>OX377619.1:155457430-155612430 GCA_947397865.1 Polietes domitor | reverse complement strand
CATTTCTCAGTTGCTACTACCCTAATGTACCACTCTAATAATCGAAAATTAAAGCTCGCATAAAATCATGAATCATGTTTGAGCTCAATGACTTCAAAGACAAAAAAATCGGACAAAAACATCGATGTATCACACTTTAAAATCCGTTTATAAATGCAGAAGTTATATAGAAAAATGTAAAAGCGCGACCCCTACGTTCGGCATAAAAAAATAAAAAAAATTTTTTTGAAACTACCTTTCAATAATACTTCATATTCGAAGGTGTACGGCGAACTTTTTTTTTTTACTTGTAACCTGGTACGCTCTAGTGTACATATATCTATAAATATTAGGACGGCTCAAATTGTAGGGGGCCGAAAAAATGTAAAAATGCACATCGCGATTCTTGTTCTATATGTCATTTCAATAATGTTTGCCGCGAAAACCATAGCTCTAGAAAGTTTCCAAATACAATTAAAATATAAAAAGATGTTAAAATTTAGTTTGTTACTTGAATTTATGCAGTGGACAATAAAGTTATATATCTAAGCCATATTTGATTAGAATCCCTTCATAAACGTCGAAATAACAGCTCATTTTGTAATTAACCTAAAATCGATGTAGTGACATTTTTAATTTGGTCCCCTTTAAGTGTACAGATAGATGTACATTTTTGTCGAAGTACTGTGTATAACATTTTCTGATGCATTATGACAAGGGTTTGGGGTCCGGGAATTCCCGCCCAAATTTTTCCGGGAATTCCCGGGAAAAAATTTCAATTTCCCGGGAATACGGGAAATATTAAAAAAATAATTTATTTATTATGTTGATCAATAATTTAATGTTACTATATAAATTGAAATTTTTAGATGTATTTCAAATTCATATATGTACATTAGAGCGTACCAGGTTACAAGTAAAAAAAAAAGTTCGCCGTACACCTTCGAATATGAAGTATTATTGAAAGGTAGTTTCAAAAAAATTTTTTTTATTTTTTTATGCCGAACGTAGGGGTCGCGCTTTTACATTTTTCTATATAACTTCTGCATTTATAAACGGATTTTAAAGTGTGATACATCGATGTTTTTGTCTCGACGAGGCCGAGGTCTTTGATGTCATTGAGCTCATGCCGACAATACTATGGCTTACATAAAGTAATTTTTCTTGTTTTCCTTCCTTAATCGTTTTCAATTTTGAATCTAGTGTAGGTGCCAGTCACTTCTACCTGCGATATAAATGTCCAATTCTGACATTCTCTGTCTACAACTTTTCGAGTTTATAATGAGAAAATGTAATTTATAATCGGAATATGTAAGTTAATAATAGGATGTAATAATAGGAGCATGATAATTCATAATCAGCACTGTAAATTCGTAACGTGAAATGTAAATTCATATTGAGAAATATAAATTCATAATAAGAACATACTAATTGATAATGAGATATATAAACACAAAATGAGAAAATCCAAATTGATAATGAGAAAATATAAATTCTTATTCAGGAACTCTAAAATTTATAATCGAAGCTATGTATGTACGTTTTTCTATGGTTATTTTCGTAGAAACACATATTTTATCAATGTTCTCACTATAAATTTACATTTTCTCAATATGATTTTTTATTTTCTCATTATGAATTCATTTTTTCTGAATATGAAAACGTATTTTCTGATTATGAATTTGGATTTTCTGATTAAAAACTTGTATATTTCATTATGAATTGGTATGTTCCTGTTATGAATTAATTGTTCTCAATGAATTATGATTTATATATCTCATTATGAATTAAAATGTTCTTATTATAAATTTACATTACTCATTATGAATTTATATGTCCCTAACATGAATTTACATTTCTCAATATAAATTTGTATGTTCCGAATATAATCTTGAAAAATGTAGAGTAAAATATTTGTAAAATGAAAAATTATTTGTAAAATATTTTGACAATAACATTCGTTTTTAATTTCTAATATGACAGTATTAAAAAAACACACCAGTTATTAAATGTTGATATTTTAAACCATATTGAACATACCTATAAATAAATTACCTTTTCCCGGGAATTCCCGGGAATGACATTTTTCATTCCCGTTTTCCCGGGAAATGAAAAAAGTCCGGGAAACCCCAAACCCTAATTATGACGTTCTAAACTCGAAAAAATATTTAAAAATTTCTTTCTTCATATTTTTTGGAATTTTTTATTAAACTTCCAATTTACGTCGAAGGTACCGTTACTTTTTGACAGTATAATTTTGATTATTACGTTAAAAAGAAGGTAATGATAAGGGAAATAAATTTTCACCTTCTCATTCATGGAGAAAATATAGAGAAAAAATATTTTTCATGACTGAAAACATAAAAAACACCATAAACGAGAAAACAATGATTTTTTTAAATATCTGCTGTAGTAGTGACACTTCTTGTCGAAGTAAGAGTAATTCAAAAAAATGTGTTTCATATTTTTCTGTTTTTCAATTAAGTTTTGCTTAAATTGAATACGAAGTTTTTCGTTTCACCAAGACTTGTTATTTTTTAGGTTGTCTATTTTAGAAGATATACTTTAATTTCTGGTATAAATAAAAGGAAAGGCGTTAAATTAAATTAACCTTCAAAACAAGGCATAGCACATAAAAATCGGTCAAGTGTTGCAGGAGTTACAGGCGTTTGAATGAACAGACTTTTTGAAAAAATCTTGCTTTTTATACCCTACACCACTTCGTGGTCTAGGGTATTATAAGTTAGTTTTTTTTAAGTATACGGATCGGCTTAGAATCGCCAGCTGAGTCGATTTAACGATGTCTGTCTGTCCGTCTGTCCGTCCGTCCGTCCGTCTGCTGTCCATCTAAGCTTGTTCGCACTCTACAGGACGCAACTTTTGTTCGATTGTCATGAAACTTGGCAGAAGTTATTTTTTCTGGCCAAGGACCATTGGTATTGAATTTGAAGGAAATCGGTTCAGATTGAGATATAGCCCCCATACAAATGTCGCTCCCGATTTGACATTTTCCGCTCTAGAAACGACATATTGTACCCGATTTTCTTTAAATTGTGCAGAACATCTTATAATCCAACTAGAAACACGTATGCAAAAATTGGGTAAGATCGGTTCAGATTTATATATAGCCCCCATACAAATGTCGCTCCCGATTTGACATTTTCCGCTTTAGAAACCACATATTGTAACCGGTTTTCTTTAAAATTTGCTGAACATCTTATAATCCAACTAGAAACACGTATGCAAAAATTGGGTAAGATCGGTTCAGATTTAGATATAGCCCCCATACAAATGTCGCTCCCGATTTGACATTTTCCGCTCTAGAAACGACATATTGTACCCGATTTTCTTTAAATTTTGTAGAACATCTTATAATCGAACTAGAAACACGTATGCACAAATTGGGTAAGATCGGTTCAGATTTAGATATAGCCCCATACAAATGTCGCTCCCGATTTGACATTTTCCGCTTTAGAAACCACATATTGTACCCGATTTTCTTTAAAATTGGCACAACATCTTATAATCCAACTAGAAACACGTATGCAAAAATTGGGTAAGATCGGTTCAGATTTATATATAGCCCCCATACAAATGTCCCTCCCGATTTGACATTTTCGGTTCTAGAAACGACACATTGTACCCGGTTTTCTTTAAAATTTGCAGAACATCTTATAATCCAACTAGAAACACGTATGCAACAATTGGGTAAGATCGGTTCAGATTTAGATATAGCCCCCATACAAATGTCGCTCCCGATTTGACATTTTCCGCTCTAGAAACCACATATTGTACCCGATTTTCTTTAAAATTGGCACAACATTTTATAATCCAACTAAAAAACCAATGGTTAAAGTGGGTAAGATCGGTTCAGATTTAGATATAGCCCTCATACAAATGTTGCTCCCGAATGTTTAACCGATTTTGGCCAAATTTTACATATTATATTTCACCAACAAACAGACATGGTGAAAGCGCGTCACATCGTTCCTGGTTTCAATATACCCCCATACAAATGTCCTTTCCGATTTAACATTTTTTGTCAAACACGTACATTTACAGGATGCAAAAATCCTTCCCGATTTCAATTTTTACCGAATTGAATTGCAATGAAAATTGTTTGGGTGATGCCCATATGTCCATACTTTGGTATGACTTTGGTATACTACTGTATAATTTGTATTTGTCTGTCGGACAATTGGATCAATTACCATATTATTTACCATATTCGTTAAATTTGACTAAAGATTAATTTATAGCATATAAATTATATGAATATAATTTATATAATTTGTATGAACTATATAAAATTGTTCCCATGAAATACCTGGGTTTAGTAATCAAAGTGAGGTACATACGCAGGGAGTGGTGTAGGGTATTATATAGTCGGCCCCGTCCGACTTTAGCCTTTCCTTACTTGTTTTCTCTCGTTAAATTTTTTCTATTTTTTCCAAAAATACGCTTACAATATTTTTATCAGAAAAATGCATACACAAACTTTCAAAAGAATCGCAGCTATCGAGGTTTAAAATCGCACCGCCTGACATGGAATGACTCATATTTTTTTAATATACATAAAATAAATTAATAATAAATACGAAGCTTATAGTAATTATTTTTTATTCATAGATATCATGGTAATTCTATGGATACATGCTGCATTTATGGTCCTCTTTGGAAACCCAAAAGAAATCATGATTTTTATTTTTTCGATTAAATAGTGTGAAAAAGCCGCTTTACAAATTAAATAACTTTATGTTTTGATTCATTGTACAATAGGAGGAACCCTATGACACTTTTTGATTAATTTAATTTATCCAATGCTTTTATTCAATTAGGCCTTGTTCTCCTCGTTACGATGCCAGCTAGTTCAAAATATCCTGTTATCTAATTTGTAAAGAGGGGTTTCAAAATAAACTTAGTTCGGTGGAATATTTTGTTTATCAGCGCTTCTCATTTGTCATATGTGACAGCTGGTACTAATATGAACCCTGATTTAAGTCAAAGACATACATTCGTTGCGAAAGTTCTGACGAGATGGGGTAGCGCCCATCGAAACTGCGCAGTCAACTTTTAGCTGCAACAATAAAGGTCTCACTTTGCCTTTTTGCTAATTTTGGGTTCTGCTGAAGACTTCAGCACAACCTTTGGTCTTAAACCAAAATAAATGACAACACATAAAATAAAGAAATTTTAAATAAAATTATTTTACATCTACAAAGAGTGTAATAACTGCTACATTTAATCATTTATATTTTCATTCATTTAATATCATTATCGAGAATTTTAAATTTGAACTACCGATTACTATGACTTTGAAAGGTAGAATAAAATTCACTTTAACAAAATTTAACGCAAACTGTAAGAAATTTACGTGGAAAATTTTCGAGAAGAGATCGGCCTTCAGTTCAGCTCTCAGGAAGTTCATTTTCATCTCGGTGGCTATGTCAGTAAGAAAAAATTACAGCATATGATATTCAGGGAACGCACACGTGTCTATTGAGAAACCAATGCATCCACATCGAGTCACTGTTTAGTGTGGATTTTGGGCTGTAATGTACTGGGTTGATCGATCGGTTGAGGTACTGCCGAGTCAGTCGTGGTAGTCATATGAATATTATTGTGTTCCATTATTAAATGACGAAGTTCAACCTTTCCAATAAAACCGAAAATTTGGATAGAGGTACTTCGGTTGCAATAAAAGAACAACTCTCATACACATCCTCATCGTGCGTTCGGCAAGCAAATGGCGAACATATCGCATAACTTGATGAGGTCAAGTAGAACACGACACTATCATGAAAAGAGTTTCATGGTCAAATCCCGGTCGAGGCACTTTATTTTTAAACTAGGCATGTCATTATTCCATTCCAGTAATTGCTCTAAATCAGGACACCACCCACAAAAATCTGCGCTTAATATGCAGATTATACTGCTCTTCCCTTACTAAACTGCTGAAAACGCAACAGGAGTTTTTGCTGTATAATGCTTGGACCTATATCTATAGAAATTGGTGGAAACAAGGGGTTCCATCTTTTCTTCTAACATTTTCGCTTGAGGACATATAATTAAAACAAGGGGTTCCATTTTTTCTTCTAACATTTTCACTTGAAGACATATAATTCAAATTTAACTTGATAACACCTCACCTATGTATATCTAGGAGGATGTTCCTCAAACAAGCCATTTAAAAACTACACATTTAAATGCATCCGTTTTGAATTCCCCCAATGTGTGGCGTATGAGTGTTAATATTTGTTACTCATACTCAGTCGGTTTGTTTGGGTTGTCAAATGTTTTACGGAGCAAAACTAATAAAAAATACAAACGGTTTGTAGGACATGAATTATTGTACGATAATTATGATAATTATGACTGATAAATTGGTCATCGCTTAAACGAGCACCTAGTCAGACAGTTTAAGTTTTCACATGCTGCATATAAATTCCCTCAGATCATTCCAAGAACAAGGCTTAAAGGCAGTAATTGTCATATTTATTTCATTGTGTGCCGACGTGTAATTACAAAACTTCGAGTGACGGGGACGCACAGAGCAAGAGTACGAGAGAGTGTGGAAGAAAGGGGCAAAGAGAGTCATTCAACTCTCTTTAATTAATAAGTAATAAATATAGTAATTTTGTTTTTGTTTGAGGTATTAAAACAACGACCCCTTTTAAAAGAATAAATACATACATGCACGTGAATGAGTAAATGTTGATATTTACATACGAATAAACATGAACACAAACTGAAATACAACTCACGCACATGCCAACCAACTCACTGGGAGTACACTCGGCACACTCAGTACTCTCAGTTATACACGACCCTGCATGAAAGCAAATCAACAGTTGATTGTAGTTGGATGTGCACAACGATGATGACGACGATGATGATGACGATGTACGTTATATAGCGTGTGTGTGTGCATCTAAATGTAATGGGTATAAACACCGTAGACGCCTAAAAGTATACTTACTGTAATAAAAAAGCTAACCACTGTTGCTGCCTTTGTAAATATATTCAACAAACCAAAAATACTGTACAACTTTATGACACATTCACTCCACTCATTGCTGGTCTGAGGCGGCACTAGGCACTGCTGGCTGACCTCACAGGGTCAATGTCCTTTTGATTACTTCAACAACTATTAATTAGAGCGGAAAACCCAACTGAAATCCGTATAAAAACGACACAAACAAAAAACTTTCAAGAAAAAGCTTGTGAATTTTTTTTGCATATTTATGTATGTGTGAATGTAAATGCAAATTAATGTGGGGGCAGGAATTGTCATTGATATGCTGCGTTCTAGCATATGTCGCCACACTGTTCATACATTGGGCATGACAATCGTGTCTCAAAGTTTTTCTTGTCTTGATAATATGTTTGTGCAAATTATTCAAATGCTGAGGTACAAAGAAGATTCGTTTTGTTTATTTGCTTAAAACTTGATAATGTGGATCAAACGTTGTTTTAGTTAAAACAAAAAACAAATATAATGCTTAAGATTTCACAACTGGAACAAAGTCTTTGATACAATCAGATTAGGGATGACTATAGGATATAAATCATATTTTCTATGTTCAAGGAATGGAAATGTAGTGAATTGGCCGAAAAATCCTTTCGTTGTTTGTCAAGATATTCAGCTCACAAAGAGATTGGGATTTGTTTGATGAACATCTGTGTGGCACCGTCTTATCTGTTAGTTTCAAGGAACGGGTTCTGGTTGTCGCGAACATGTTGAACATCTAAACGATGCATACATATCCGGTGTTTAAATGGCTAACGCAATTTTAGCCAAAGCAATGAAAATGGCCATTTAATGCAACTGTTACCGAAATTATTCAAAGATAACGATTATTCGTGTTCAGTACAAAATCTATGCTGCTAATAATCTTTACAACCATTACAAATTTCCTTCTTGTAATAAAATGAGATGTATATTAATACAAAACTAATGTTGTAGCCATTTTCTTCTCGACTTCAATGCGCACTTGTGTCTTAAAAGATTTGTACATTTAAAAATTTGAAAACTAAGCTAACCATTGTATGAATTAAAAAAATATTGAATAAAGTTAGCTCTTAAAGCTTGTTTTTTCATTCAACAGCAACCAAAAAATCTACAAAGCAAAAATCCAACAGCGATAACCAAAGAAAGCTAGAAATTTTAACATCGAAAAAACCATAAATTAAAAATCACTAACCATCTTAAAAATGTAACAAACAGCCATAGCTAAAAATATAGGGTCCGCCATCTAACGTTTTTTTTTTTCAACTATTAAACCGTTGGACTATTATTTGTGGGGTGCCCTCAGCAGCCATTTGAATGAAATTATTTTCCATTATTAACCGGAAGGATTGTACTTTCAAATAAAAAAAGAAATTTGAGAAAATATTCAGTAATTTTTTTATAGCATTTTCAAAAAAAGTTATTTGGCAGACCCTTTATAAAACTGAATTAGCTACACAGCTTGTTTTGGAAACCACACATCTTAATAAATTTTATACCATCATAGGATGGGTAAACTAAGTTCCACTTGTAAAACCTTGAAATATCGATCTGAAACCACATAAAGTATATATTCGTAATCGACATAAAATTCTAAGACTATCTAACCATTTCTGTCCGCTCGTCTATTGAAAACACGCTAGCATAGGTATTATAGTTGTAGATCGGTTGGGATTTTTTTCCAAACAAGGACAGCGGGTAATTATGTAACTTTCGAATTATCGTTTCGTTGTGTTGATATGTCTAATAGTTGTTTTGACATATTTCCCTATAAACCAAAACAATTTCAAACATTAAAATTCAAAAATTAGTTTTTAAACATGACGATATTTGAAACGATTTTTTTCTATCGTCCCAAGTATCGTGAACATGCACCATAAAGTCACTCATAATATACTGTGTGATTGTCGGGAAATGAAATAAGAATATGAGCATTAAAGGATAATGAAGAAAAATAGTATAAACAAGGCTATCAATACGGTTACATATCTAATTATTACTTCAAGTCTATTCAAAATATAAATAATCTTATAATTATATTTTCGAACAGCTTAAATACAATAAATATTGGCAGGTAGTAGGTATTTCAATTGGTTGTATTTCCATTCTATTATAATTCCAAAATTACAAATTTTGAAAATCCATTATCTCACGTACATAGCGCAAAATAACCAAACTTCATGAAAGTAAAAAAGTACGAATTTGGAAAAATCTTTTTATTGTCATTATTCTAGCTATAGTCGTTTAGTTGGTACTATTTCTATCCCTCTGTACCCATTGTATCCCTTGAAAGTACGAATTTGGAAAAACCTCTTATTTTTCATGTCTACGCAGTCAGAGGAAAGTATACTCCGAATTTCATGACTCTATTTACGGTCATTTGGTTGGTACTATTTTTATCCCCTTTTTCAATTTTAACCCGAAAAAGTACGAATTTCGAAAAATTCGTTTAGTTTACGTGTCTACGCCATCAGAGGAATATATACGCCGAATTTCATTATTCTGGGTGCAGCCGTTTGGTTGGTACCATTTTTATACCTCTATTCCCATTTTATCCCTTAAAGGTACGTATATCTCTTTTTGCCCCATTTCACATATATATTATATTATTATTATTATTATATCTAAATCTGAACCGATTTTCTTCAAATTAAATAGCGTTCGGCCTTATCCCGAAAAACTTCGTTGTGCACAGCTTCGTATGGTTCTGGCAACAATTGCGACCTGTATCGTGATTACAAGAATAGATGGACAGACGGACATTGCTAAATCGATTCAAAAAGTGATTCTAAGTCGATCGGTATACTTAACAATGGGTCTATCTCGCTTCCTTTTGGGTGTTACAAACAAATGCACAAAGACATACTACTCTCGTGGAGTGTATAAAAAGGGGATAAACGGGTTGCCTATTTCACAAAACTTTGTGACAGTTTGTGCAAAAATTAAATTTTTTGAATTCAAGCACAACAGAAAGATAATTTTAATTTTATTTTTCGCTCAATGTGTTTATCATTTCTATTAAATCAACGTCAAATCGGGAGCGAAATTTGAATGGGAGCTATATATAAATCTGATCCGATCTGACCTATTTTCACCAGAAGAGTTCCCAGTTTAAATATAAGACGTTTTGCCAAATTTGAAGACAATCTGATAAAATACGTGGATTCTAGAGCGGAAAAAGTCAAATTGGGAGTGACACTTGTATGGGAGCTATATGTAAATCTGAACCGATCTGACCCTTTAGTAATAGAGTGGGTTTATAGAGTGGGAAATGTCAAATCGAGAGTGAAATTTGTGTGGGAGCTTTATACAAATCTGAACAGATCTGACCCATTTTCACCATGAATGTTTGAAGTGGAAATATAAAAGGTTTTGCCAATTTTGAAGAAAATCTGTTAAAATATGTTGTATCTAGAGTTAAAAGAGTCAAATTGTGAGTGAACCTATTTTCTTCAAATTGAATAGTGTTCGTTCTTCTCGCGAAAAACTTCGTTGTGCAAAGTTGCATTATGTTCTGGCTACAATTGGGATGGATAATATTTCAGTTCAAATCAAATATATATTTTCTTTCAAAAACTAATATTCATACTTTTTATACCCTAATATTCATACTTTTATACCCTCCACCCTCTCATAAATATTCTATCAGTGTACACCTCATAAATTATAGATTGATTTTGAATTTTAACTAAGAATCAACCTGCATGAGCCATGTGCTATAAAGACATGGAATACTACAGTTCAAAATATATTTTGAAATTTTGCAACATTTAATAGGCTACAGAATTCGAAGCAGATGGTTTAGTACTCAATTTGTTGGCAGCCTTTATGTTTATTGAAGTAAAAAATCCTCATGTAATTCAGTGATGGCGAGAAAAGCGCATTTGTCGATTTGCCATGTATTACTTGTTTAAAAGTTTTCCCAGAAAAAAACACCATCTGTCCATTCATGATATGGGGAATTCCCATATTAAGGCCCCATGAAAAATAACGCGAGAAACATCCTAACACGCATCTACGTGTTATGGGGAAACCAGTTGATACCCCCACCTTAAAACAAGCTTTGTTGAGTGTCGAGATAAGTGCTACATAAAATTACTTTATCGTATAACAATTTTACATATTTTCATTGACCTTTAAGTAAAATCCTGTTAGACGCAAACAACAATTCGCATATTATATACATACGTACATACATATATATGTACATAAACAACATCCTTGAACTTTTTGTTAAAACTCGGTTGGCACATCCAAATGCCTTGTGCCTGGATGTCCTTTTGCATAGACATGGTGTCAACATTACTTTAGAAATTTCAGCGAGTCCCGGTAGTACATCAACATTGTCAGCTTAAATATTCAAAATCGCTCTCTTTGTGACGATAATATTGTACCTATGACCTTGAAGTGTACACATACATACATATGTATGTAAAAACATATATCTTCATATATTATGCAGCAACATGCCGCAATTTGAGTAAATGTTTTTCGGCATTGTAGCTCCCTGATATTAACAACATTGTTGCTATCGCTGAGACATTTACGAGCGTCCCTCCACCATCACAGCTCCTGAAGAGGATGGGTGGTTATAGAAGACATGGTCTATGGCTGAGGTCCTGTAAGCTGCGAGTGCTACGATTTAATGATGCCATTTTAGCAAAGGATGTTATAACCTAATATGTCGGGACTGAGTGTATGCATGTGTGTGTACGTGTGCGAATTTGTATTGTTGCATGTCGTGTCTGCTCGTATGCCAGTATGTCTGTAAGTTTATAATGCTTTTGGATACAAAACCCATAAATAAACAGAGTTGAAACATAATAAAAACGCACAGGCGTTATTGAACAATCACATCATTATGTCGTACAGCACGGTTTACAAGGACCGCCACACTCACATACATATATGCTTATGTACATGTATGTTGGTGTGTGTGCGAACATGTTAATGCGTCCTTTGCTAATGAAATTAGCTGCCTGCAATCGCAGCGGGAAAGTGCACCACTGAGGGAAGGCACGTTAAATGTGGTAATTAAGCTGCCACAGGCAGAGACAAATAAAAAACAAGTAAGGAAGGCGGGGCCGACTATATGATACACTCCACTTTCTATCCGAATACAATTCAATTCAGTAATAAAGTGAAAACGGGATTTTTGTATCCTGTAAATGTATGTGTTTGACAAAAAATGTTAAATCGGAAAGGACATTTGTATGCGGGTATATTGAAACCTGGAACGAAATAGGTGAAATATAATATGCGAAAATCGGTTAAACATTTGGGAGCAACATTTGTATTGGGGCTATATCTAAATCTAAACCGATCTTACCCACTTTCGCCATAGGTTTTTTACTTGGATTATAAGCTGTTATGCCAAATTAAAGAAAATCGGGTACAATATGTGTTTCTAAAGTGGATAAAGACAAATCGGGAGCGACATTTATATCGGGGCTATATCTAAATCTGAACCAACATTACCCACTTTAGCCGCAGATGTTTCTAGTTAGATTATAAGATGTTGTTGTTAATGAAAATCGGGTACAGTATGTGTTTTGTAGAGCGGCAAAAGGCAAATCGGGAGCAACACTTGTATGGGGGCTATATCTAAATCTGAACCGACATTACCCACTTTCAGCATAGCTGTTTCTAGTTAGATTATAAGATATTGTG
Organism: Polietes domitor; assembly: GCA_947397865.1. NCBI lineage: Eukaryota > Metazoa > Arthropoda > Insecta > Diptera > Muscidae > Polietes > Polietes domitor. The sequence continues at coordinate 155,599,772 of OX377619.1, read as the reverse complement.
CCAAATTTAAAGAAAATCGGGTACAATATTTGGTCTATAGAGCGGATAATGTCAAATCTGGACCGACATTTATATGGGGGCTATATCTAAATCTGAACCAATCTTACCCACTTTCTGCAAAGATTTTTCTAGTTGGATTATAAGATATTGTGCCAAATTTAAAGAAAATCGGGTACAATATGTGGTTTCTAGAGCGGAGAATGTCAAATCGGGAGCGACATTTGTATGGGGGCTATATCTAAATCTGAACCGATCTTACCCACTTTCTGCAAAGATGTTTCTAGTTGGATTATAAGATATTGTGCCAAATTTAAAGAAAATCGAGTACAATATGTGGTTTCTAGAGCGGAAAATGTCAAATCTGGACCGACATTTATATGGGGGCTATATCTAAATCTGAACCGATCTTACCCACTTTTTGCAAAGATGTTTCTAGTTGGATTATAAGATATTGTGCCAAATTTAAAGAAAATCGGGTACAATATGTGGTTTCTAGAGCGGAGAATGTCAAATCTGGACCGACATTTATATGGGGGCTATATCTAAATCTGAACCAATCTTACCCACTTTCTGCAAAGAAGTTTCTAGTTAGATTATAAGATATTGTGCCAAATTTAAAGAAAATCGGGTACAATATGTGGTCTCTAGAGCGGAAAATGTCAAATCTGGACCGACATTTATATGGGGGCTATATCTAAATCTGAACCGATCTTACCCACTTTCTGCAAAGATGTTTCTAGTTGGATTATAAGATATTGTGCCAAATTTAAAGAAAATCGGGTACAATATGTGGTTTCTAGAGCGGAGAATGTCAAATCGGGAGCGACATTTGTATGGGGGCTATATCTAAATCTGAACCGATCTTACCCACTTTCTGCAAAGATGTTTCTAGTTGGATTATAAGATATTGTGCCAAATTTAAAGAAAATCGAGTACAATATGTGGTTTCTAGAGCGGAAAATGTCAAATCTGGACCGACATTTATATGGGGGCTATATCTAAATCTGAACCGATCTTACCCACTTTCTGCAAAGATGTTTCTAGTTGGATTATAAGATATTGTGCCAAATTTAAAGAAAATCGGGTACAATATGTGGTTTCTAGAGCGGAGAATGTCAAATCGGGAGCGACATTTGTATGGGGGCTATATCAAAATCTGAACCGATCTTACCCACTTTCTGCAACGATGTTTCTAGTTGGATTATAAGATATTGTGCCAAATTTAAAGAAAATCGGGTACAATATGTGGTTTCTAGAGCGGAGAATGTCAAATCGAGACATTTGCATGGGGGCTATATATAAATCTGAACCGATCTTACCCAATTTCTGCATAGGTATTTCTAGTTGTAGTATAAGATGTTGTGCCAAATTTAAAGAAAATCGAATACATTATGTTGTTTCTAGAGCGGAAAATGTCAAAATCTGAACCGATTTGCCTCAAATTAAATAGCGTTCGTCCTTGATCCACAAAACTTACCTGTGCCAATTTTTGTTAAGATCGGACTATAATTGCGACCTGTAATTTGATTACAACAATAGATGGACGACAGACAGACGGACATTGCTAAATCGATTCAAAAAGTGATTCTACGTCGATCGGTATAATTAACAATGGGTCTAGCTCGCTTCTTTTGGGGTGTTACAAACAAATGCACAAAGACATAATATTCTCGTGGAGTGTATAAATATACGGGGTCATAATTTTGGGGACAGAAGCTTTTTGTGTCAATACTTTGAGTTCAAAGGCCCCTGTGCTAATTAAAGCGCACTATACCTTAACTGAAAATTAATATTAGACATTCGATAACAAATATACTTTCTGATGTATTACACTACTCAACAAAATGAAAAAAATTCCATGTACTCCGGATGCGATAATTTTTTCTGTGTAGATAACCTTGACATGAGCTCGAAAAACGCAATAAAAATTTTTTTTTTCGTTTGGTTTTTTTTTTATTATTTTTTTTTTTAAATTTTAAAAATTTTTTTTGGTTTAATTTGTTTCGTCCGGCATAACTCGGGAACCACTAGCCCGATTTAATTGAATTAAATTTTAAAAAATTTAAAATTACAATTCCCTTAATCTGTTCATATATTGTTTTCCTATACAAGCAACAGTTTCCAAGTTAAAAATGAATATATAAAGGAAAAAACTTATTTTTTGCCTAAAGATTTAAAATTTTTTTTTTTAAATCCATAAAAAATCCAAAATGAAAAAAATGTCAAATCTTATTACTTTTACGTAAAGTCACATAACCTATGAGCAAAATGAGACAAAGATCATGAAAATCGATGCACGCGTTTCGCTTTTATTCGCAATTGAGTAAAGGTACGAATTTCAAAAATTTGCTCGACATATGCACAACTTTGTCTATGGTAAGGTTTTTTTCTTTTTTTTTTTGATTCTCAGAATTAACAAAACGGAATAAACAAAGGGTTATTTAATTTTTATGATTGCGTAAGCAAAGTAATAAACGCTAATAAATGTGCGTGAACAATTAAAAGGAAATAAGGAAAGGGGACTTTTTTAATTATTTGGGTTTTCCGTTGGCTACCTGTATGATTTTTTTACAGAAATGCAACCCATTGTGTTGTGGGTCTGTTTCTCTTATCAGGAACCAGATATAGTCCCCCATCATAGCTTCGTTCCAAAATCCTTGGTATCGGTGCTCAATTTCTTTCATTTGCTGATGAAAACGCTCACCATGCTCGTCACTCACATCGCCCAGGTTGTCCGGAAAGAAGTCCAAGTGCGAGTGTAGAAAATGTATCTTAAGCGACATATTTGCTCTAATTTTTTTATAATTTTGGAGTAGTTGTTCGACGATCTCTCTGTAATTTGAGCTTTTGTTGTTTCCAAGAAATCCGGAAACAATTTGCCGAAATGAGTTCCAAGCTGCAGCTTCATTTGGTGATAAAATGTGCTCAAACTGTTGGTCTTGCAACAACTTTTTAATTTGCGGACCGTCGAAAACGCCTTCCTTAATCTTTGCCGATGAAAGGTGAGGAAAATGGTTTTTAAATAGGCGAACGCTTCGCCATCTTTGTTGATAGCTTTCACGAAGTTTTTTATGAGTCCGAGCTTTATGTGAAGAGGTGGGAGAAAAACATTTTCCTTTTTTATGAGTGGTGTATATTTCACGTTGTCGCTGCCGGGGATGAAGTTAACTCTTTCTGTCCAACTCCTCCTGGTGTAATGATGTTGACGATCGCGGCTGTCCCAAAGGCAGAGAAAACAACAGTACTTTGTGAATCCACCTTGTAATCCACAAAGGATACCGATAACCTTAAGGTCGGCACAAACTTTCCAATCGTGCCTCTCATAGTTAAGGCACTTTAGTAGATTGTCCATGACTTCGTATGTTTCCTTGGTGTCAACGGCATGAGCAATTGGAATCGAAGGTTTCTTGTTGCCGTTGTGCAGTAAAATTGCTTTAAGGCTCTGCTTGTTGCTGTCGATGAAAAGACGCCACTCTCCTGGATCGTAAGAGTACCCGAGTTCACCAAATAATCCGGGAATGTCCTTACAAAAACAGATGTTGTCTTTTTTTGTGTAGTACCTTGCGTATGGTTCATGACGCTTCCTGTAGATTGTTGTCACCACACCAGGAGCCAAGAAACCGAACTGTTGCATGCGCGATGCATGCAACTCTGCATCTTCCTTGGAGAGTTTCAACCCAATCGTTCAGTTCTGCTTGGGAACATAAGCGTTGACCTCCATGCAATGTATATGTTGACTCGCATTCTGATGTGGTTTCTACTGTCTCCGGATCTGATGTTGGATGTATCGCCTCATTATTAGATGCCCATCTTGAAACGGACGGTTGCGGGTCCACTGGTTCTTCGCAAAATGGCACTGGAAAATTCACTGTTGAAACAGCAGCGTAAGTCCATCGTATATTTTTTCCCACGCCTGTTTTTTTGCTAAGACAGAAGTAGCAATCTGTTACATGGCAAAGCGGAGCTCTCCAAAGCATTGGCATGATGATTCTCGGCTGTCGTCTGAAAGAATTTCAATAATAAGTTATATATGTTCTTGAATTTCGTAATCTACACTTACCTTGAGTCAGCTAGCTGTACGTAGCACCTTGGACATAGAGCACTTGGTGCCCACCGCTCATCTATGTTTGAGACCTTTAAATTGAAGCTCTCTTCAAATGAATCTCTCAATTTAGGTGAAAAACAACGCTTGTTTTTTTTCAGAAACGTATTCTCCGCACATGTAACAAAAATTACTTGGATTGGTATTGCATTCAAATCCTCGCGAACGTTTGCTCATTTTAACTATCGCGTTCGTCGACACTTGTTGAATGAGTAAAATCGATCAATGAAGACCTATTTATACTGTGTATTGTTTAGTATTTTACTGACAGGTACTTATAAATGGGTGTATATTTTTTTACGGTGGCTACATACCTGTTTCACCATGTGTGAGTCTTAAATTTTCCGAATAATGACCACCCTTAAATGTGGGTTGCATTTCTGTAAAAAAATCATACAGGTAGCCAACGGAAAACCCAAATAATTAAAAAAGTCCCCTTTCCTTTTTTCCTTTTAATTGTTCACGCACATTTATTAGCGTTTATTACTTTGCTTACGCAATCATAAAAATTAAATAACCCTTTGTTTATTCCGTTTTGTTAATTCTGAGAATCAAAAAAAAAAGAAAAAACCTTACCATAGACAAAGTTGTGCATATGTCGAGCAAATTTTTGAAATTCATACCTTTACTCAATTGCGAATAAAAGCGAAACGCGTGCATCGATTTTCATGATCTTTGTCTCATTTTGCTCATAGGTTATGTGACTTTACGTAAAAGTAATAAGATTTGACATTTTTTTCATTTTGGATTTTTTATGGATTTAAAAAAAAAAATTTTAAATCTTTAGGCAAAAAATAAGTTTTTTCCTTTATATATTCATTTTTAACTTGGAAACTGTTGCTTGTATAGGAAAACAATATATGAACAGATTAAGGGAATTTCAATTAAATCGGGCTAGTGGTTCCCGAGTTATGCCGGACGAAACAAATTAACCAAAAAAAAATTTTTTAAATTAAAAAAAAAAAAATAAATAAAAAAAAACCAAACGAAAAAAAAAAATTTTATTGCGTTTTTCGAGCTCATGTCAAGGTTATCTACACAGAAAAAATTATCGCATCCCGAGTACATTTTGACTGTTGACTAGTGTTATTAGTGTCAGTCAGAAAGTAAGCATTTCGTCTATAGTTGTAGATCGGTTGGGATTGAAAGTGGGCGAAATCAGAGGGGAAACATTTTCGCTCACAAGGACTGTCGTCTGAAAGAATTTCAATAATAAGTTATATATGTTCTTGAATTTCGTAATCTACACTTACCTTGAGTCAGCTAGCTGTACGTAGCACCTTGGACATAGAGCACTTGGTGCCCACCGCTCATCTATGTTTGAGACCTTTAAATTGAAGCTCTCTTCAAATGAATCTCTCAATTTAGGTGAAAAACAACGCTTGTTTTTTTTCAGAAACGTATTCTCCGCACATGTAACAAAAATTACTTGGATTGGTATTGCATTCAAATCCTCGCGAACGTTTGCTCATTTTAACTATCGCGTTCGTCGACACTTGTTGAATGAGTAAAATCGATCAATGAAGACCTATTTATACTGTGTATTGTTTAGTATTTTACTGACAGGTACTTATAAATGGGTGTATATTTTTTTACGGTGGCTACATACCTGTTTCACCATGTGTGAGTCTTAAATTTTCCGAATAATGACCACCCTTAAATGTGGGTTGCATTTCTGTAAAAAAATCATACAGGTAGCCAACGGAAAACCCAAATAATTAAAAAAGTCCCCTTTCCTTTTTTCCTTTTAATTGTTCACGCACATTTATTAGCGTTTATTACTTTGCTTACGCAATCATAAAAATTAAATAACCCTTTGTTTATTCCGTTTTGTTAATTCTGAGAATCAAAAAAAAAAGAAAAAACCTTACCATAGACAAAGTTGTGCATATGTCGAGCAAATTTTTGAAATTCATACCTTTACTCAATTGCGAATAAAAGCGAAACGCGTGCATCGATTTTCATGATCTTTGTCTCATTTTGCTCATAGGTTATGTGACTTTACGTAAAAGTAATAAGATTTGACATTTTTTTCATTTTGGATTTTTTATGGATTTAAAAAAAAAAATTTTAAATCTTTAGGCAAAAAATAAGTTTTTTCCTTTATATATTCATTTTTAACTTGGAAACTGTTGCTTGTATAGGAAAACAATATATGAACAGATTAAGGGAATTTCAATTAAATCGGGCTAGTGGTTCCCGAGTTATGCCGGACGAAACAAATTAACCAAAAAAAAATTTTTTAAATTAAAAAAAAAAAATAAATAAAAAAAAACCAAACGAAAAAAAAAAATTTTATTGCGTTTTTCGAGCTCATGTCAAGGTTATCTACACAGAAAAAATTATCGCATCCCGAGTACATTTTGACTGTTGACTAGTGTTATTAGTGTCAGTCAGAAAGTAAGCATTTCGTCTATAGTTGTAGATCGGTTGGGATTGAAAGTGGGCGAAATCAGAGGGGAAACATTTTCGCTCACAAGGACTGAAAATATCCCTAATATTTGGACGATTTAAACATTTTTTTTTGAATATTTTTGTTGATGTTTGCTTATACATTCCTCTGATTGCGCCGACACGTAAAATAAACGGATGTTTTGAAATTCGTTCTTTTAGGGGAGTAAAGTGGAAAAGGGGATACAAATACCAACAAAATGGCCGCAGCTAGAGCCATGAAATTTCTCTGACTGCGTAGACCCGAAAAATTTTTTTTTTTTTAATTCGTACTTTCAATAGATACAATGGGAACATAGGGATAAAAATAGTACCAACTAAACGGCTACAGCTAGAATGATTAAATTCGGTTTGTGCATCCCTCTAATTGCGAAGACACGTAAAATAAAGGTGTTTTAGAAAGTCATTCTCATATGGGGGTAAAATAGGACAAAAGGGATAAAAATGGTGCCAACTAAATGGCCGCAGCTAGAATCATAGAATTCGGCGTATGCATTCATCTGACTGCATATTTATTTATAAAATTAATTTTTCAATATTTTTATTTGTTTTGGTTTGGCTATATTAAAAAAATATTTTTTCCTGTAATATTATCTCACTTCTACGAAAATCGACAGCCTCTGTGGAATGCTTTCCATGGTGGAGGGTATATAAAGTTCGGTCCGGCCGAACTTAACGCCGTTTTTATTTGTTCACTTTTCAGGTGATCCTAGAACAATATCCTCAAATCTTTCGAATAAAACTTAATTGAATTTTTTAAAATTCTATTAAACGAATAACGTTTTCAATTTTCTCTGCAATCGAATTATAAATATTTCAATTTTCAAATCCTTTTTCCTTCGACTTATCCCGGCCTGCATTGTTTCGTACATGCACGCATGCATATATACATATTTACAAACGCTGGCTTCATTTGCCATTTCACTTTTGTTTATTTTTATTAGAAATTATTTATTTTAATAACTTTTGGCAATATTTGTAGACGGGGAGAGGGTGGTTTCACCAATTTTAAACATGAGCACACATTACACACATTTTTGTATATCTTTCATATTACCAACGCACTTACGTATGCACGTATTTATTACACATATAAAGGGTGTTTTTTTATTGAGGTATAGAACTTCTAATTGAAATAAAACACAAGAAAATCGTTTTAATGTCCATCAATTTGGCTTTATTGGAAGGATAATTTTATGCCATTAATGTTTAAATATGATTTCGGGCATGTGGACGCCGCGGCTGGCTCGAATATAGCCAGCATATGGGGCCGTATGTTGGCAATAACGCCACGAATGTTGGCTTCCAAGTCCCCTAACGTTTCTGTTTTGTTGGCGTAGACGAGCGACTTCACATATCCCCAAAGAAAATAATCCAATGGTGTCAAATCACACGATCTTGGTGGCCAATTGACAGGTCCATTCCGCGAAATTATGCGGTTAACCGAATTAATTGCTCTGATGGACGATTATGTCGACCATAAAATGGACGGAGCTTGCGGTGAACTTCGCGAACTGAACCATTACTTTCGAAATAAATTTGCACGATTTGCAAGCGTTGTTCTTTTGTCAACCTGTTCATGATGAAATGGCAAACCAAACTAAATATTAATCACTTGACAGCTGACAAAATGGCCGCCAGTTAAAAAAGTGATGCCAACTTAAAGTTCTATACCCCAATAAAAAACACCCTATAGTAGGATGTACTGAAAAAAAAATTGTGAGAATGTGTCAGAAATATATATTGTTAGAATTATTTGGCCCACCTAGTGGCGCATAGAAGACATTTTGAGAGAAGTCGCCAATAGAAGGCAATGTTCGATTCGGATTGTTTGTTTGACTCAATGCCAATGAATTTTGAATTTAAATGAAAATTGACAGTGCCACTTTTACAGTGCATTTTTTTATTTTTTACGATTTCGAAATCTCAGATAAAACTCCTTGTATCTTTTAAACGATCATAAGCAGATCTTGTAACTTAATAAATACCTAAGGCTTAATATATCAGTTCAACCTTTGCAAAAAATCAGGAGATAATGGCTATAAAGCTTAGTGTGGTCTGATTTCATTTTTTGGTTACCTATTTTGGGAGATGTCCATATACACCATCCATCCTATGATGGTTTGGCCATCAATTAGGCGAACAAAAAGCAACCCAAAAACAATTACTTTTGTCCAGAGATGATAATCATTTTAATGGTTTTTGTCATAATGCCAATCAAAATGATTTAGTATTTTTTTATTACCGTCCATGCCATTGTTGTATTTCGCAGAAACACATTTAAAATTTAATTAAGTTGAGCGATGAAATCGCTCGCACATGCCCCAGGACACACGACTGAATTTCATGGGAAAATAGTCAAAAATGAAAATGATGGTTTTTAGAAAATAATAATTTCATAACATTTACCCTGAATTTTATTTGCGTTGCTTTAATTGGAATTTTTGAGCGTTGGTTGGTGGCCTGCCCGTGGTTTCACAAAAGCCTCCAAATTAAATATATATAAAACTATTTTTGCTTTTATTGGAAAAAAATGAAGTATGAAGTGTGGTGGTAATTTGGTAATTGTTAAATTTACGACACTTTTCGAGCGGGCATTTCTGTATTTGACCGGTTTCCGGTCGGGTATCACCAACAACACCCATCGAAGTACATGCATCGAACATATCTGTGGTTGGCGGGGAAATTGTAAATTGTATTGAGCAACCAAATTGCTGTAAACATATAAACGTGTTTATTTATTTTTATTGCATACTTTTAGGCGTTTACGAATTGGAAATATTTAGAATCAATGGCTAGATTAAACATGGAATGGAATCAATGGCTAGGTTATCGTGAGCCGTAGGTGCTAATAAATCACAACGATGTGATATGGTTATGTGATCGTCGCACAGTGGTTCAAAATCAAAATCCATCGGCCAAAATTCAATAACTTTGGTTCTAGTAGACATTTGTGAGTTCCGTAGAAAACCAAATTAGACAAGGACCCAAGAATTATTTTGAGATAACCACATTAAAAATCGGGCAGTCGGATATTTTTTGGAAATCGGCACAAAATTTACTACCTTTAGTATTTTTCGATTTCAAAGAAAATTAAAACTTTTATTTTGTTTTTTATTTTATGTTTTTATACCCTACACCACTTCGTGGACTAGGGTATTATAAGTTAGTTTTTCGACAAATGTTTGTAACACCAATAAATAATAGAGCTAGACCCACCTTTAAGTATACGGATCGGCTTAGAATCACCAGCTGAATCGATTTACCGATGCCTGTCTGTCCGTCCGTCTGCTGTCCATCTAAGCTTGTTCGCACTCTACAGGTCGCAATTGTTGTCCGCTTATCATGAAATTTGACAGAAGTTACTTTTTTGGCCAAGACGATCGGTATTGAATTTGGAGGAAATCGGTTCAGATTTAGATATAGCCCCCATACAAATGTCGCTCCCGATTTGACTTTTCCCCTCTAGAATCTACATATTGTACCAGATTTTCTTTAAAATTGGCACAACATTTTGCAATCGAACTAGATATACCTAAGCTGAAAGTGGGTAAGATCTGTTCAGATTTAGATATAGCCCCCATACAAATGTCGCTCCCGATTTGACTTTTTCCGCTCCTGAATCCACAAATTGTACCCGATTTTCTTTAAAATTGGCACAACATCTTATAATCCAACTAAAAACACCTATGGTGAAAGTGGGTAAGATCGGTTCAGATTTAAATATAGCCCCAATACAAATGTTGCTCCCTTTACATATTACATTTCACCAATAAAGATACATGGTGAAAGCGGGTCACATCGTTCCAGGTTTCATTATACCCCCATACATATGTTCTTTCCGATTTAACATTTTTTGTCAAACACTTACATTTACAGGATTCAAAAATCCTTCCCAATTTCACTTTTTTACCGAATTGAATTGTAGTGAGATAGAAAGTGGGGTGTATCATATAGTCGGCTCCGCCCGTCTTTAGCCTTTGCATACTTGTTTGGGAGATGACCACATGTCCATACTTTGGTACAACCCAAATGGGCCCCAGTCTTCTCTATTAAAGCTTCTAGAGCTTCTGACATCGGATCTTCATCAAATTTCGCAGATCATTATATATATCAACTAGGATTACCTACCGTGAATGAGAAATATATAGGCGCATGTTTTGGCACAGGCCTCAATTGTTGTTATAGTCCCCCTTCAAATGTCCGTCCGATTCATCCAGTTACCGCTGTAAAATCTGTATTTATCATTGGATGTAGGGTATTATATAGTCGGCCCCGCCCGACTTTAGCCTTTCCTTACTTTTCTATTAGAAATTGTTGTTTCTTAGCTTTATTATGACGATTGTGATTGTGATGATGATTGTGCCAAATATAGTTTTTTGTAATAAATAGTTTAAAAATATCATTTTTGAACTTAATACGGACTTTGAACCAACACAACTTTAACGTAATATATACACATTTGAAAAGTTTGAAGAGTTTCCCGTTTTTTCGGTGTAATTTTTACACGCCCGAAATTGTCCTCTTGGAAGATAGAATACATTTAGTGGAAAAACTCGTAATTTTTCGTTCCAAAACGCAATTTAGTCATTAAAGTAGGTACATAGATAAAAAATGAGTAACTTTCCTTTTTGCTCATGCTCATGAATTTAAAAACAATCGATGTTCATTTTCCGATACTATGCCGATAAATGAAAAATCTCTTAAAATGTGTGAGAAACAGTTCGATGAAGTCAAAAAAATTTCGTTTTTCTGAAAGATTTTCACTTTAATGCAAAAAAATTAATTTTTTCGCTTTATGAACACATACGTAAAAATATATTAAAAAAAAAAACAAAAAAATAAAAATTTTAATTTTCTTTAAAACCGAAAAATACGAAAAGTAGTCATCTTTGGTCCGATTTCTAAATGTTAATATCTCAAAATATTCCATGGGTCCTTGTGTAATTTTGGTTTTGTATAGACCTAACAAGTGTTCACTAGAACAAAGGTTATTGAATTTTGGCAGATGGATTTTGGTTCTGAACCACTGTGCGGTGCCTGAAATCCACAATTGTTTTATAAATATTGAAGGTGGGATAATGTCCCACGAAACTTCTAGGACCTTTCTCGCAAAATATCCTGCCCTACGTAAAATTTAAGTCCTTATAACTTCCACATATATGTTGTCTGAGAGCGAGGGTATATATAAGTCGGTTTTGCCTCGATAGCCATAAATTCCTCTTATTCTCGATAACACTATGCTACAGTCCAAAAACTCTGGGAGTATAACAAGCCTCAGTATATGAAATTTCCCAGATACCCACAAAATCTTGAGTAATGGGTAAAAACCGGGTTTGTCGTACATTTGCACACTTTTTCACAACCGATTTACACTATCGAATCGGATTTAAAAAGAAGAAACCAGGAGCTTTCGATAGATATAGTTTATTTAAGCAAGCTTAGCACATTTATGTGCTTTTGTCCAGCAAACCAATTTTTAGTAGTTTTTAAAACTTGGCAATGTTTTTGCACATTATTTTGTATGGTATCCTTACTTCTTGAAAATTAGTTATTTAAATCACACAATCATGGTAATGTAATGACTGTGTTATTGAAGATTTTATTAATACTAATTTTTTGCAAAAATACATCCAGTGTCATCCAGTTCACATCTCTCACTTTTTTTTGCGAATTGAAGTCCAATACAAATACATAAAATCCTTCAAAATGATAAAAACGATGAAAACATTACTAGATATTTCAATTTTGTTTTTCAAAAAATACCGGAATTCCCAAAGGGGGTGTCTGGGAAATTTCAAATACAGATTCTTGTTCTACTCGACAATACCTACATGAACAAGTAAAAACGGCGTTAAGTACGGCCGGGCCGAACTTTGTATACCCTCCACCATTGATTGCATTCCACAGAGGATGTGGATATTCGTAGAAGTGCAGTAATATAGCCAAGTTTTTTATATAGCCAAATCAAAACAAATATTAAAAAGATAATTTTATAAATAAATATAATATTTCAATTTTTTCAAACCACGCTTATAAAGCAAGGCTACCAATACGTCAATTCAAAAAATAAATATTCTTCTATTTATATTTTCAAAAAGCTTAAATACCATAAATATTGGTAGATAGTAGGTGCAACAGTTGTTTGTATTTCCATTCTATTTTAATTCCAAAAGTACAAATTTTGAAAATCCATTATCAGACGTACATAGTGCAAAATATCCTAACTTCATGATTCAACCAATTTTTGCCGTAAAAGAAAAAATACGAATTTGGAAAAAAACTTTTTATTTTGCGTGTCTATGCAGTCAGAGGAATGTATACACCGAATTCCATGATTCCAGCCGTGGCCATTTGGTTGGTACCATTTTTACCCCCTTAAGAGTACGACTATCTAAAATCTCTTTGTTTGGCTTTCTACCCAATTAGACTTTCATCATTCTAGCTGTAGTCGTTTAGTTAGTACTATTTTTATACCTCTGTACCCATTGTATCCCTTGAAAGTACGGATTTTCCGTGTCTACGCAGTCAGAGGAATGTATACTCAGAATATCATGACTCTAGCTGCGGTCATTTGGTTGGTACTATTTTTATCCCCTTTTTTTATTTTTCCCAAAAAGTACGAATTTCGAAAAATCCGTTTACTGTACGTGTCTATGCAATCAGAGGAATGTATACACCGAATTTGATTAATCTAGGTGTAGTCGTTTGGTTGGTACCATTTTTATCCCATGAAAGTACGAATTTGGAAAAAAACATTTATTTCACATGTCTACGTAGTCAAAGGAATGTATACTCCGAATTTCATCACACTACCTGCGGTCGTTTGATTGGTACTATTTCTATCCTCTTTTTTATTTTTCCAAAGGGAATGTATACTCCGAATTGCATCACTCCAGCTGCGGTCATTTGGTTGGTACTATTTTTATCCTCTTTTTTATTTTTCCCAAAAGGCACGAATTTCGAAAAAATCCGTTAATTTTCCGTGTCTACACGGTCAGAGGAATGTATACTCCAAATTTCATGACTCTAGCTGCTGTCGTTTGATTGGTACTATATCTATCCCCTTTTTTCCCAAAAAGTACGAATTTCGAAAAATCCGTTTACTGTACGTGTCTATGCAATCAGAGGAATATATACACCGAATTTGATTAATCTAGGGGCAGTCGTTTGGATGGTACCATTTTTATCCCTCTAATCCCATTTTACCCCTTAAAAGTACGAATTTGGAAGAAATACTTTTATATTACGTATCTACTATATTAGAGGAATGTACACGCCGAATTTCTCGTTCCTAGCTATTGTCGTTTAATATGTACCATTTTTATCCCTTTTTTGCCTCATTTCACCCCCTACAAATAAGAATCACTTTATGGTGCACGTTGCTGTAAGGGAAATGCGCATACCAAATATCAAGCAAGTATAAACAGACATATTCAAAAAACACTCTTAAATACGCTAAAATATTAGGGATTATTATGGGTATTTTTTTTTCCCCTTTGGCCCTTTCAATCCCAACCGATCTACGACTATAAGACGCATTTATGGAAAATGTGTGCTTTCAACAGACGGACGGACATGACTAGATCGTCTTAGAATTTTATGACGATCAAAAATATATATACTTTATAGGGTCTCATGTCGATATTTCAAGGTGTTACAAACGGAATGACAAAGTTAGTATACCCCCATCGTTGAGGTGGAGGGTATAAAAATAGAGTTTTCTACTTCATTATTTTTTGTAGCACAGGTTAACTACATGTTGTAATATGAAAAATTTTAATATTAAATTGAAAGTATTGTTGATACACACATCTTTATATAGTTATTGAAGACAATGTGAACAATTATTTATTTTCCATTGAGTGAAAATTTATAAAAGGTTAAACGTTTATGTTACCACAGCTCTTAATATTAAAGAAACCCGCCCTGGTTTTCTTTTGTCATATCCCAACTTAAGTCAATCAATTTTTATTTCTAATCCACTGCCATTGAGACATGGTATTAGTGTCACCTTTCAAATTCATATCGAGGCGATTATGTCATGTTACCCTACACATGTCCTCGAGAATGTGCACACACCACCTCCTCCTCCTGCCAGCGCCGTAAGACTAAAGGACACGTGTCAAACTCATACTCAACTCGTACTCGTCACATGAAATGCCTTCACATAACGCACAGGACAGAATATTTACATGCCAAACTGTTTGCGGAGACCAGCAAACCACTCGATGTCCAAGATCAATTTGAGGATATTAATATTTTTCACTTAAACTCAACTAAATTAGGTGGGAGATGTGGTGTCAAGTGTTTGATATGAGTTTTGATGTCGAAACTTAAGCTGAATGCAACGCAAAATCCCACAGAAAATAAATATTTCATTTTGAAAAGGCAAATAACGAAATACTTAACGAACAGAAGAATAATAACCTTGTGCAAATTATACATGCATTGAGCAATTCCTCTATCAGGTATATTATTATTGTCCAGCCAATCCTGCAAAATAAAATGATTAAGAGAATTTTTACAATATACGTATGTTTTTTGGTTCTGATTGGTAAGAAAATAAATTCCTTGTTAAAGCTACAGGAGTAAGCGTGGAAAAGCAAGCGGAAAATGAAGAAAAATCACAGTGACAAAATCCATTAAAAATTACTAAAGCAACAATGAAAAAGTAATTTGAACAAAATTTTCAAAAACGGAAACAGGAAATATTAAAGCACAAAAAAGAAAACTAACTACTTACAACACACAACAAACAACATGAGTGACACCAACATGAATGAACTAAACACACCATGCAGAAAGAGAGAGAAAACAACAAAAAGCCACAACAGAAAATAATGGTGCCATGGTGGGTGAGAAATGTGCGAGAAATTAATGTGAACGTGAATGTGTGAATGAAGAATAGGAGGAAGTTGCTGAAATGAGGACGCAGGCAGGAAGGATACCGGCAAATAAAAATCATTTTTAAAACAATAACGCTATGCCACAAAAAATTGGAAGCATGACTATGTAGAACAGTTTCTAAAGAATTTTGGTTTTCTAAACTCCAAAACCTTATACAAAAGTTTTTATGGTTAAACTAGCAGAACCCGCTGCTTCGCACGCGAAAAAGCCAGTTATTTGTTAATTTTATCCGTCTCTGTTTTTGGATAGTATTTATTTAATTTTCTTTTGGTGGATATAGATAAATCTAAAATAGTAATTTGGAAACCTCATATTAGCTAGCGCTCACACACAGTCAAAGGAATGTGCTTGTCGATATGAACTATTTTAGCTGAACTACTTCGTATGTATAATTTTTATAATTTTCTACCAAGATTTGAACAAAAAATTGCAACCATTTATATCCTCGATCTCATGTTTCTAGATTCAGTCAGCCAGTTTATAACTTTTTGAACTTCTTTCCCAAAAAGTACACATTTTGAAAAATCACTATAGGTAACTCGTGTTTTGCTTTTGTCCCGCTCGTCCCTTAAAAGTACAAGTTTCGAACAATCCAATTATACTGCGCTTCTACATGGTCAGAGGAATTTTCATACCAAATTTCACGATTCTAGCTGTAATGCTTTAGTTGGTACCATTTTTATCCCTTTTTGTCCCGCTCGTCTCTTAAATGTACAAATTTCGAAAAATCTATTTATGTTGCGCGCCTACTTGGTCGGAGAAATCTACACGCCGAATTTCACGATTCTAACTATAATAATTTAGTTGGTACAATTTGTATCCCTTTTTGTCCCGCACACCCATAATAAGTACAAATTTTGAAAACTTTTTTTAGATTTGCGCTTCTACGTTTACATACCAACGACTATAGCTGCAAATTTCGAATAATCAAATTTTACTTCGTTTCTTTATGGTGAAAGGAATTTACATATCAAATTTCACGTTTCTATCTGTAATTCTTTAGTTGGTACCATTTTTATCCCTTTTTGTCCCGCTTGCCCCCTAAAAATAAAAATTTCGAAAAATCTAATTTTACTTCGTTTCTATATGGTCAGAGGAATTTACATACCAAATTTTACGTTTCTAGCTGTAATACTTTAGTTGGTACCATTTTTTATCCCTTTTTGTCCCGCTCGCCCCTTAAAAGTACAAATTTCGAAAAATCCACCCATTAAAAGTACAAATGCTAAAAGTCCATTTAGAGATGGTCAGAGGAATTTGGTTTAGAGGAATTTAATTCACGATTCTAGGTGCAATAATTTAGTTGGTACCATTTTTGTCCCTTTTTATCCCGCTCAACCCTAACAAAGAAAAAATTCGAAAAATCCAATTTTAATTCTGAGGATTTAAATACCAAAATTTCCCTATTCTAGCTGTACCATTTTTATCCCTTTTTGTCCCGCTCGCCCCTGAAAAGTAAAAATTTCGAAAAATCCATTTATGTTGCAAGTCTACGTTGTCAGAGAAATGTAAATACCGATTTTCACGAACATAGCTGCAATATTTAAATTGGTACTTTTAATTGGTACTATATCCCTTTCTTAAAAGTACAAATATCGAAATATCCCTATTTGTAGCTCGTCTGCATAGTCATTGCAAAGAACAAACCAAATTTTATGTTGCTAGCCACTACCGTTTAGTCAGGACAAAGGTTCAACGTGTATCCCTTTTTGTCAAATTTTACCCACTAAAAGTACAAATTTCTTAGTCGACGACTGCGTCATATTTAGGAACTACCCTGAAAATGTCATGACCCTACCTTCAGCCGTTTGGTCTGAGGGCTGGTCAATGATTAGTTTGTCAGTCAGTCAGTAAAGCAACTCTTTTATATCTTTGTGGGCGAAACATATATTTTTTAAAAATCACGGTTATTTAATTTTTTGGTAAGAGAATTTTTTTATTAATTAATAGCTGTCATCATGAAGAAATATAACAAAACTATTTTGCAGAAAAATAAAAAAGGAGAAAAAATTGATTTTGCTAAAAAAATATTACAAAATCGGAATTCAATAAGTGATATATCTAAAATATTTAACATAACTTTCTATCTTTATGGGCGATATATATATATGTATATTTTTCACTTCACAATTATTATTTAATTTTTTGTTTAAACAGCGCAAAAACTCCCCTTTACAAATTAGATAAGAGAATATTTAGTTTTATTATACCCTCCACCTCCAGGATGGGGGTATACTAACACGCTAGCATCTAAACGAAAGGAGCTCGGACGTCCAAATTTTCCATAAATACGTCTTATAGTCGTAGATCGGTTGGGATTGAAACTGGGCGAAATCGGACAAAGGGGAAAATTTTTTCCTCACAAGGACTAAAAATACCCATAATACTCCTAATATTTTAGAGTATTTAAGCATATTTTTTTCAATATCTCTGCTTGTACTTACTCGATATTCGGTATGCGCATTCCCCCTATAACAAAAACCAGCACCATAAAGTGATATTTATTCGTAGGGGGTGAAATGGGGCAAAAAGGGATAAAAATGGTACCTATTGAACGACAACAGCTAGTAACGCGAAATTTCGTGTGTATACTCCTCTAATCGAGTATATACATAATATAAAAGTATTTTTTTCAAAATTGGTAAAATGGGAATAGAGGGATAAAAATGGTACCAACCAAACGGCTACACCTAGAATAATGAAATTCGGTGTATACATTCCTCCGATTGCGTAGATACGTAAAATAAACGGATTTTTCGAAATTCGTACTTTTTGGGGTTAAAATGGGAAAAGGGGATAAAAATAGTACCAACCAAATGACCGCAGCCAGAGTCATGAAATTCGGAGTACAGATTCCTCTGACTGCGTAGACACGAAAAATAAAAGGTTTTTTCCAAATTCGTACTTTCAAGGGATACAATGGGTACAGAGGGATAAAAATAGTACCAACTAAACGACTACAGCTCGTACTCTTTATAGGGCGAAATGCAAAAAGGGGATAAAAATAGTACAAACTAAATGGCTACAGCTAGTATGATGATATACGGTGTGTACATCCCTTTGATGGCGAAAACACGTAAACTAAAGAGATTTTAGAAAGTCGTACTCTTAAGGGTGGGAAAAATGGTACCAACCAAATGGCCGCATCTAGAATAATAATAATACAAAGAATTGTATTCGTTTCTCTTACTGCATAGACACAAATAAAAGATTTTCTCATATTCGTACTTTTTACTTTAACCACAAAAAATTGATGTTATGTTATCTTGCACTGTGTTCGTGATATAATGGATTGTTAAAATTTGTACTTTTGCAATTAAAATAGGATGGAGCAAATTCCATTCTTGTAGTATTATTTCGATTCATGTAGTATACACTTGCCTTATAAAAGTGGTTTGAAATAATTAAATTTTATATTTATTTATATTTTTTAATATATATTTATTTGTTTTGGTTTGGCTATATTAAAAATTTTAAATTTTCCTGTAATGTTACCGCACCTTTACGAAAATCGGCAGTCTGTGTGGAATGCAATCCATGGCGGAGGGTATATAAAGTTCGGCCCGGCCGAACCTAACGACGTTTTTACTTGTTTTTTAAGAGCTGCCATCATAAAGAACTAAAGCAAAGCAATTTGGAAGAAAATATTAATAAACGTAGAAGTTATGGTCCTTCTTGTAGAAGTAAAGGGTGATTTTTTAAGCTATTATCTTTTTGGCAACACTGGTTTAAACAGCTGACGCACGTTTCGTATTTTATTTCACTGTCAAACATCTTCAGTTTGGTCTATAATTTAACCATGAATCGTCTTACAAACGAACAACGCTTGCAAATTATTGAAGTTTATTATCAAAATGCGTGCTCTGTTAAGAAAGTTCATCGCGCGCTTCTTCTATTTTATGGTCAGTTTAATCGATCCACTGAAGCGGCTATTCGGGCTATTGTGACTAAATTTCGCACCAAATTTACATTGTTGGACATTAAACCACCAACACGCTTACGTAGAGTGCGAACTGAAGAAAATTCGCAGCTGTATCGGCCAGTGTTAATGATGACCATCAATTATCGATTCGTCGCCGTTCGCAGCAATTTGGCCTCTGTTACTCAAAAACTTGAAAATGCCAAAATTGGACTAAGCGGATGGACCATTTGAGGCGCATTCAAGGCAACATTTGCATGAAATAATCTTGAAACATTAAATTATATGGACCGTACTATCGATTCAAATAAAGATTTCATGAATTTTTCTGAATTTTATGTGTTTTTCTTGAAAAACTTTCCTATAGCTTTTAAAAAATCAGCCTTTACAAGTCGACTAAATTATTTCTTACTTCTACAATAAGTGTCAAACTTCTACATTTATCCATGGATTTTCTTCAAATAGGACTTGATTTTTGCACTTAAATTAAATTGTGGTAACTACTTTGTAATGTGGGGTTTCGCGCTATTTAAGCACAAAATTAATAAATCATCATGAAAAACATGATTTATGTTTTTAACAAATCTTTTACGTCCACCAAGATGGCCACAACTTCTACGTATATCCAAAGATATATTATTTTTATATTTTTTTCGTTAGAATGTTGTCTAAAAAAACAGATGGTATTTCCTATTTTTCCTAATGGTAATGGGATTTTTCGTGCCCGCTAAAAAGATTTTTTCAAAAAAAAATAAAAATTTTCTGTTCCTGAACCACTTTTTCTATGTGAACAGTTGTAGCCATCATAATTACCTTTAATTGGACATATAAGCGGGTATGATCGCACCTATATTTCCCAAAGGAGTGTACAAATATTAAAGGTACCTTCAAAGAAAATTGTATTTAAGCAAATTTTATCCATGTTTTTTTATATGTGTGAAGTTAAATACGTATGTATATAACTAGCGAAGACACAATACAATTGTAATAGATTAACCAATATATTTTTGGAATGAATGACGAATGCTGCAAACACGATATATATATCATTCGAAAGGTCCTTCCTAGGACTAGGACCGTTTCGAAGTTATGGCCATTCTTCTTCTACAGGATTCATCATGCTACATATCTATTGCTCTATGTGGACGGGGTGATTTTTTTGATAGATTGAGGTCCTGCCAACATTTCCTGAAAATTTAGGCTTTCATAATCCTTTAATTTTCGAGAAAATGGAAATTACTCCAAAAATAGCTGGGTTAATATACGTATTTAATTTCACACACATATTTGTATACCCTCCACCTCCAGGATGGGGGTATACTAATTTTGTCATTCCGTTTGTAACACCTAGAAATATCAACCTGAGACCCTATAAGACGATCTAGCCATGTCCGTCCGTCTGTCCGTCTGAAAGGAGCTAGAACGTTCAAATGTTCCATAAATGCGTCTTATAGTCGAAGATCGGTTGGGATTGAAATGGGGCGAAATCGACCCAAAGGGAAACATTTTTCCCTAACAAGGACTAAAAATACCCACAATAATCCCTAATATTTTAGCGTATTTAAGCATTTTTTTGAATATGTCTGTTTATATTTGCTTGATATTTGGTATCCGCATTCCCCTTATAGCAAAAACGTGCACCAAAAAGTGATTCTTATTTGTAGGGGGTGAAATGGGGAAAAAAGGGATAAAAATGGTACATATTAAACGACAACAGCTAGAAACACGATTTTGGGTGTGTACATTCCTCTAATTGAGTAGATACATAATATAAAAGTATTTTTTCGAAATTCGTACTTTTAAGGGGTAAAATGGGAATAGAGGGATAAAAATGGTACCAACCGAACGACTGTACCTCGAATTATGAAATTCGGTGTATACATTCCTCTGATTGCATAGACAAGTAAAATACACGGATTTTTCAAAACTCGTACATTTTTAGGGGTTAAAATGAAAAAGGGGATAAAAATAGTACCAAACAAATGACTAGAGTCATGAAATTTGGAGTATACATTCCTCTAACTGTGTAGACACGGAAAATAAACTGATTTTTCGAAATTCGTAATTTTTGGGGTCAAAATAGAAAAGGGGAGAAAAATAGTACCAACCAAATGACTGCAGCTAGAATCATGCAAATCGGAGTATACATTCCTCTGACTACTTAGACACGGAAAATAAACGGATTTTTCGAAATTCGTACTTTCAAAGGATACAATGGTACAGAGGGATAAAAATAGTACGAACTAAACGACTACAGGTAGAATGATGAAATTCTAATTGCGAAACGTCAAGGGGGTAAATATGGTACCAACCAAATGGGCGCAACTGGAATCATGGAATTCGGTGTATACATTCCTCTGACTGCATAGACACGTAAAATAAAAAGTGTTTTTTCCAAATTCGTAATTTTTTTAAGGTAAAAATTGGTTGAATCATGCACTATGTACGTCTGATAATGGATTTTCAAAATTTGTACTTTTGGAATTAAAATAGAATGGAAATACAACCAACTGTAGCACCCACTGTCCACCAAAGTTTTTGGCATTTAAGCTTTTTTAAAATATAAATATAAGAATATTTATTTTTTGATTTGAAATAAATAATGGTTTGAAATAATTAAAATAGTATATTTATTTATAAAATTATTTTTTCAATATTTGTATTTGTTTGGTTTGGCTATATTAAAAAAATATATTTCCCTGTAATATTACTGCACTTCAACGAAAACCGACAACCTCTGTGGAATGCAACCCATGGTGGAGGGTATATAAAGTTCGTCCCGGCCGAACTTAACGCCGTTTTTACTTGTTTTGTATTAATTTTAATAATCAAATTTGTAGGTCACAAAATTTGTATCATTTTATTGCATAGCGCACATTTATAAGCATTTAAAGCAGTGTAAAAATTAACAAAACAAGTATTAACTTTTGCCAACCGACATTCTGAAACGGCAGCTTGTGACAACAACAAAAAATACAACTTGCGCCGATTTTGTGGCGTCCAACACCCGGCAGTCCTTGCCACCCTAACAAAACAATGACCCATAATTTAATAAGTTTCGCACAATGTTCGTTTACACTCTTCGACTACCGTGTGTTCGAGAGTTTCGTTGTTTATTCGATAAAGGACTTAGCAGCAGAGCACAGCACAGCAAGGACT
This sequence comes from Polietes domitor, assembly GCA_947397865.1. NCBI lineage: Eukaryota > Metazoa > Arthropoda > Insecta > Diptera > Muscidae > Polietes > Polietes domitor. The sequence goes on along the minus strand of OX377619.1, from coordinate 155,577,231 downwards.
TGTTGGTAGCGGTAGTGGGTGTAGTTTAAACAAAAGAAACGAGCGCAAAGAGTAGAAATAAGAGAGGGTAATAGTTTTAAAACTAACACACACACACGCATCTACACTCACGCACACACACGTGCATAGTTGATGTTGTTCCAGTTGTCGCTATTAATTTGTACATTGAGATTACAACCGTTTGCAAGGATAGGGTGGTCATCGTTGGTAGGAAAATAATTGTGGATATTGTATATGTGTATATACACATGTGTAAAGTAAGTTTCCAACCGAATGCATTTATTTATGTGAATCACAATATTAAGTTAAAAGCCATGTGTATATAATTGAGTTTAAAAGGTAATTGATTTAATATTGAACAAATGGAGAGGATATTCGATATATAAGGCCGGTGAGAAAATCACAAAAAGATGGACCATGGAAATTTCCATATAATTCTGAAAGCTGACACAAAGCATAACAAAACTGTACACTTAGTTTTTCATTATCTAAACGAGTTCTCGTTTATAAGGATTTAACATTTCTGAAGGATATAATTACACAGTGCAACACGAAAAAATATAACCACATACGGACACCATTACGTGAAAAAAGACTCTTGTCTCTCAGTTTTGCTCAAAGTCATGTACTTTTTATGGGCCCCAAAGATTTGGAGCAAAATGTGATCATTTTTTCAGACGCATACCTTGCAAAACATGCATTTGGAATTTTGATCTACTCTCTAAGGCAAAGTTTATCCTTATCTTCAAGATCTAAATCGCAAAAAAACTTAAAAAAATCCGTTTGTGTAACCTATCTCCCCGTGTTCAGCACCACAGGTAGCAAACCGTTCAAAATTCAAGGAAACAATCAACTACAAAAATGTACCTAAGATCTCAATAAACTACTTTCTAGAACATATGAATTTCCTCGAAATGATTCTTAGCACCATTTAGGAGTAAAAATATATCTTGCAGGACTGTTTCTGTTAATGGTCAGTCAGACTACAGTGCGTATGAGTGATATTATTCTTAATCAACAGCACGTATACGCTGCCTACAAACACTACAGCCTATAAGATTTGTTCGATGACATTTGCGTTTTTGACCTTGAAGATGAAGTTTTTGGATTTTATATGTTCTTTATGACAAGAGCTACAACTTTGCCTCAGAGAGCAAATCAAATTTCCAAACCGGTTGCTAGATATGAGCCTGAATGATAACATTTTTTGCAAAAATGAGACCGAGGCCCCAAATCTTTTAGGGCACATAAAAAAGTTCATGACTTTGGGGAGTCACGGTCATTTTTTTGCTCTTTTATCAGCAAGTGGTCTCCGTATAAGTTTATATTTCCATGACATAAAAAATTATACACAGTGTTATTCTAAACAATTAGTAATTTTTCTGTTAGTCCTAAACTCGCGATATTGGTACCAATTGAAGAGCACAAAATAGTCGAAAAATGTCCTTTCAATTTAAATCCTTAATTATCATGTAATGCATACGGTACAAATGTCGGAATAAATGAATTTTAGTGAATTTTCTTTTATAAATATCCAAATTGCATGTTTTTATATTTAAATTCTAAAAATTTTAGAAAGTAACAGGTAAAAGCTTAGAGCTTATAAAAAATACAACAAAGTTGGACGAATTTTCAGGTCCCCGTATGTAAATTTAATTGATATTCATAAATCAAAGTTAATGTTTACTCCTGAATGAGGTACATTACTACCAATGTGCAATTTACCTGTATAAATTCGAAATGTCTGAAGATATTATTACACACAGAGAATGAGATTGTTAGAATTCCATCAGAACCAATAAATAATTATATAACCACCACTATTTTTAGTTAAAACACCATATTTCCATATTCTTCATACATATCTAGTTTAACGTACTATAATAACATGGTCATAACGAAACATGGGCGAAAGTTTCGAAAATTGAAATTCAAGAAAGTTGATGTGATAAGAAATACTTTGTTGATGGCCCGTTACAATCAATCGAATTTTTTTTTTTTTGTATATACAATGACCCTCAAGATTACATATCTACCCGAAGCGAAAATTGGTTTTTTACAAAACTATATTTCTATATATTACAACAGTATTGTAATACTGCTAGCTAAAACATTAGAAAAACTAAATAGCAAAAAAGAATTGAAAATGAACATCAAGATAAAACTCAAACTGCTCATAATACGAACCACAGAGTAAACATTTTAAAATCTTTAAATATCAAACATCAATTGAAAACCGCAACAATACTTTTGGACAATGGCTTTAACTACAAATTTGTTTCAGGCATTAAAATAAATAAATGTAGTGTTTTGTTTGGATGTATCTGAAGATAATGCACCTGTTTTTGGATTAATTGAGCATATTATGCTCAAATATGAAAATTATAGTGCGTTAAAATTATACAAACATGGTACTACGATAGACATTTCCCCCTACAGAGTTAGCTCTAAGGACACATTGTTGAATTAAATATCCTAAATGTAGTTTTCGTATCACATATTAGTAATTTGTTATATGGAAATATTAGTTATTTTATATTAGTACTTTTTTTAATGTAAAAAATAAAATATTCAAAATAGAAAAACCATGTTTTTGCAATGAATTTCGGTTAGGATAACTGAGTACAAAAAAATGTATTCAACCAACAAATGTTCGCAACAACAAAAGGACAAACGAATTTAAAAACAACATATAACCAAAAAATGATAGTAACAACAGATATGTATAAAAATTTAGTTGCAGATACTTTTTTGATAGTTCGATGTACCAAAACATTCTAGATTTAATATTTCTGCAACAAATAATTTCAGTTCACAGTACTCTAAATGATATTGTTGCAACAAAAAGTGGGTTATACTGATGGAATCACCCATGCAATATTGTGATAGTACGTAGAACTACAAAAATTCGGTTGTGAGAATGAATCTGTTTTCTGTGTGTAGGCATTTTCGGCATAGTAAAAGAAAATGAATTCCGATTGGTATACAATTTTGCATGAATATAAAGAAAATATGCTCATATTTTCAGCAGCGTACGTAAAAGTGAGCTATATACATATCTGAACCAATCTAACCCATGCAAATGGAGTTCTATATGACTTGATATTTGATCATGCTTCTACAATTGTTTTATAAATATGGAAGCTGGAACCATGTGATACGAACCTACGTTAAATTTAATTCCTTATAACTTCTGCATATATGTTCTCTGAGAGTGATGGTATATATATATAATAAGTCGGTTTAGCTGACTGAAGCTTACTTACTTGTTTACACTTAAAGTGATTATAATAACTTTATCATATACCAAAATATAGCTGATTCTGTTTATCCGTTCGGAAGTTATATCGATTTTAATTTATTATAGGAATATGGACATTGTGAGAAGGAGCTTGGCAATTTCGCCCATCTTCGAACCTCAACTAAGTTTGGTAAAAATATTACTATGTGCAAAGTTTAAATAAATTCCTTTCGATAGTTATCGTGTACACCAGCCAGACAATCGGACGAACGGACGGACGGACATTGCTCAAACAGCTTAAAATGTTGTGAAACGGATTTGGTACAAACATACTGGGGGTCTTAAGTCACTCCTTCAATGAGGGTATAAAAATAGTCCAACATAATATCGCACACCAAATTTCATAAAAATTTAAAATTTCTCTATGTTTTAATATGGATATTCTTAGTGTTTTCTTACAAAATCGGGAGGATCAAGAGATATCTCTCGTTGCTAGATAGTTTTCTTATAAAATTTTAGTTTTAATTTCATTTAATTTTCAAAATATTAGTATTTAACGATCCTGGAGGTATAAAATAAAAATATTAGCTATTTAAATTTGTCCAAGAACATAAAATGTTCGAAATTTCTTTTTGATTTTCTGAATGGCCACACCATTTTCTATCTGCTGAATTGTATAATATAGAATTACATTCGGTTCAAAACAATACACACACATTCATATATACATATATGTATACAGTCGTACGTCTTCATACATAGACGAAAGAACACTAACCAATTGTGTTGTATTTTTGAACTGAATAGAGATTTAAGACACAAAAACATATCAAGACGATGAAAAGGTAGATTTAGAAGGAGAAGAGAACGCAGAGAAGTCATAAACATCTCCGCACACACAAAAACACACGCACACCCACTCACCATTGTTGTGAATGCGAGTAAACAAAAGAGAGTACATCATACTACGGAGAAGAAGGAGTTGGTACTTACACAACAAAACAACAAACAAAAGGATTAAAGAAAGAGGAAATTATTTAGGTCTCACCTAGTGTGACACGACGACACACAGTAGGTAGGTAGGTACTACAAACAAACACACGAGCGTATTTTCTTCATTTACTTTTAACTTATGAACTATTCACGCACACGCTCACATACATAGGATTTGTTTAGTTATTCACACATGAAGACGGCGACGACAACAACAACAGGAGCAACAACAATAGCCAACAGTCGTCAACAACACGAACCAATATGAACACGAGCATGAAGAAAGCTAACATCACGACCACCTTTACTTTTGGTTGGTTCATGTTGGTGTTTGTGTTGCTTGTGAAAGTCATGTCAAGTGGAAATTGATTTGTTTCCCTATTGCCTGGGTCCAATCCACCCGCAACTTTGTTCTGATTTCTGTGTGAAAACAAAACGGTGTGTGAATGGGGTTACATTTAACTCAAATCCACTCAAGAACTACTACGTCCGCTTTAAAAGGGTCGGTTTACACTTAAAGCTTAATCATGATTTGTAGTCAAACTACAGTCGCAGTGGCAGTGGCAGCTGAGCCAGGTGGTAACGAAGGAATACAAATTGATACCGTTGGTCTGACACATGCTACACATTCATGTGGCTACCTTTGGTGGAACTGGGTCAAGATTTGATAAAAAAACGTATGTGCTATATCTTAATCAGCTTAAAGTTTTAACATCCGGGAATATAATGATTCATTACTGTTGTTAATGAGCCTATATCAAAACATTAGTTTAGAGTAATGTTCACAAGATTTGAAACAAAACACCATTGCCTAATTTTCGAAATTATATAAACATTAAATATAAATTGTTTAATGTGAAATAATATCAGATCGATGAGTAATATTGTCTTGCATAAACGTAACGTATACGCCACCAGCACTACAATGCAATCTGCATAGAAACCAGTTACACTGTGTGACAGTCCGAAACTACTTGGAAGTGATACTATTTATCTTGCAGATATTGTCGAATAGAATAATAATCTGTTTGCGAAATTTCCCAGACACCCCAAAATCTTGACTTACGGGTAGAAAAATGGGGTTGCGTACCTTTGGGTACTTAGAAGAAGAAGAAAAGAAGCCATATGTGAAAATAAAATCTATCAATATATATATAAGTTTTTTTCTCAAATTTATTTAGTCATACTTGAAGACGACATGTATATCAAATAGCTTGTTTATTTATTTCGTGCCGGTAAAAAATGATTTTTTTCTCGGTTTATAGGAGACTGTTCCTGTTTTCTAAATTCCATAACTTCTGGGATTCAAATTTTTGGGATTTATTTTCCTCATTTTAAAAATTATTGCATATTATATCAGACTTATGTTTTTACCTTTTGCCCCGCTTTTCTCTTAATAGTACAAATTTCGAAAAAATCAATTTTATTTCGAGAGTCTGAATGGTAAGCGGAAGGCACACATCCAATTTCATGTTCATGCGGGTCCAGAAGTCTTTGGACTGGATGACCGCCCTCTGGGTTGAGTTGCTCCAACTTATGGTTCCTAATGGTACAACCTAATCAAAGAGCACTACGTGAGTGGCAAAATTGTCAAATTGTTCTATGATGTCGAAATACCAAAGACATTATTTGTTTTTTTTTTCGTCTAACAAGTTCGTTAGTGTAAAGTTTGTTTAACTCTATATAAGACTTCATACATCTCACTTTATTTAACAACAAATGAAATATAACGTTTAAGTCTTAGAAAATATGGAAGAAAAGCTCAATACATGGACATATTGGGAATTTCTCCAAGTGTATGCGAAAGTTTTCCGATGGCTGGCATAGAAGAACAAGAAAAGTCGGAGCATAGAAAATTCAAAACCTCCAGAGCTTAAGTTTTCTATATTTCTCATCAGCGCAATAAAAATTCTACCCGAGATCTTATTAAACTGACATTTAAACGTCAAAGTTCAATCAGAGGTTTGGCTTCTGGTATTGACCAAGAAAATCTAATCTAAATCTAACCTCTTTTCTGGCATAGAAGAAGTTACTGATGTAAATTATTTACTGATGTAAATTATCTGACATAGAGGAAGTACAAGTCAAAGTCTTCAAAAGTTCTCCCCGGGTTAAAGAAGAAGTCCAAACCGGGTATATATAAAGTTTCTTTAAAAAATGCAGAGCCGGCTCCATTTTTAGTGAGAATAAAATTAGTTCGCCCACTGATTTCACTGATTGAGAGAAACTATCCTTGTTGCTCGATCTCTGCATCTACTGGCAAATCTTCAAATAGTATATCGGTGCATGTCTTTGAGATTCGAAAGAAATTAATATCGGCCTGAACACCTTCGTGCCTTTTCATCTGCTGGTTTTGGATTTTGTGCCTTTTGTCTGTGCAGTCTGTGCAGTTCCCGTGAAACTGGGCTCTTTACTAATCTGGCAATCTTGTCAACTTTACAGTTCCATGAAATGTTTACACCCAAATAAGATGAACAGCGAACAATTTCGACATCTCCGGAAGAGATGTGCGGCAGTTTGTTCCGCTTGAAGTTTGACTCCGCAAATCGTGGTGGCAAGTCATTTCCTTCCACAAGAAGGCTCGCCTCAATTTTCAACATCGGAACGAAAGCAATTTCCCAGATACTTTTTCCCCTTTATCATCGTTAATCATCTGAAGGAAATCTAATTTTCGACGGACCCTATGATACGCACGTGTTGTTGTAGTTGTTGGTTTTTGTGTCACTCTTACTCTTGTTGTTGTCACCATCGTCATTTTGTTTTGAGGAGGGGAAACTGGGATTGGGTTCACATTTTCAAGGGGAATTGGGGGATTATTTCATTCGATATGTGGCACTTTACACTTAACGCCGTACTTTGCAGTACATCGTACGTACCTGGAATCGCAACATCAGGAACATCACAACAAATACCAAAAATAAACATAATCCGATTATGGGAAAACTGACAAGATAACGGAATGCACGTCGTTTCCATGCGGGCGCTTCTTTGGGTTCCAAACGGCCGGTAACGTTGTTCTCAACAAGTGGACCCTGTTGGAAGAGAAAAAAAAACGGAAGAGAAACACAAAATGAAAACAAAAAACAAGAAAGGAGAGAGTTTACAAAAGGTTAACAAGAGCTTATATAAATGAAGTGTTACATTATGTATAAATAAATTAGCTGTGTGTGTAAACAAATTGGTTTTCCTTTGGAAGAGGAAGTTGAGGACTACCCTAGCGAGGGGTGGAGGACCATATTTGTGTGTTATTTGGATTGCCTGGTTACTTTCGGGGTGATTAGGACATAACCTTCCTTGTTATGTCCTTGGAGACAAATTAAAAGTTTCACATGAAGGCTGGCCCCAAATTTTTAATAGAAAGCCCAGGATTTTAATTTAAAATTGGCAAAATTATGTTCTTAGATTCTGTGAACAAAACACGAACCCTATGAAAATATGTGTATCCCTCAGTCTCCTACCAAATATCACAAGAATTAATATTGACTTAAGATGAACTCACCTTATACAGCGGTCTCGGTGGTTCCAGTAATTCCGGCGGCGTTGACAAAGTGCCCCAGCGAAAGGCCAACTCCACGGAATAACGCTTCCACGCCTCCAGATACAACGAAGCCCAGGCCACGTTGAACAATGAGAACAAAACATGGCCCATATCTTGGGCCATCTGGTTCTTGCCCCAAAGGAAGGCATACAGTATGGTGCCGAAGACAGCCGGAACACCCAGAGCACAAGTGTAATGGCCCAGCCAAGCAAAGTACAGGGCTACCTTGACACCAAAATATTCAGCAATGTCATCTGGAAAAGAAAAGCGGAAGGATATCATAAGTTCAAAATATTCATCGGAATTCCCCAAACCTCACCTAAAGGCTGCGGAGCCAAGACTTGCTTGACCCAGCTTTTCTGCAGCGACGCCAGACTTTTCGTTTCATGCAACGGAAACACCTGCGTAATCAAACCGGTCTCCTGCCAAGCGGCCACTATGCTCTGGCCCTCCTCAAGGGCCGCTCTGCCCTGCAGAGCCTCAATATCCGATTGACCGGCACGCAAACCCTGCAAGACCTGCAGCACCAGCCATTGGCGCTCCTGGGAGGTGAACAGAGAGGTATTGCCGTCATCGCTTTTGATTTGTTGAAAACAATGGCTTTCGCGGGTTGTAAATTCACGTAAGGCACCACCCAAATCAGGACGTAAACGTTTTGGCAAACGAGCCTCTTCCGCCGCTCGGAAAAGTCTGCAAACAAACAAACAACGAATATTAATGGATTTCCTTCCGCCGGGAAGGATACACATATTCAGATATATTTACATACATATTTGTGGGAGCACTTATGTAAAATGCATTTCGCCTTGAACTTTCGTGGGCCTTCACCTGCACCACCAGTCCCAGGCCGGCGGGTGGCTGCGAACGTATGCGGGCCAGCAGCCAACGCAAGGCCTCGTCGGGGGCATCTTCGGGAAATTCAATGACCACATCACACTGGGTGGGTATTTTGTTGAGCCATAGACGGCGCGGGGTCATCAAATGACCCGCATAGGGCACTTTGCGTCTCAACTGACGGGAGGCTGCAATTACAAGAAGGAAGGAAACAAACAAAGTTAGTTATTTAGTTAGTTAGTGAAACTATATATGTATATATGTAGTTTATATCTATTGTCTAGTTTACTTTGTTTACATGACATCCTATATCCTGTTGTGGAAGGATGACCACCGAAACATACATTGTCTGGAAGTTTTGCTCCATTTTGTCCGGAATTCATTTTGAAACTATTTGGTCTTTTCACATTTTTTGGCACTACAATGTATGTGTACATAACGTCTTTAATGCAAAACATAAACATAGTAGGTGGGTCCGGAGGTTTTAGGAAGGTATGTTTGGGGAAAATGTCACTATAATATAATTCCCTCTAGGGGTGACTAGGGAGTAGTTTTGAGCCATTCCTTCATTAAAATTATAAAAAAATCAAAAAATGATTGGGGACCACCTAAGGCTTGAAGATAGAGGGCAGGTACGTTCTGAGAAAATATTGGGGGTTGGTCATACATTTGACTTCACTAGGGTCCGTCTTGGGCCAGTAAAAAAATAATTATTGTGTGGGAGCCTCCTCAACGAGTGGAGATAGAGGGTATATGTGCTCGAAAAAAATGTTGGGGAGAGAAATTAATGAAATGTCTTACATTTGACCCCTCTGGGGGCGACTTCGAGGTAGTTTTGTGATTTTTTACCTTTTTTCTCTCACCTTTGACCCCGAGGAGCGCTCATATACACTCGACCCACCACCACCATTTTTTGGCTCATGAATTTTTTTTTCGAACCTCACTATATAGGGTATTCTAGCGTATCCAAATCGAACTCCTAAAATTCCCATACAACAATATCCCACCCCTAATACGCATAAAATATGTGATAACATTTGTATCTGTAACCGAAGAAGTAGTCCTAACCGAAATTGGACTAATTCAGGAACATAAAATGTCACTCATAATGGAAGCCCAAACCATGGACAGAGGATTGAGAATTTCTCCAAGTCATAAAAGAAAAACAATAGACGGAACATAAAAAATTAAAACTTTCAGACCTTCGGTTTTCTATACGGCCGAGGTCTACCTCATCAACTGAATAGAAATAAATGACATTGAAAAAGGTCGTCTTTTTTGACATTAAAGAAGTCCAAGCAAAGGGTTTCTACTTCAGTCAAATTGGACGTTTGGTCTTCTGTCACCGAAAATGTCCTGACCAAGAAAATCTAATCGAAATCTAAACTTTCTGGCATATAAGAAGTCATGTCAAATTTTTCTATACGACCGTGGTTTTTCTCGTCAGCTGAATAGAAATACATGCCGACAACTTATTATCTGACATTGAAAGATGTCGTCTTCTTTGACGTCCAAGCAAAGGTTTTCTTCTTCAGTGCAATCGGAGCATTGGTCTTCTGGTACTGAAAACGTCCAGACCAAACAAATTTAATCGAAATCTAATCCCTTTTCTGGCTTATAAGAAATCCAATCCGAGGTTTTCTATACGATTGAAGTCAATTCTCGTTATCTGACATTAAAAGTTTTCTATAGACCGAGGTCTTCCTCATCAGCTGAGTAGAAATACATGACGAGATTTTATTATCTGACATTGAAAAAAGTGGTCTTATTCGATATGAAAAAAATCGAAGCAAAGGATTTCTTCTTCAGTGTTTTTTTTTGGCACTGGTTCAAAGGTTCTCCCTGGGTTAAAGATGAAGTTCCAACCGAGCATGTTTCGATGTATAAATCGAGCTCATATTCTCGGTTCAAAGTTTTATTTTCAGAAGTCTAATTTTCTGATGTAACAAAAGTCAAGACCTCGACTAAACATCTGACCTAGAAGATGAGTAAGCCAAAGTCGTCAACGATTCTAACTGGGCTAAACAAGAATTTCACTAAACCGTAACCTCAGTCCAAGGTATACCTATAGATGACATATGAGAAATAGCAAGTAAACAGGGCGTTATATAGGGTATATACCATGGATTACGTTCCACAGCGACTGTTGAATTTCGTAGAAATACAATAACATTACAGAAAAACTTTAATTTTTTAATGTAACCAAACCAATAAAAAAATATTTAAATAAATAAAGGCCAAATAACTTTTTTTTCTTGAAAATGCTTGTTGACGATCAGGTCCTGTCGATGATGACATCGACTTGATCGATCTCAACGACTAAGTGTCATTCCTGACACTGGTAGGCCAGGATTGCAGCCAACTTAATATGTTTGTGATGTTCACTTTGCTTTGTTGTTTCGCAAAAGGTACAAGTGATTTTCCAAGCACCACAGTGTCAATAAATAATAAAATATACTTTTCAAACCCCGAACCCGTCAGTGTTTTTATTTAAAGGAACCAACGCGAGGGTAAACGCATTTTACTTACGTTAGTTTGTGTTACTTGTGATTTCGTTGCTTGCATTTTCGTGCAACAACAACCACACTACACAGGCTTCTCACAAGATTCCGTCTTTGAGAACCTAACGAGTCCACCATCCTGGCAGGATCTCGGTCAATGCTATAAAAAAACTACTGAATACCTTCTCAAATTTCTTTTTTTATTTGAAAGTACAATCCTTCCGGTTAATAATGGAAAATAATTTCATTCAAATGGCTGCCTCGGGCACCCCACAAATAATAGTCCAACGGTTGAATAGTTGGAAAAAAAACGTTAGATGGCGGATCCTGTATAAAATTTTAATTTTTTGAAACGCGCTTATAATGCAAAGCTACCAATATATTTATACTATAGATATCGAAATAATACTTCAAGACAATTCAAAAAATAAATATAAGACAGGAATCTGCAAAAAAAGCTTAAATACCCTAGATATTGGGGGATAATGTGTCAGCTTGGTTGGTTGTATTTTCATACTATTTTAATTCTAAAAGTATAAATTTTTAAAATCCATTATCTCGTACGTACACAGTGCAAGATAACACACCTTCATGCTTCTAGCCATTTGCTCGCTACCAGTTATATCACTTTGCCCATTTTTGCCGTAAAATTAAAAAAAATAAAGTACGAATTTTGGAAAAATCTGTTTATTTTCCGTGTTAGAGGAATGTATACACCGAATCTCATGATTCTAGCTGCAGCCATTTGGTAGGTACAATTTGTATTCCCTTTCCCCCTTAAAAATACGAATTTCGAAAAATCCTTTTATTTTTTCTACCCAATCAACGAAATGTATACACCGAATTTCATCATTCTATCTGTAGTCGTTTAGTTGGTACCATTCTTACCCCTCTGTTCCCATTGTATCCCTTGAAAGTACTAATTTTTATTTTTTATGATTTTTATTATTTTAGGTGCAGTTGTTTGGTTGGTACCATTTTTAACCCTATATTCCAATTTTACCCCTTAAAAGTATGAATTTGGAAAAAATACTTTTATATTATGTATCCACTCATTTGGAGGATTGTACACACCGATTTTCAAATTTCTAGCTTTTGTCGTTTGATAGGTACCATTTTTATCCCTTTTTGCGCCATTTCACCCCTTTTTGCCCCATTTCACCCCCTACGAATAAGAATCATTTTATGGTGCTCGTTTTAGTTATAGGGGTAATGCGCATGCCCAATATCAAATAAGTACAAGCAGACATATTGAAAAAATGTGCTTAAATACTCTAAAATATTAAGGAATATTATGGGTATTTTTAGTCCTTGTGAGGGAAAAATTTTCCTTTTGTGAGGGAAAAATTTCCCCCGGGCGACATCGGCACCCAGTTTCAATCCCAACCGATCTACGGCTATAAGACGCATTTATGGAAAATTTTGACATCCTAGCTCCTTTCGTTTAGATGCTAGCGTGCTTTCAACAGAAAGCCGGACGGACGGACATGGCTAGATCGTCTTAAAATTTTATGACGATCAACAATATATATACTTTAGAGTTGATTCAAATGGAATGACAATGTTAGTATAACCCCATCCTGGGGGTGAAGGGTATGAAAGTAGAAGCATTCTGGCTCTCTCTCGGGAAGCTCGATAAAAATCGAGAGAAGTCTCTACCAACAGCTTTGATATGTGAGTATCGGGTCAGACTTACTCTCACAACACCGTTGGATGGAGCGACTCCATTGTTCTGCCAGCATCATGTCATCAGGTCCCTTGTATATCGAATCCTACGGAAACCATACTGCCGAACATTAAGCAACACATTGGAGTCTAAAAACCTTATCAGATGGTGGTTACCCATACTCTCCATAAATACTCTCCATGACATGCAATCTGAGGAATTCCGTTTCCGGCAATTTTAAATGACAGAAGGCTTAATGGTCAGTGAAATAGAAGTAAAGAAATGTCTCCCAAAATGTCTTTCCAAAAAACACAAACAGAGAGTTGGTATTGATTAATCTTCCAGCAAATCGACAACTTAAAACTTCTCTGGAGAACAGTAAATAATAACTGAGAGGCTTGCCTTCTGATAAATATAAATGACAGTAATCTCAGAGGGAGACTTGTTATTCTGGGAAATATCAGCCGAGTCATGCATCAGTTATGAATAAATCATAAATTGAAATTAATACTTCACCAATCTTCCATGAAATCAGTACATTTGTCTATGTGATATTATAGCAAATCCATGTTCTGGGAAAAAATAATATGTACAAATCTCAATGAAGGTTCTATCATTCCGGGAAGTAGAAAGAAAGCCAATATCAAAGCAACAAACAACTACTAACGGTTACATTGACTTAACTAAAGGCATGACATTCATTCTCTACCCATCCATGCATCAGCATCAATGGTGCCTGAAATGCCCACCACCACCATCAGCAGAGCACATTTCCTTCCATGCAGCAAATGGCTTTCCTGTCTTTGCATAAATATCTCCCTGGGACACATTGTTCACAACCAACGAAAAACTAGCGCCAAGGAAGGAAAGTAAGTAAATAAAGGCTCCATTGGTGAAAATCCCAAATGATCAATGACTCCATTAATTTTAAATTTGCGAGAATATATAGTCACTTTGTGCAGGGTGATTTCCCTGAGACGACATGCCAAAAAACCAATAAAATTAAATTATTTTGAATAGTTTTGGAGCTTGGACGAAGGCTGAGATTTATTTAAATTATGAACGAAATCACAGAACAATCTCTGGTCGTTAATTACGCTTTTGAAACTCCCAAATGTGCCCTCTTCAAATGCTATTCCTTACCCAAGCCCTGACCTGATTGTATAACACTTCTCACATTACAATCAAGAACTAATTCCACAGTCATCTCTATTCATTGCTTTAAAAACAATAACCTTCTGCAGAATAATGATATGTAAACGCCCATGACCTTTCGCCAGTTAAAATCTTTGCAACCTTTTGCTTCCACACGAGTGCGTTATTAACCTCTGCCCATAGACACTCTTATCCTCAACTACACATTTTCAACAAACACCAACTAACATCCCAAGTCCCAAAGTCGAAGGATGACCAAACGTTCTTCGCATGAAGTGATAATGAAGTTTTCAATTCTTATTACCCAACACGTTGTGAATAATTAATGCCCACAAAAGAGAAACGTCTGTGCGTATGTGAGAGGATTGCCTATTCCTAATGAACATTTTTACATATCTTTGCACGGACGTATGGATGAGTTTGAATATTGGTTTGTTGCCCATGCACTGTTGGCAGTTACACATGAAGTCTCTGCGAAGCAAAAGTCATTTACGGATGATTGCATTTGAAAACTTGATATAAACCCTCATAGGGAGGATGTATGAACCAATCATTTAATGGCCATTCCCTAATATATAGTTCATTGTACATTAACAAAGTCTACTGGTAATGTTCAAATAAAAACTAAACTTCAAATAAATTCCAAACTCAAACCGAAAATATGAAAGAAATAAACCAAAGAAATAAGACACAAAAACTCAAAGAAACAAAAAATTGAAAAGCCGATGAAGACAAGAACTAATACTTAATTAACCAAAGATCTAAAGAACTATAGAGCAAAAGAATCCACGAACTAAAGAACAAACGAATCAAAATTCAATCATACCAAAGAAGTAGAGAACCAGTGATCCAAAGAATTAAATAAACAAAACAAGATCTAAATAACCAAAGATCGAAATACCAATGAAACGACGAATCAGGAAAATCACCAAAAATCCAAGGTCACAATGAACCAATGAACCAAGCAACCAAAGAACCAAAAAAAAAAGAAACAAGGGACCAAAGAAACCAATAACTCAATGATAAAAGAACCAAAGAACTCAAGCATCGAAGATCCAAAGAACCAAGGAACCGATGATCAAAGGACAAAGAACGAAAGAATCAAAGAACGAAGGAACAAAATAACCAAGGAATCAAAGGACCAAAGATCCAAGGAATCAAAGAACAAAAGTACCAAGGAACCGAATAACCAAATAACAAAGGAACGAAGGAACCAAAGAACAATGGAAACAAGGAAACAATGGACCAAAGAACGAAGCAACTAATATACTCAAGGACCAAAGAACAGAAGATACAAGGAGCCAAATAACAAAGGAAGCAAATATCCAAAGAACCACGGTATCAAAGATCCATGGAACCAAAGATCCAAGGGACCAAAGAACGAGGGAACCGAAGATCCATAGAACTAAAGAACAAAGTAATCAAGGAACCGAAGATCCAAGAACTAAATAACCAAGGATCAAAATACCTACGGAGCCAAGGAACCAAATATGCAAGAAATCCAAGAACGATGGAACCAAAGAACAAAAAGAACCAAGGACATAAAGAACGAATAAACAAAAAAAGGAACGAACGAACAAAAGAAGCGAAGTACAAAAGATCCAATGAACCAAAGATCCAAAAAATCCAAGGAACCAAAGAAGCAGGTAACCAAAGAACCAAGGCACAAAGGAACTGTGGAACCAAAGATCCAAGGATCCAAAGAACGAATTAATCAAAGAATGATGGAACGAAAGAACAAAGGAATCAAAGAACAAAAGATCCAAGGAACCAAAGAACAAAAATACCAAGGAACCGAAGAATAAATGAACCAAAGAACGAAGGAACCAAAGAACAAAATAACTAAGGAACTACGGAACCAAATAATCAAGGAACAAATAATCCAAGGAACCAGCGAAACGAAGGAATCAAAGAACGAAGGAACCTAAGAACCAAGAAACCAAAGATCCAAAGAACCAATGATTCAAGGAACCAAGGAACCAAGGAACCAGGGATCAAAAGAACTGAAGAACCGAAAATGCAAGGAACCGAAGGTCAAAGGAAGCAAAGAACTAAATAACTAAGGATACAAGGAACCAAAGAACGAGGAAATCAAAGAACCAAGGAACCGAAGATCCAAGGAACCAAAAGAACGAAGGAACCGAAGATCCAAGGAACTAAAGATCTCAAGAACCTAATATCCAACGATCCAAGGAACCAAAGAGCGAAGAAACCAAAGCACCAAGGATCAAAAGAACTAAGGCACCATAGAACCAAAGATCCAAGGAACCAAGAAACTAAAGAATGAATGAGCCAAAGAACAAGGAACGGAAAATCCAAGGAACGAAAAAACCAAAGAACCGAGAATCCTAGGAACTAAAGAACGAAGTAACCAAGGAACCGAAATTCTAAGGAACTAAAGAACCAAAGATCCAAAGAATCAAGGAACCATAGAACCAAGTATCAAACGAACTAAGGAACAAAAGGACTAAGGAAGCAAAAATCCAAGGAACCAAGAAATCGAAGATGCTTCCTTCGAAGCGAAGGGACTAAAGATCTACGGAAACAATGAACCAAAGATCTAAGGAACCAAAGAACGAAGAAACCAAAGAACCAAGGAAACGAAGATCCAAGAAAATAAAGAAAGAAGGATCCACAAATCCAAGAAACTAAAGAACCAAAGATTCAAAGGAGCAAAGAACGAGGAAATCAAAGAACCAAGGAAACGAAGATCCATGGATCTAAAGAACGAAGGAACCGAAGATCCAAGAAACTAAAGATCTAAAGAACCAAATATCCAACGATCCAAGGAACCAAAGAACGAAGGAACCAAAGCACCAAGGATCAAAAGAACTAAGGAACCATGGAGAACCAAGGAAACGAAGATCCAAGGAAATAAAGAAAGAAGGAACCACAAATCCAAGAAACTAAAGAACCATGGAACCAAAGATTCAAAGGAGCCATGGAACCAAAAATCCAAGGAACCAAGGAAGCGAAGATCAAAGGAAGCAATGGACTGAAAACCTACGGAAACAATGAACCAAAGATCTAAGGAACCAAAGAACGAAGAAATCAAAGAACCAAGGAAACGAAGATCCAAGGAAATAAAGAAAGAAGGAACCACAGATCCAAGAACCAAAGAACAATGGAACCATGGAACCAAAGATGCAAAGGAGCCATGGAACCAAAGATCAAAAGAACTAAGGAGCCATGGAATCCAAATATCCAAGGAACCAAGAAACGAAAGAACGAAGGTACCAAAGAACAAGGAACGGGAAATCCAAGGAACTAAAAAAGCAAAGAATTAAATAATCACGAAATTAAAGAACCGAAGAACCAATTCTAAGGCGACACAGCCATGTCTATATTTCTATTCTTCTGATTATCAGTCCATAAGTCCATCTTTTAGTGTAGCAATTTCTCAATCAGCTCACGACTGTACATCTGTAAGCCTATTCGTCTGTCCGTTTATCGATTCTACTATCCAAGATTTTTACGTTTAAAAACAAAAATTCTTTAACTTTAATTACCTTACCTCCAAAAACGAAAGACAAATCTAATATTTTCTACTCAGTGACTTCCTTATTGTCACTGTCCTGATCGACCACACATTTCCGCCAAACACAAACGAAAGTCAACTTCAAGACAACAACAACATTTCATTGCTTTGGAATACTGTTGGGAGCTGATAAGAAAACAAAGCGGCGGTTTTCGCCAACGTTCATCTCTCCAATGTGGAATGGCGCACATAGTATAAGTTGGGAATTATTTGAAATTTCCTAAAGAACACATATTCCATAGCAAAGGTATGCTCCCATTAGAAACTTTAATGAAAAATTATATGTGCGTTGGTTGTTAAATTGCACAGCAAAAATTACTGCATTCTAGTCTGCATACCAACCACACAAACTGAATTTGATGGCATCAGTGCGAAATGAAAACAGGCAGGAGGAAGGTGGGAGGAGGAGGTATTGTACACAGAGAAATTGGTATGATAAAACTTTTAATTAGACAACGACAGCTGAAGAACCAACAAAATGAAACGACGTCTTTGGTGGAGGAGATAGTGGTGGCATTGGTGGTGGTGCTGGTGTTGGTTAAAACAATAACAACAAAAGTTTTCACGAGAAAATTGCGGGATCAGAGGCGTGGTAGGGGACACAGGATGAGGGTATTCAAAGAATGGCATATGTTGATTGAATTGTATTGCAATGATTCATAGTTTTGCAGCCTCTCTTCGGATTGGTTTGCTCCCCGCGCAACTGTATTCTTATAAACGGATGTGCAAACAAATACAATGACATGCAAATTTTTCGCTATCTTCCGCAACATTTTGCATTGGCTGCAAATGCTGTGTTGCGTGTAAATGATGATGCGGGTTAAAAATAGAAGAAGAACAAAATGGAGATAAAGTCCGATAAAAGTATGGCGTACATAGGAGCGATCCTGGAAATAAATATTTTTGGGAACGTGGCAAACCCCTACTTGGTTTGTTAATAGTTGACTACAAAGAATTTAAACACCATATAATTTATTAATCCACCAATAAAGCACAGAACCAAGTTTCATATGGCGAAAGATCAATAGTTCCAAAGAACCAAAACACTGAAGAAAGCAAAAAACTAAGAAGCGAAGGAAGGAGAAAAACCAAGAACTCACAATCCGAATAACAAACGATCCTGGGAACCAAAGAACCAGGGAACTAATGACCCAAAGAATAAATGAATCATGGATGGGAAAAATCAAAAAACCAATGCATCAATTAACCTAAGAAACCAAAGACCAAATGAACACGGGGCAAAACTAGCAGGGAATCAGTAAACCATGAACATAAGAATCGAAGTATCTAAAATCCTACGAACCAAGGAATAAAGAAACCAAAGAAAAAGAAGCAAGGAACCATCTATCTAAAGAACCGAAGATCCGAGGAACCAAAGAACCAAGAAACGGAAGATCAAAGGCAGCAAGAAACTAAGGAAACAAGAAAACCAAAGAACGAAATAACCAAGGAAACAAAGAACCTGAGAACCAAGGAACAAAAGAACTAAGGAACCATGGAATCAAAGAAACAAGGGACCAACGAACCAAGAAACCAAAGAAAACTAGGACCAATGAACCAAAGAGTCATAGAGTCAAAAACCAAGGAACTAAAGAACCGAAGATCCGAGGAAGCAAAGAACGAAGAAACCGAAGAATAAAGGAAGCAAGAAACTAAAGAACCAATGAAACGAAAGAACGAAATGACCAAGGAACCAAAGAACCTGAGAACAAAGTAAACCATGGAAACAAGGGACCAAGAATAAAGGAAGCAAGAAACTAAAGATCCAATGAAACGAAAGAACGAAATGACCAAGGAACCAAAGAACCTGAGAACAAAGTAAACCATGGAAACAAGGGACCAACGAACCAAAGAACTCTAGGACCAACGAACCATAGAGTCAAAAACCAAGGAACTAAAGAACCGAAGATCCGAGGAATCAAAGAACCGTGAAATCTAATATCAAAGGCAGCAAGGAACTAAAGAACCATGGAAATAAAGAACCAAAGATTCAAGGAACCAAAGAACGAAGAACCAAGAACAAAAGATCCAAGGAACCGAAGATTCAAGTAACTAACGAACCAAGGAACCCAAGATCCAAAGAACTAAGGAACCATGAACCAAAGATCCACGGGACCAACGAAGAACTCAAGGCCAAAGAAACAAGGAATTAAAGAACCGAAGATCCGAGGAACCAAAGAACCAAGAAACCGAAGAATAAAGGCAGCAAGAAACTAAAAAACCAAGGAAACAAAAGAACGAAATAATCTGAGAACAAAAGAACTAAGGAACCATGGAACCAAAGAAACAAAGGAACAACGAACCAAAAACATCTAGGACCAAAGAACTAAAGAGTCAAAAACCAAGGAACTAAAGAACCGATGATCCGAGGAACCAAAGAACCAAGAAATCTAATATCAAAGGCAGCAAGGAACTAAAGAACCATGGAACCAAAGATTCAAGGAACCAAAGAACGAAGAATCAAGAAAAAAATCCATGGAACCCAAGATTCAAGTAACTAACGAACCAAGGAACCAAAAATCCAAAGAACTAAGGAACCATGAACCAAAGATCCACGGGACCAAACAAGAACTCATGACCAAAGAACCAGGGAATTAAAGAACCGAAGAACCAAAGAACCAAGAAACGGAAGATCAAAGACAGCAACAACCGAAGAACCATTGAAACTAGGAACCAAATATCCAGAGAACCAAAGAATCGAGGAAACAAAAAATTAAGGAAACAAAGAACCGAACAACCAAGGAATCAAATAACCTAAGAAACAAAGAATGGAAGAACCAAAGTTCCAAGAAAGCAGAGAACCAAAAACACGCAGAATCTGGTACCAAAGCAAGTGGCCAAAGATTCAAGGAACCTTAGAATCAATGAAGCAAAGAACCAACGATAGAAAGCCCAAAGAACCTAGAAACAAAGAGGAAAATCCAAAGCATCGAAGAATCAAATAATACAGAACCAAAGAAGCTGAGAAACCAAAGTTCCGAAGAAGCAAATAACCCAAAAACCACTAAACCAAAAATTCGAGAATCCTAAGAACCAAATAATGAGAGCCAAGGAACTAAAGAAAGAAACGAATATCAGTAACCAACTAATCAAGGGATCAAGGTTGACAATAATTTGTGCAGGCAACAGGACGACGCCTATTCATTTTTAATTGTTTATCCCTTGATGTTGGTTGACGAAGGCAACCGAAATATTGGGAAAATAAAATAAAAATAAATAATAAAACAACACCACCAGTTTTTCATGGCATCAAGCTGAATAAGAAATTTAAAGGAACCAAAAAAACGAAATTAAAATGGAATGGAAATACAACGAAATGAAAATGGAAACAAGGAACCAAAGTAACATAGAACCTAAACATAGAACCCATAGAACTAAAGAACAAATGAACGAACCAAGAAATCAAAGATCCGTAGAACAATAAAACCAAGAAACTATAGAGTCAGACATCAAAAGAACCAGAGAAACAACTAACACAAGGAACCACAGAATAAAAGAGGTATCAAACCAAATACAAAAAGAACCAGAACCAGTGTTGTTATCGGTTATCAACTGTTATAACAGTTATAGAGGAAGAGTTTTACCATGACTGGGTTACTTTCATGTATTGCAATGCAAAGTCAGTTCGATCTTCGTATGCGAGAAGATTGAGTTGCTAAGTCCTCAATCGATTTGGGTAAGTTAATCAAGCTCCCGAACATTTATTACATTTCACACTTTTTGATAAAGGATGAGGGCTAAATTGACCATTCGACATTGACTATTGTCGGCTTCAAATTGGTAATTACTACACCGTTCAATCGTATTCTCAAATCATACATATGCCACAAATCACCCACAAAAATTAAATTAAGATCTACAAAAGAACTTGTCACAACAAATAGTTCACCAAAACCACAAATGTTACCCTTCGCAAAGTGATTGAAAAGGATATCCCAAAACAAAATTTCACAAACACACCCACAAAAGCGTGTTTTTCAAAAGCGCATCAATTATGGTAACTTATTTGTTCGTGATCTAATGATTTCCATGACATGTACAATGTAAAATCAATGCAATCAATCCAAAATACATTAAAACGTATCGGCAAAAAACGCAGAAGGACGAAATTAAATCAACGAAAAACGGAAACGGAAACTAACTAAGCATGTAAGCCACACAAGTGTTCATAATGTCGTCGATTAAATGTCACCGTTGACAAATGTTGACTACCCTAATGCAAACGCACACAACCATATCAAGCAATAAGTTGCACATAAACGTGTGGCCACAATTATCAACTCTATGGGAAATTTTCCGGTGGAAGGAATTAATCACTTTTATTCGGTAT
This sequence comes from Polietes domitor, assembly GCA_947397865.1. Lineage (NCBI taxonomy): Eukaryota > Metazoa > Arthropoda > Insecta > Diptera > Muscidae > Polietes > Polietes domitor. The sequence goes on along the minus strand of OX377619.1, from coordinate 155,555,435 downwards.
ATATTTATATAAGCATTCCTTGTGGCAGAACACATAAATTGCACAGGAATTGCAACGGAACAAAAGCAAAACAAATGTCAAGTGTAAACATCGCCAGTGAATAAACTTGCAATCGCACAGACAACTAGTGCCAGTATTGGAACAACGAACAGACAACAGAGTCCACATTGGCAGACCATTAAGATTGATGGGTGTAGATGAAATAGTAATGAAAATGTTAGCGAGCATTTGTCCATTGTCAAATGATTACACTAGGCAACCGGCCAAAAATGCCTGAAGTTATCACTATTATAATACCCCACGTGGTTGATATAGACAACAAGTGTAAAACATTAAATGAATACATTAGGACCATAAGGTATGTCTGTACTAAATTGTTCTAGTGATTTTGTAACCATTCGAGTTACAAGATAATTTTCGCAATGAACGGACGATTTAAACTTAGAAGCTGAACCAACAAATCCAAGAATTTATGAATCTAGGAACCTAAGGACATAAGAACATGAGAAGCTAAGAAGTTGAGAACCTAAGAAACTAAAAATCTTATAAAGCAAGAGCCCAAAAAATACGAATCCAATGCTAAGAACCTAAAAACCAAGGAATCAAAGCTCCAAAAGACTAAGGAACCAAAGAACTAAGGATCCTGTAGTCCAATGAACCATGGAAATAAAGAACCAAAGAACTATTGAATCATAGAACCAAGGAATATCATATGAACTCAAGAATAAAGGAACCAAAGAACCAAGGAAGATCCTAGGGACTAAAGAATCAATAAACTAAATAACTTAGGAACCAACGAACTAACGAACCAAAGAACTAAGGAACCATATAACCAAGGAATCAAATAACCAAGAAACCAAAGAGCCAATGAAGATACTAGGAACTAAAGAATCAAGCAACCAAAGAACTTAGGAATCAAAGAACTAAGGAACCTAGGAAGATCCTAGGAACTAAAGAATCAAGGAAACAAAGTACCTAGGAACCAAAGAAACAACAAACTAAAGAACCAAAGAACCTCGGAAGAAAAAAACTAAGGAACCATAGAACTAAAAAACAAAGGGACTAAAGAATCAAGGAACCAAAGAACAAACGAACGAATGATCCAGAGAACTAAGGAGCCATAGAACCAAGGAACTAAAGAATCAAGAAACCAAAGAACTTAGGAACCAAAGAACAAACGAACGAAGGAATCAAAGAACTATTGCACCAAAGAACTAAGGAACCATATAACCAAGGAATCAAAGAACCAAGAAACCAAAGAGCCAAGGAAGATACTAGGAACTAGAGAATCAAACAACCAAAGAACTTAGGAATCAAAGAACTAAGGAACTAAAGAATCAAGGAAACAAAGAACCTAGGAACTAAAGAACCAAAGAACCTAGGAAGAAAAAACTAAGGAACCATAGAACTAAAAAACTAAGGGACTAAAGAATCAAGGAACCAAAGAACAAACGAACGAATGATCCTGAGAACTAAGGAGCCATAGAACCAAGGAACTAAAGAATCAAGAAATAACTTAGGAACCAAAGAACAGACGAACGAAGGAACCAAAGAACTAAGGAACCATAGAACCAAAGAACCGAAGAACAAAGCAACTAAAGAATCAAGAAAGCAAAGAACATAGGAACAAACGAACAAACGAATGAAGGAACCAAAGAACTAAGGAAACATAGAACCAAGGAACCAAAGAACCAAGGAAGATCATGGGAACTAAAGAATCAAGGAATCAGTGAACTTAAGAACCAACGAACAAAGGAACCAAAGAACTAAGGAACCATAGAACCAATGAACTAAAAAACTAAGGAACCAAAGAACCAAATAGCCAATAAACCAAAGAATCAAAGAACCTAGGAAGAAAAAAACTAAGGAACCATAAAACTGAAAAACTAAGGGACTAAGGAATCAAGGAACCAAAGAACAAACAAACGAATGATCCAGAGAACTAAGGAGCCATGGAACCAAGGAACTAAAGAATCAAGAAACCAAAGTACTTAGGAACCAAAGAACAAACGAACGAAGGAACCAAAGACTTAAGGAAACAATAAACCAAGGAACCAAGGAAGATCATGGGAGCTAAAGAATCAAGGAACCAGTGAACATAAGAACCAACGAACAAAGGAACCAAATAACTAAGGAGCTATAGAACCAATGACCTAAAAAACTAAGGAACCAAAGAACCAATGAAACAAAGCACCTAGGAACCAAAGAAACAACAAACTAAAGAACCAAAGAACCTAGGAAGAAGAAAATCTAAGGAACCATAGAACTAAAAAACTAAGGGACTAAGGGAACCAACGAACAAACGAACGAATGATCCAGAGAACTAAGGAGCCATAGAACCAAGGAACTAAAGAATCAAGAAACCAAAGGACCAAGTAACCAAAGAACAAAGGAACTAAAGAATCAAGAAACCAAAGAACATAGGAACAAGAGAACAAACTAACGAAGGAACCAAAGAACTAAAAAAACATAGAACCAAGGAACAAAAGAACCAAGCAAGATCATCGGAACTAAAGAATCAAGGAACCAGTGAACTTAAGAACCAACGAACAAAGCAACCAATGAACTAAGGAACCATAGAACCAGTGAACTAAAAAACTAAGGAACCAAATAGCCAAAAAACCAAAGAATCAAATCGCCAAGGAAACCAACGATCTAAATACCTATAGAGCCAAAGAACAAAAGAACCTAGGAACCATAGAACTAAAGAAGAATTAAGTCGCTAAGGGATCAAATAACCGAAGAACAAAAGAATCAAGGAACCAAAGAACCAAGGAAGAAAAAACTAAGAAACCATTGAACCAATAAACCGAAGAACCAATTAACAAAAGATCCTAAGTACTAAAGATTCAAGGAACCAATAAAACAAAGAGCCATGGAACCAAAGAACAAACGAACCAAGAAAATAAGTAATTAAGGAATCAAATAACTAAGAACCGATGTGCCAAATAACCAAGGATACGAAGAATCATATCGTCAACTGACCAATGAACCAAATAGCCAAGGAACCAAAGAACCAAAGAACCGAAGAACTAAGGAACCAAGGAAACAATGATCCATTGTACCAATGATCCAAATAATCGAGAAACAAAAGTACAACGGAACCAAAAACTCAAATAACTAAAAATTGAAAAGACCCAAGAAATTAATAATCAATGAACCAAATCTCGATTCTGTATCTAAATCGTGATGAACAACTTACGACCATAGCTGTGTATGTACCAAATCCATCTCGTGATTTTTTAACCATTACAACCATGACTCTCTGGCTATCTCGCTGCTGTACAAGGTAATTGCCTAAATAAATATATCTGCTATACCGAGAGCCCTCTTTCAGGGTTTTATTATATTCGCGATCCATGAATAGTAGATGACCAATGACACGCTAGAACTGTGATCATTCTTGATTGTTTGTGTCAGAGAAGATTGATCTGTCTGCGAGACATATAAAATACAGATTTTTTTTTTTTTCAAAATTCGTACTTTTATTGGGTAAAATGTAAAAAGGGGATAAAAATGTACCACCCAAAACTAAAAAGGTTTTTTTTTGTCAAATTCGTACTTTCAAGGTATACAATGGGAACAGAGGGATGAAAATGGTACAAGTAAACGGCTACATCTAGAACGATGATATTCGGTGTGTACCATCTAATTACGTAAACACGTAAATAAAGAAATTTTCAAAAGTCATACTTTTAAGGGAGCAAAAAGGGAAAGAGGGGATAAAAATGGTGCCAACCAAATGGCCGCAGCTAGAAACTTGAAATTCTGTGTATAAATTGCGCTGATTGCACGACAGGCAAAATAAATAGATTTTTCCAAATTCGTACTATATTTGTTACTTTTACGATAAAAATGGGTAGAAGAATGAAGTTAGCACTGTGTACGTGAGAGATAATGGATTTTCAAAATTTGTATTTATGGAAATAAAATAGGATGGCCACACACCAACCAAACGACTGTAGATGGAAATGTTATTATCATATTCCTATCCCACAATATTTTGGGTATTTAAGCTATTTGAAAGATTGCTGCCTTATATTTACTTTTTTAATTGAATCGAAGTATAATTTCGATATATAGAGTAGTTTGTTATATTTCGGCCATGGGCGATTAAGATTGTGCACCCTATCGGTAGTGCGACTGATGCCGTCTCGAGAGTACTTAAATTAGATCCAAACCTCGCCATTTCGTCCCAAATATAGTCACTATTTCTTCTCTTGAATTTCTTCCCACTTCCTCCTGCCCATTTAATTATTCATCCATTCACTTCAGTTCACACAGTTCATTTCTTTTACTTTGCCCATATCCATAGAGACTTTTATCTGTTCTGCAGTTTTGCATACGTGTTGTTGAAATTTCATTACAACCAATCGTTTCAATGTTTTCCATTTTCCCATTTTATACCGGCATCATTATCTGCTGCTCTATTTACCGTGATGACCTTTTACGGTGATTAATGGATCGTCACTGATGGCATTAAATGTGCTGGCACTTGATGTGAAGAGGTATCGCCAAACTGACTTGACACTGGCAAACGAAATTGTGCCAAACCACAGGATTTGTATTTCAAGTAAAATGAAAAAAAAATCAACGGGGAAAGTAATTCGAATTTTAATTATTTTTTAATAATTGTTTGTAAAATATATAATAAAATATACAATTATTAATATAATTTAATAATTGTTTGTAAATATATATATATATATATATATATATATAAATAAATGACTATTTCTGAGTTGTTTCTATAAAGTCCCTCTAATCCAACTGTACAACTATTTGATATTTTAATCATCGAAGAAATATATTCCCCTTTCAATATAAAGAAGAGGTTCGAATAAGTAATGTGAGTATTCATAGACAATATTTCATTTTCCCTTCCCCCAAAAACGAATTCTATCTTTTTTATTCATATCCTCTTTTTGCCAATGCGATGTAGGAGTATGGATGTGACCTTACATCCTCATTACTGTTCATTATGTAATGCCAAGTAAGCTTCTGTTCCACATACACACACATTCCATTAAAAGTGACCACAATCTCAAATTACAACTCTCGTAACAAATTGCTTGCCATGCAACCGATTGTGCTGAACAATGCCAACTGCACCAATAAAGGACATTGAGTCTATTTTTTTTTTAAATATTCCTACAACAATATATATGTGCTGGCAACAACAATTCCACCTTAACGTCGAGTTTACAACAATACACAGTGGTTGCAAATGAAACAAAAACGGTAGTAATATCATCGGTATATTGGATAAACTGATGAAGTTCCTATTGTTGGAAGAAGAAAAACTAACCAATTCTGCATTAGGATAATTTATCTGAACTGGAAAAGGATTTCCGGTGCTTTATTCAAAAATCATGTTGGTGTGGCCATTGAGTAATATTTTTAAAAAATTACTGTATTTTTTTCCAAAAAAACATCTTCACAAGTGTCGAGTTGTTTGGGTTCAGAAAATCCAAGACAGATTGTTAATAAACAAATGGATCATATGATCCTTATGTCAATAATACTAGTCAGTTTATAGTTGATCAATATCACCATATCTAAATTGCACAATATAGATGTAGACGATATTGGTTTCAACAAGAACTTGCCTGAGAAAGAATTCAATAACAGGATAAGTTGATTAGTCTTTTTGAGAGCTGATTTGGTTTCAGCGATGAAAACTTAACCAAAAGTGTATTCCAATGAAAACAAATTTGAAATTTGTACTTTTAACGTGGCGAGCGGGACAAAAAAGTATAAATATTGTGCCAACTAAAGTATTACAGCTAGAATAGAGAAAATTTGCCTGGAAATTTTTCTCACCGCATATAAGCGCAGTAAAAATGGATTTTTCAAAATTTGTATTTTCAAGGCGTGTGCGGAACAATAATGGTACAAATTGAGGTATTGCAGCCATAGTCGTGAAATTTGGTGTGTAATTCCTCAGACAAATTAGAAGCGCAATTTAAATGGATTTTTCGAAATTGTATATAAAGGGTCAGTGGACTTTTTTAGATTTTGTACTTTTAATGTGTGAGGGGAATATAAAGGGATGAAAATGATACAAACTAAAGTATTGCAGCTAGAATTGTGAAATTTGGTATGACAATGTAGAATTGCAGTAAAATTGTATTTTTCGAAATTAAAGCGTCGTGGGACAAAAATTAAAAAAAAAAAGTTGTACAATCCTTTAATTACGAAAACGCGGAACATTTTTTTTAATTTTTTTACTTATAAGGAGGATGAGGGACGAAAAGGGATAAGCGTGGTTCCAAATAAAGTTCATGCTTTTAGGGGAGATATGTGTACTTTTTGGGAAAGAGGTGCAAGCAGCTATAAAATGGCTAGTTGCATCGTTACACATGAGATCGCTGGGTAGAAAATGATACGTACGAAAGGAGTTAAGCTAAAATAGTGCAATTCGACAAACACATTCCTTTGATTGCTATCTAATAGAAGATTTCCAAATTACTATTTTGGATTTATCTATATCCACCAAAAGAAAATTCAATAAATACTATCCAAAAACAGAGATGGACAAAACTGATAACAAATAGCTGGCTTTTCCGCGTGCAAGTAGCGGCCACTTCTAGTAAAAACATATAAAATACATTTACTACAAAGGCCTCTTTAATGTATACATTCGTTCAAAAGATATGCTTTTCAGTTGACTATGTTTAGTAAATAAATATATATTTTTAAATATATTTCTCCAATCTAAAATTTTCAGAGTTTTCGATGTGCGACCGAATACACCTACATATTTTTTATGAATTTTTAGATTGGTGTTTTGCTAGTGAAAAGAAAATCTAAAACCGGCTGGAATAAAAATTTCGTTAGTGGCTGTTAACATCCAAGTCAGCAAATGAAAATCAGAACAACTTAGGGCGTAGTAAAAATTAGATTCTTGTGAAGGTATGAATATTTACATCAAAGGAGTGATTTTAATGTAATTTTTAGGAACCGCATTATATTCCAAGGACGCAAAATAAACAAGTAAGGAAGATTAAAGTCGGGCGTGGTCGACTATATTATACCCTACACCTAGTCATTATACCCTGTGGTGTAGGGTATAAAAACGTCGTTACATTTCAACCGGGTGATATACGATACAGCTATAAGAGAAGAATGTACTACAAATTTTATACTTCTACCTGAATTTGTAAGAAAACTTGAACGAAAACTTTGAATGCTACATATAAATCTGAACATATCTGAAGCTACATATAAATCTGAACATATCTGACCCATTTTTAGCATAGGTTTTCTAATTGATATATAAGACGCTTTCCAAAATTTGATGGAAATCTGTTACATTTGATCCGGTTGATATACGATACAGAGAAGAATGTACTATAAATTTCATACTTCCATCTGTATTTGTAAGAAAATTTGAACGCAAACTTTGAATGGGAGCTATATAAATCTGAACCGAACTGACACATTTTTCGCATAGGTTTTCTAGTTGATATATAAGACGCTTTCCCAAATTTGATGGAAATCTGTCAAATATGTGCTCTTTAAAGCGGAAAAGATTTAAATCGGGGGAGTCATTTATACGGGAGCTATATATAAATCTGAGCCGATGTGACCCACTTTCGCCATGGATGTTTCTATTTCAAATATTACCTGATGTGCCGACTTAAAAGAAAATCTTGCTAAAATATGTTATTTCTAGAGCGGAAATAATCAGTTCGTTGGCGAAATTTGTATTGAAACTATATATATATATCTGAACTAATGTGGCCCATTTTTAACAGAGCTGTTTATAGATAAAATATAAGTTGTTTTGCCAAATTTGAAGAAAATCTGATAAAATATGTGCGTTCTAGAGCGGAAAAAGTCAAATCGGAGGAGACATTTGTATGGGAGTTATATATAAATATCTGAACTGATCTGGCCCATTTTAACAGAGCTGTTTGTAGATGAAATATAAGTTGTTTTGCCAAATTTGAAGAAAATCTGATACAATATATGCGTTCTAGAGCGGAAAGAGTCAAATCGAATGAGACATTTGTATGTGATCTAAATCTGAGCCGATCTGGCCCATTTTTAAGAGAGATGTTTCTAGATGAAATATAAGTTGTTTTGCCAAATTTGAAGAAAATCTGATAAATTATGTGCGTTCTAGAACGGAAAAAGTCAAATCGGAGGAGATATTTGTATGGGAGCTATGTATAAATCTGAACCGATCTCGCCTATTATTACCAGAGCTGTTACTAGTTAATACATATGACGTTTTGCCAAATTGGAAGAAAATCTGTTGAAATATGTGGTTTCTAGAGCGGAAAGAGTAAAATCGGGATTAAAATTTGTATGGGAGCTATATCTAAATCTGAACCGATTTAATAGGGATCGTCCTTGTCGCATGAAACTTCGTTGTGCAAAGTTTCATTTAGATCTAGCTACAATTGCGACCTGTACTTGGATTACAAGAATAGATGGACGGACGGACATCGCTAAATCGACTCAAAAAGTGATTCTAAGTCGATCGGTATACTTAACAATGGGTCTATTTCGGTTCCTTTGTAGGGTATAAAAATATTATATGGGTTCGAGAGCAGTAACGCTGCCCAGCAAAAACAGAGAACGAAGAGAATTTAAGATGGAGTTGTCATAGGAGAGATGTCCTTTATTTTGAAAGACTTTACAATTTATTTTAAGGTAGTTACAAAGGAACCACTTTCTCACAAGTTTCCATTTGAACAGCGGTCCTTCTAGTTGCTACTACTACTACACTCTGTTGTGAGTGGTGAATAATTAAAGCAAATCATTTGTTCGGTAGAACTGACAATAGGAAATTTATTAAAATATTTATTTAATATTAATTAATGATATTATGAAGTATTAATAACACTGTCCAACAGCATTTTTGGAACAGCGACCCTATCATTCTGTAAGGGTACGTTGAGTAGAAAATTTTTCCATAGTTGGATTATAAGATGTTGTGCCAACTTTAAAGAAAATCGGGTACAATATGTGGTTTCTAGAGCGGAAAAAGTCAAATCAGGAGCGACATTTGTATGGGGGCTATATCTAAATATGGTCACAGGTTTCAATATACCCCATACAAATGTGGCTCCCGATTTAATATCTTTTGTCAAACACATACATTTAAAAGATACAAAAATCCTTCTTGATTTCACTTTTTTACCCAATTGAACTGTAATGGGATAGAAAGCGGAGGCTATCATATAGTCGGCCCCATCCGACTTAAGCTTTTACTTACTTGTTTTTTATTGTTTATACTTTTTGGCGGAAATAATGCAAAAGGGATAAAATTGGTACCAAAAAAGTGTAGCTGTTAGAATCGCCAAATAAAATTAATCGCAAAAAAATAATTCATAATTAAATAATATAAATAAAATCCATTCCAAGCTTATCCATTACGCCTTTGTCTAAATGCAACAAGTCAAAATTTCCCCATTGTCCTTGTACGTATAGTCGTCACACCTTCAATTTTGTTGGAGAGACACTGTGCCAACCTGGTGCTATTGTTGATACAACATCAGTCTGTTTATACTGCACAGACGTTATTCTCTTTATGCAGAAACTTGCTTCATTGTTCTTCGTGGCAAAGTTGTTGTTGCTACTGTTGCAATATACCATTGTTGCAATAATTATTGTGGCTGTTTGTCTATTTGTTGTTGTATTCGGATTCACAGATTCAAATCTCAGCGGCGCACATGTACTCAGTACGAATGAGCGTGGATCCATGAGCATGGATGAGAATACAACGGGTGATACGTGTCTGTATCGTATTTGTTTTGTTATCCTTGCAAGGATTTGTGTACTTAATTTACCCGCAGGCACACACACACACATTTACATTCGGCACGCATACGCACATTAAGGTGTGCATAGCTGAGTGTTTGTGTGTGAATACATTCATACCTACATACATTCATACATATGCATGGGTTTACACTCCATTCATACGATTCATATACATTTGTGCTTTGACCGGATTTTCTTCAAGTATAATTGAAGTGGGTGCGACGGGCGTGTGCGTGTGAAAAGCAGTTCGGTTTCTTAGAAATTTTTGAATGGAATTAATGGATTTGGCTCCCAAAATTCGTTTATCTATGCCAGACATTCGATAAGTCGTTATCATTGAGTTCTCTTTTCAGAGTTCATAGTATTGCCGCTTATACTGTGAGAGATCAACCACATATGTGACAGGATAACATTGCTAGTTTATACTGTCACTTATGCTGCTCTTGTGAACATTCAATAAAAATCAAAGAGATGAAATAGAATGTTAGATGAAAGTCATTTTTTCCTACAAACAAAAATAGTTGTAAAAATGCCAAGCACATCTGGATTAAAATTCAATATGTGTGGACTCTCCGGACAATGTTTTGTGTTTTTATTTTAAGAAAAAAAAATAGTTTTCTGCTTTTGCAGCAGTGGCCTAGAATTGATATAAAGGGTGATTAAAAAAACACATAACATTCAGAAAAATGCATGAAATCTTTATTTGAATCGATAGTACGGTCTATATAATTTAATGTTTGAAGATTATTTCATGCAAATGTTGACCTTGACTGCGCCTCAAATGGTCCATCCGCTTAGTCCAATTTTGGCATTTCTACGTTTTTGAGTAACAGAGGCCCAATTGCTGCGAACGGCGCCGAATCTATAATCGATGGTCATCATTAACACTGGCCGATACTGCTGCGATATTTTCTTCAGTTCGCACTCTACGTAAGCGTGTTGGTGGTTTAATGTCCAACAATGTAAATTTGGTGCGAAATTTTGTCACAATAGCCCGAATAGCCACTTCAGTGGGTCGATTAAGCTGACCATAAAATGGAAGCTCGCGATGAACTTTCTTAACAGAGCACGCATTTTGATAATAAAATTCAATAATTTGCAAGCGTTGTTCATTTGTAAGACGATTCATGGTTAAATTATAGACCAAACTGAAGATGTTTGACAGTGAAACAAAACACGAAACGTGCGTCAGCTGTTTAAACCAGTGCCAAAAAGATAATAGCTAAAAAATCACCCTTTATTTTTTGGATAGATCCGGATCGAATTTGGAAAAAATCTTTTTATTTGTCGCAGTCGGTGAAACGTATATATATATATATATTCTCGTCGTGGATCATAAGGCCATGAGCAACGTAGCCACTGAAATTAATAATTCTAACTGCGGTCATTTTTGGTTGGAAGAATTTGTATCCCCTCCCACAAAAAAGTAAGAATTTGGAAAAATTCCTTAATTTTGCGTGTCTACGAAATCAGAGGAATATATACACCGAATTTTATTACTCTAGCTGCATCCATTTGGTTGATACCACCTTTATCCCCCTATTCCCATTTTACCCTTAAAAATACGAATTTGGAAAAAATCATTATATATCGTCGCCGTCGCAGCAAAAGTATCTATGAGTAATTTTTCGAAAATTTGTTTATTGTTGCATTTGAAATCTAAGTCAATGATACGTTTTCCCAACAATGCATTTTTCGATATATTTATTGGTTCAGATTGTAGCATAAGTAGCTCTGTGTTTCAGGTACAAAAACAGTTATCAAAAATAGCTATGTGTTCTCCAGCACATAGCTATTTTTTTTTGAACAAATTTTAAATGAAAAAATAAAAAATTGTATTTACTCGCTGAAATTTGGAATGAAACCGAAGCATAAATTTGAACGATTTTAATTTGAATGGAAAATCTGGGACCTAACCATAGCATTCGTTAACGTAAGTATTCATTTTCTAATCGGTGCTTTGCATTTTGAGAATTTTTGCAAATATTTATTGGAGAGGACCTACAGGGAGGTCAGCTCACAGAATGATTCAAGAAGGACACTAAAAATATCTAAATTGCAAATCTCGACGTAAATAAATCTCCAGGCCCGGATGGTATCTCAGCACTTGTCCTATGTAAGTGCTCTTCGACGCTAGTCCGTCCACTTCGCAACCTTTTCAACCTTGCATAGCGTGCAGGGATCTTCCCAGCGCGTTGGAAGATTGCAAATATACAGCCCATCCCTAAAAAAGGTGAGGCTAATAACCCCGCTAACTACCGTCCGATTGCGATTTGCTCTGCGCTCTCGAAGGTTATGGAGAGTATGGTTAATCACCATCTTGTGAGGTATTTAGAGACTAACGACTTACTTAATGATCGACAGTATGGCTTCCGTAGGAATCGATCTACGGGAGACCTGATGACGCCGCTGTCCGAAAAGTGGAATCGATCCATCCACAAGTTTGGGGAGAGTAAGGTTGTTGCTCTAGATATCTCCAAGGCCTTTGATAGAGTATGGCACGGCGCAGTCATATCAAAGCTCATTGCTTTTGGTGTTGGTAGTGACTTCTCTCAATTTATATCGAGCTTCCTCAGAGATCGCACTATACGAGTTGTTGTAGATGGGTTCTCATCCGACGAGCATAGGTTAACCGCAGGGGTGCCGCAGGGTTCTGTCCTTTACCCTTCTCTTTTTCTTATTTTCATCGACGACCTCTTGGATCAGACTACAAATCCAATCTACTCACTCGCAGATGATAGCAACCTCTGTCATTCATACTCATTCGATCATAGACCAAGTCGTCAAGAAATTGAGGATGAGTCACTTAGCCAGGATTTATTGGCCATTTCCAAATGGGGTCAAGTGAATAGAGTGGATTTTAATGCACGTAAGACCCAGTGTTCCTTGTTGTCTCACAAGCGATTCACTGATCCAATGGTGTCGTCGATTTCTATGAACGGTGTAGATATTGAGCAATCGGACACTCTTGATGTTCTGGGCATGAAGATACGTTGTGATGTTCGTTGGACAAAACATGTGTTTGATGTATCGAAAGAAGCTTTCAAGTGTCTTGGCTTTTTAAAGCGGTGTAAGAAATTCATCGTTCCCTCCGATCTTCTCAATATCTACATTACGTACATCAGACCTAAGATGGAATACAACTCTCATATATGTTCGGGTGCTCCAAGATCTTCCTTGGAGCTACTCGACCTTGTTCTCTTAAACTAGATATTGATATATTTACGAGCACACGAAATTACACAAATATATGTTTTCAGGATATTCAAGAATTAACTTTTTTAATTTTGAACTGCAAAGACATACCATTTCCGAAAAAGAGGATGGAATCCTTTCATTTCCACCTGAAATCGCGCTCCAAATATACTATCTTTCTTTATTGGTTTTGATTTGCAATTGCAATTGATTTGATCTATTTCTTTCCTTTTCAAATATATTGTCAGTGTACTGTGTAGCTCCAGTGTACTAAGAAAGATTCACTCTCTCCCTTACAGTGCATCAACGTGCAAGTAAATTCAAGTGACTAAAAGAAAACAAGTAAGGAAAGGCTAAAGTCGGGCGGAGCCCTCCACTTTCTATCTTATTACAATTCAACTCTGTAAAAAAGTGAAATCGGGAAGGATTTTTGTATCCAGTAAATGTATGTGTTTAACAAAAAATGATAAATCGGAAAGAACATCTGTATGGGGATATATTGAAACATGAAACAATGTGACCCACTTGTATATATAAAACATTTGTACATATATAAATAGAAGTATATCTAAATCTGAACCGATCTTACCAACATTCTGCATATGTGTTTCTAGTTGAATTATAAGATGTATTGCCAAATTAAAAGAAAATCGGGTACAATATGTGGTTTTTAGAGCGGAAAATGTCAAATCGGGACCGACATTTGTATGGGGGCTATATCTAAATCTGAAACGATCTTACCAACTTCTGCATAGGTATTTCTAGTTGTATTATAAGATGTTGTGCTAAATTTAAAGAAAATCGGATACAATATGTGGTTTCTAGAGCGGAAAATGTCAAATCGGGGCGACATTTGTATGGGGGCTATATCTAAATCTGAACCGATTTGCCTCAAATTAAATAGCGTTCGTCCTTGATAACCATAAAACTTACTTGTGCCAATTTGTGTTAAGATCGGACTATAATTGCGACCTGTAATTTGATTACAACACTAGATGGACAGACGGACATTGCTAAATCGACTCAGAAAGTGATTCTAAACCGATCTGTATAATACACGGTGGGTCTAACTCGTTTCCTTTTGGGTGTTACAAACAAATGCACAAAGCCATAATACTCTCGTGGAGTGTATAAAAAGCTTTTACACTTGAGCAGGTTGATATACGTCATTTTGACATTTTCTGCAAAGTTTCTTTGAAAATGTTTTAAATACTTATTCGCATTATACCGATATAAGTATCAAATTAAATATATTAAATATCTGTTCAAAATACTTAAAATATCATATTTCCAGCTGTACTAGTTCAGCAATAACAACCACTTCAAGTTTTCCCCTTAAAAAAGTAAAATATGAATAAACTAATTCTTTTATTACAGATCATCTCAAATTTGCTGATTCTAAAAAGAACCACCGAAAAACTGTAGTTTGGACATTTGTCTCATTTTAAGCTTGTAGAGAATACAATAATATGTATTTTTTAAATTTTTGGACTGTTTCAATTAAATGCAAAGACATACCATTTCCGTCTGAAGTCGCGTTTCAAACATACTATCTTTGTTCATTGGTTTTGAAGATTCACCACTGATTTGATTTACATCTTGCCTTTTCAAATCTGTTTTCAGTTATACTACTTAAGGGTGTGAGTATCTCCAGTGTATTAAGAAAGATTCTGTCTCTCTCCCTTAAACTAAATCCACATTTGAGGACGTGATGTGCAAGTAAATTCAAGTGACTAAAGGAGACTTTTCCAAAAGTCAAACATGCAGGAAAAAATAGCTATATTTCATAAACAAAGTTTATTTTAAAACTATAAAAACATTGTCTGCAAGATTTTTCGTTTTAAATGGCTGAAAGACAGGTTCAAGTTGTTCCCATGGTGAAGATGATGACGATGATGGACTGCAACGACCTAATGCCACGGCACAACTATTAATGGCCGGCCAGCAACTATGAACAAGTTTCAATGCAGATATTTTCAGTGGCTCTGAGCATCATCTCTTAAGGAGCAGCGTTTGAAACACAACAAAACAAACGAACAAACGGTAAAAGTCAGGGTTAAGAGGTTGTATCGTTGCCGGGCATTGTTAACATCATCTGTTATCCACTGACATGGACATGGATGCGAGCACGAGCACGAACACGGACACATATTACGGACTATACGGCTCATAATGAGCGAGTGCGCTAACGAAAAGTGCATCGTATATAAATGTGCTTAAACACGCATGACACTGACTCTGCACAGATGATAGACAAACGCACAGAATCCTTCATGAGATTTTTGAACTTGTTTTCAGCTTTTTCATTCTTCAACTACTTTCGTTAAAACTATAGAGCTGAGATTTACTTGGCAGAAGAGGAAGGATGTGAAAATGAAAAAGTTTTCCGGGTGAATAATAAAAAGTATTCCCCATGCAGTTGAAGAGAAGGAAGAAAGAGAAAAGGAATTTCCTGCTTGGTTGATGTTCATCATCCAAAAGAGAGTCAAATGTTTTCATTTTTGGTATTTTTAAAGTTGAACCTTGAATGAGGAAGAAGTAGAATGACAACCAGAAAAACAGAGTTTTAAATTTCGCGAATTATGGATTTCATTGAACTGTATTTTTGGCAGTAAATAAGATTGTCATATATGTAGTATCGTCAAGAATGTAGATGTACTCCTGTGTTTTTCTATTTATTATTATTTTCTTTTCATGCCGAGGTATGTTGAAATTTATTTGTTTTAAAGAAATCATATATGGCTACGCTCTGTAAACTTCAGCGTGTGACACCAATTAGTTTTTGAGATAGCGACACAAACGAGTAATCCATGTCATTACATCGATGTCCCTTAAAAATGGTTATGATTTTATCCAAAATGGAAGCTACCGCATTCTATTTTTTAAATTTCAGAGTGCTAATATCACAGAAACTCGCCAGGGGATAGTACGGTAATAATATATATTCAATTGCACGCTAAGCTGTATTCATCAAAATCGTCAGAAATTTTATTGTTGACTTACCTTGGAATTCTTCAGACTGATTAGGGGGTCTTATCAGGAAAAAAGAACCACCTTACCCACACTTTCTTTGATAAACAGTACTTGACCTTCCATTTTGTTAGTCCCCAAATTAATTGATTTACTATCAATTCATCGATTACACTCTGAGACGTTTTTGTCCAATCTCTTCTATTGAAATCTTCTTGTTGACAAAATCAAATCCTTATAAATAATTTACCAAGTCAATTGTGAAGCAGACGTCATTAGTCTTCATTTGTAGTTTGTGATTATTATTATTATTATCATCATCATCGGTACTATTTTTATTAA
Organism: Polietes domitor; assembly: GCA_947397865.1. Classification (NCBI taxonomy): domain Eukaryota; kingdom Metazoa; phylum Arthropoda; class Insecta; order Diptera; family Muscidae; genus Polietes; species Polietes domitor. Next base: position 155,539,151 of record OX377619.1, on the reverse strand, counting down.
ATACAAAATAAACAGTTTTGTTAAATATAATATTTCGCTATTTATCATTTATACTTGTATCGTGCTTATGTATGTATGTCTGTGTATAAACAATTTCTCTAATAAACTTGAAAAGGAAGAAAAGGAGGGAAAAACTAAATAAAATATCTTTCCTTCCAGTTCATTCGATCGTTTGTTTCTTCATTCCTTCCTTTGTTTCAGGCTGCCGCCATCACATAGCCATCCAAATGACATCTTCGTCCTCGTCCCGAGTGTGGTGTGATGGATGGCTAACACTTAATTTCTGAAGGACTTGCAATTTTTTATGTTGCTCATCACGTGTGTGTGGATGTATTCCAGTGTGTTTTTGTTTTAGGGAGAATGTGTATGTTGAATTTCATTTTAACGAACTTTTGATAGGTACCGGCAACTGAACACCAAGTATTCACTTTCACCATGTACGACGTCATCAAAATGAAAGTTGATAACAACGACTACGTTTTTCTGTACGACTGTGCTTAGCCACTCTAGTCGTTGATGAGAAAATATTTGTACATTTTCTTTTGCGTCTTTGCAAGTGACTGAATTTATTTTTACTGCTGGTTAATGTCCTATATATTCATTTTCTTCTTTTGGCTTTTCTTTTTGATTAAGTTTTATTTACAGAACTTAAATTGATTTACATCATCCGTTTGTACGTCCATCCATCCAACCATTTATCCTTCTGTCGCATTATTATTCTTCTGATTATTATTATGTTGCGGGGCGTTGACAGTGAATAATTGGATTCGCTTTTTCAACAACACATTTGTAGTACAAACACGCCATGCCATGTTCTCCACGGTGCTCTTCTTCAATATGAGAGGAGAAGAATCTTTCATTATTGATTATTTATCCTCTTGTGGCGGTAGCAAGGATGTGGCAGCGAGGGACGAGCACCAGGATGCAATAAATGAACAATTTTCTTATTCATATTTAATGAATTGTTCTGACAGTATGTGGAAATTGGTGGTATTGATTTTATTTGTTTGAATTTCTCCCTCATCACAGCTTCTTCCTTTGAAGTAGATGAACGAATGGTTTATAATGTAGAATGCAGAGAGGGACAGGAATCCTTATATATATAGTTTTCATTAGTAATGAACATTTTCAAATAAACTTCGTTTCACACTTGAATTTGTTTTTTGTATTTTTTTGTGTATGCGGCGGTGTGTGTGTGAAAGAATTTATGTCACGCTTTGCTTAAGGGTTTACTGATGAAATCTTTCACACACAAAATAAAGAACATATAAACATGCCACTTCTGCCACAATTTGTGCTGCTAACCTTAAGGCGAAGACAATCTTATGATAAAAACATTAATTTTGTTTTTGTTGCCGTTGTTGAAATCATGAACATGTTCTCACTTTTTGTTTTGTAATAATGTTCGTTGAACGACCAACAGAAAACACAAAATGTGAAATCTAAAATCTGAGTTTTGTTAAAAAATAAACCATTCACTTCACTCCAAGAACGTGCTAATATCGCCATCAGCACAGATGACAGTCGTGCGTATGAGTAATAAATATTCCACATACGCAGGGGTGAACCCATAACAGACATACCATGTCAAACAAATGTTGAATGGACTCCGATTTTTCTGAAAATCTCGTGAATTATTTTTTATTAAAATATATTTTAAACGTAAAATCATACTAATATTTTTTACTAAAATTTCAATTTTCTCCGAAGGTATCTTTAATATTTCGTCACCTGAAATCCAAAATGACCAAACATCAAAAATCCAAAATCGTGTTTTTGATTGATTATGGTGAAATAGCCTAAAATACATATCTCTGAAAAATTTTACACTTCAATATCCACAATTCACAATTTTATGGGCGAATTCCCAAAAGACGGAACAACAAGTGTGTCATCCAGTGAAACAAAAAAGCGTAACATCGAAATTGTACAAACAAAAAACACGTGCGTTGCCTATTGTCTTAATTCTTTTGAGTGGCATATGATCCATCTGAGACTATTTATATCAAAACAAACATATTGGACGATTATGAAATGCTTCCACAACGAACAGTTGAACTATTAGATTACCCTGGACCCTCCCAATTACATTCACATAGAATAAAAATCTCCAAAAAGAAATGGGATCACCTGCAAGATCTTAAATTATTGCTTCCGGCCAGGGTTGTCGGAATGTGGCGATTTCTCGCCAAATGTGGCGAATTTTTAATAAGTTTGGCTACTTTATTTTCGATTTGGCGACTTGGTGATTTTTTGGCGATTTATAAAATAGTTGGCGATTTCCTTGGCTAATTTTAGAAAATTTAAAATCTGTCCTCCGATTTTATTATATTGGCGTTACTTTGCAGAGAAATATATTACAATTTGTATGGAAATCATCAATTTGTATCAAATCAAAATAAATTGCCATTTCCGATTTATTTGCAACATGATAGGATAACTGCACTCTAAAAAAATTAATTTATAGAGGACGAACAAAGTTTTTTATGATATGACCAATTGAGAATTAGTAAAATCAAGAAAAAAGGTTCGAGGTAGGAACATTGAAAATGGTATTGTGTGAAAACGCGTAGGTACAATTCAGAGACTGAAGGCTTATTTTAAAGATAATTGTGTTTTGTTAACTTTTGTGGTTTTCTTAAAAAGTCAAAAAAGGCGTATTCCCGTCGATTATAAACAAACCATGTACATTTTAGAATTGAGAAATAATAATAATTAAAAAAACAAATAATAAATGTAGACAACCGAAAACGTTGTTTTTGAACGAACACAGATTTTTCAAAATGCATCCATATGCATTTATTCAGATTTGTTTCTTTTTCGTTTCATTTAAAATACCTGAAATAATATTTAGGAGACATTGACCAATGAAAACGGGAGAAAGAGATCAAAAAGTAAAGAGAAGAAAAAGTATATTTTTAACGATAATTGTTTTTAACCAGTAATCAATGCTTTGAAAGTGTATTCTGCATTATGAGTTGCCTAAACTAGGTCACGGTAAAAGAAAATTTTTAAGTTTTTTTAACAACAATAAAATGTTGAAAATATTCAATTAACATATAATATCTGAATTCCATACATTTTTTACAAGAACTAAATATAAAATGGAATTTTTCGATTTTTTAACAAAACTGAAGTTGTTTAAATTTGGCGGTTTTTTGGCGATTTCTGACAAATGATTTGGCGATAGAGGTACAAAATAATCGGAGATCCCTGCTTCCGGCGGATTGTCATTACTTTTACTATGGTTTACCTTTCGAACCATAATTTAAGTTACGTTAATACTGTTTTTTTTTTTAAATTACTTTCAGTCAAACTATGAATTACTTTATCTGAAAAAAAAATAATTTTTTGTTACTTGAAGTTTCCTCTAATAAATTTGTTTTTATAAAAATATGTTTATTTATTATAATGTAGTCCAGAAACCATTCAGATAAGGAAAAACATGTGGCTCACAATGTTCTTCATAGATAGACCAGAAAAACGTATCACACATAAAACGACTGTTCGGTCACCGTATTAGTTTACATACTGAAAATAATTTATATATACTTTTTCACTACTGAGCCACTGTATTTAAATGTTTCAAATTATGTTTTTCTCTGCTTGCGCTGGTCGCAAGTTCTGTAAAGACAAACTATGGATTAGTGTTATGTTTGTTGTTGTTGTCTTTGACTGAATTCGTCAAAAACAACCAACAGCAATTATACATGTACATATGTATGTAAAAAGTACATCGAGCTAGATTCACTCAATTTAGCGGTGTTTATCTACGTAAATATATTTGGTATATATATGCATACATGTGTACGTATGTATGCATAATTTTCAATTTCTTTTTGTCTCGCTGTTTGTTTTTGAGTTTTGAAATAATAAAGTATTGTATTTTTGGAGTTGACTGAAGCATCATCGCTGCCTTTTTACTTGATCGAGAGATTGACAGTAACGCTTGCCTTGTGATTTGCACTGTTCAAAGGAATTGATTTGCAGTGTGTGGTTCTTTAGTTCTATTTGAACAAATCCATATAGCTGCCGATTGGGAAAACACTCCTGACCGTACAACGACCATAGTAAGAAAATATAAATCTTTTTTTACAAATAAATGTGCCGTTCAAATATTAAACCATTCATAACAAAAAGTCGTTAATTGGTTAAGTATTCAAGATTTTACAACGTTTTTTGCTTCTCCTGTAAAGTTATGAAAATGCTTGTTACGTCTTTTTGGATTTCTGATGACGCTTTGTACTCTCATTTTGGAAATATAATATATCAGTTAATCGAAGCAAATCGGTTCAGATCTAGATATAGCTTCCATACAAATTTTGCTTCCGATTTTACTTTTCCGCTCTAGAAACCACATATTTCAACATATTTTCCTCCAATTTGGCAAAACGCCGTATATTTCAATTAGAAACAGCTCTGGTAAAAATAGGATAGATCGGTTCAGATTTATATATAGCTCCCATACAAATGTCTCATCCGATTTGACTCTTTCAGCTTTAGAAACCACAAACTTTGACCGTTAAATATATATATATATATCCGTTAAGACCTTCTTATATCTCCAATAGAAGATAATTATAATGGCTACAAATGTCGCCGGAAATACTTTGAAGTGAAACCAGTGGCAGGAAAAAATGTAAAAAATAGAAAAAATAATTTGTTTAATTTTTAATAGCTAACACACTAGCACAGAAAACAATGTCATATAAAAGATTTATGGATAAATGTTGAAGTCATGACCGTCTTCATAAATGCAAAGAAAATTTTTCAAATAAAATCATGTTGTTCATGCGAACACAGAATGTTTGCTGGGTGGCATCCTTTCTCTCCTAGCGTCTATCTCCATGTCCACGCAATTGTAAGATCGACTTGGCTCTCCCCCTTCTCTCTATGTGTGCTTAGTTCAGTTGTCAACCTAACGCTAAAAGAGCAGGCAGTGCGATCTACATACCCATCACGGGAACAACATAAAACATCAACACACGTCAACAGCAGCCATAAAAAGTTCCTCGAACAATCCATACCCAACATATAAGTGGATACGAATGAGAACAACCTTTACCCAACCTACATAGTGATCCTCACAACACACATTATATACTACAGTGAAACATACCTACTTAAACTAAAGTTTACTTGTAATGTAACTCAACAAATGAATTATTAAATCACCCAACATAAGTTCAATACATATTAAACACAACACTTGCATTGTAACACATACATACACACGTGTCAATAAAATACACTACCCGGAATAATAATTATAACGTTCACCGAAAATACACAGTGTTATTATTCTATGAGGGAAAGGTAAATGAGACAACCCCATCTACCCCCTCTAACGCGTCTAAACACATGTTTTTCTAAATTTTGGTTAAAAGGTCTTTGTAAATTTCATAGCAGAATATTTAGTTTTATATTATGGGATCTTAACAAAGAAAACTAGTTTAAGAAAATCTATATAGATAAATCTATAGATAAGTTATGGCTCTTTTTGTGACAAATCAACTGAAACATGAACTTCGTGAAAAACGTGACACGATTTTTTGGAAATCCCTTACTTCTCCAATAAGGGTCATAACTTATGCATTTAAATTTTTGGGAATTTTAAATGCCTATTACTTTAAAAAATTTAAAGATTTTTCGCCTAAGACACATGTAAAAAAATTTAAAGGTGAATATTTTATGAGATTTTGAGAAAAATCGGAGTCGTGCGAACATATTTTTGTCCAGTTCCATATTGAAAGAATATGAATTATGAAAACAAACCCAAAGCGCACAGTAGTCATGAGGAATGATAAATGATAAATAAGATTTCAGAACTGATGGGACTTTTTATTCCAATCGGAATAAATGTTTCTAAAAGGTTTCATTGAAAGAAACATCATTTCAAGTAAACTCAGCCACCCTTGGTAAAATTAAATCCTATATATCATCTATACTGGTGCCTGAATTTCACAATGACTTGATATTTGATAATGTTTTTAGAATTGTTTTATATCTGTGAAAGCTGGGCCATGAACCACAAACCTTCTATTAGCTTCCTCAAAAATTATTAATTATAAATTCCCATACATATGTTCTCTGAGAATTGGGCGACTGAGGCTTACTTCAAATATTGCTTACATTTGGGGACACCCTTTATCGTCACCAACATATCCAGTTTGTCATATGTTGAAAGCACTGACGTACGTTGTTACTGACAACCAAAAGTAAATTATTTATATGTTTCTATCGATTTTATTTATTTTCATAATTAATTTAATGTATCATACTTATGTACTCGTGACACAGACACAAACAGATACATTAAGCTGTAGTCTGTCTGCATAAACATATATCTACACATATAAGTATGTGTCAAATTCCATAACAAATATTTGTAACCATAGACGTACGTACACTCGTTCAACATAATTGGTGTGTAGTCTGTTAGTGAAATTGCCTCCCAAGTATTTCCAATAGAAACACCCCCCATTGGAGTATTGATCAAACACACTGTGCACGATTCGGAATAGACGATGGCATGTTAACACACACATATACACCCACACACATGTCAGTTAATTTGAAAATAAATTAATCATATCGAATATGATACTGGATAATGACATGACATGCGACAATCAATGTGCAAATAGTTCGCAATAAAATGGGACCCCATAATGATGACAAAGGACTTGAATATGAATGAGAGGCAATCGATGTTAATTATTTAGCATTTGAAAGTGGGTATAATTCTCATGAACTGAAAATTTACAGTAGTTTTCGTCGAAAAACGAAAAAAAAAATATTTATACTTATATTTAAATTTGAATATGTCCTCCACTTACTACACCATTTCCATGGTGCCTAAAATTTTCTCAATTTTTATGAATATTTTTTTGACTAATAATTAATAATATTTAATATTTCTTGTCATTTATTTTGGTTCAAGACCATAGGTTGTGCCGAAGTCTTCAGCAGAACCCAAAAATAGCAAAGAAGGCAAAGTGAGACCTTTATTGTTGCAGCTGAAAGTTGACTGCGCAGTTTCGATGGGCGCTACACCATCTCATCAGAACTTTCGCAACGTATGTATGTCTTTGACTTAAATCAGGGTTCATATTAGTACCAGCGGTCACATATTTCTAATGAGAAACGCTGATAAACAAAATATTCCACCGAACTAAGTCGACACACTAAAAATCTCACTTTGCCAATTCAATGTTGTGCATGTGCTCGCATCGCTCGCAACAATGCAAAGGTTGTTGTTGTACGGTATGTCCCGTCTTCACTGTACCTCGTGTGTTTTGTTGTTGTTTGTATGTATAGTTGGTCTGTGCCGAAGTCTTCAGCAGAACCCAAAAATAGCAAAGTCAACTTTCAGCTGCAACAATAAAGGTCTCACTTTGCCTTCTTTGCTATTTTTGGGTTCTGCTGAAGACTTCGGCACAACCTATGGTCTTGAACCAAAATAAATGACAAGACATACAACATAACAGACCAACTATACATACAAACAACAACATTTAATATTTTTAATACTCTCATTTAATACTCCCATTTTGGAAATGTAAGTCCGATAACACCCGTTTATATGCTAAAAGGTAAAGGTAAACACATAAGTAGTGCTACGTTTTGCGAATTTCACAACAGTGGTTTAGTCACAGCCCCCAAAGAATTGAAAACAAATGATTTAAAAACATTATCGCACAAAAATAAAAATAATAGCTGTTCTTATTTATAATAGCTGTTCTTATAATAGCTAACATTCGAAGAAAATAATATCTTCTCAGAAAAAACATCTATATGTAAAATATCTATGGATAAATGACGAAAGTCATAACATTGTAGACGCAAAATAATTTCCTAAAAAATTATATTTTTATACCCTCCACCTCCAGGATGGGGGTATACTAACTATGTCATTCCGTTTGTAACACCTTGAAATATCGACCTGAGACCCTATAAAGTATATATATTCTTGATCGTCATAAAATTCTAAGACGATCTAGCCATGTCCGCCTGTTGAAAGCACGCTAGCATCTAAACGAAAGGAGCTAGAACGTTCAAATTTTCCATAAATGCGTCTTATAGTCGTAGATCGGTTGGGATTGAAATGGGGCGAAATCGGTCCAAAGGGAAATATTTTTCCCTCACATGGACTAAAAATACCCATAATAATCCCTAATATTTTAGCGTATTTAAGCATGTTTTTTTTAATATATCTGTTTATATTTGCTTGATATTTGGTATACGCATTCACCTTATAGCAAAAACGTGCACCATAAAGTGATTATTATTTGTAGGGGGTGAAATGGGGCAAAAAAGGGATAAAAATGGTACATATTAAACGACAACAACTAGAAACACGAAATTCGGCATGTACATTCCTCTAATTGAGTAGATACATAATATAAAAGTATTTTTTCCAAATTCGTACTTTGAAGGGGTAAAATAGGAATAGAGGGATAAAAATGGTACCAACCAAACGGCTGTACCTAGAATAATGAAATTCGGTGTATACATTCCTCTGAGTGTGTAGACACAGAAAATAAACTGATTTTTCGAAATTCGTACTTTTGGGGTAAAAATGAAAAAAGGGGATAAAAATAGTACCAATCAAATGACCGCAGCTAGAGTCATGAAATTCGGAGTTACATTCCTCTGACTGCGTAGACACGGAAAATAGACGAATTTTTTGAAATTAGTACTTTCAAGGGATACAATGGTACAAAGGGATAAAAATAGTACCAACTGAACGACTACAGCTAGAATGATAAAATTCTAATTGCGTAGAAACGTCAAGGGGATAAAAATGGTACCAACCAAATGGGCGCAACTGGAATCATGGAATTCGGTGTATACATTCCTCTGACTGCACAGACACGCAAAATAAAAAGTTTTTTCCAAATTCGTACTTTTTCTTTTACGGCAAAAATTGGTTGAATCATGAAGTTAGGTTATTTTGTACTTTAAAATAGAATTGAAATACAACCAACTGTAGCACCCACTATCAACCAATATTTATGGTATTTAAGCTTTTTCAAAATATAAGAATATTTATTTTTTGAATTGACGTATTGGTAGCATTACCTTATAAGCGTGGTTTGAAATAATTAAAATATTATATTTATTTATAAAATTAACTTTTCAATATTTGTATTTGTTTTGGTTTGGCTATATTAAAAAAATTATATTTTCCTGTAATATTACTGCTCTTCTACGAAAACCGACAACCTCTGTGGAATGCAATCCGTGGTGGAGGGTGTATAAAGTTCGGTCCGGCCGAACTTAACGCCGTTTTTACTTGTTTTAAATTTGAACTGGGATATTGTCCTGGCTCAAGACCATTTTGCATCTATATTTAATAGAATGCAAATTTATTTACAAATGGCATGGTGACATTATTAATTTTTTAAATTTTTGTTTAAGCAGCGAAAAATTACCTTTTCAAATTACACAACAGAATACTTTGTTTTATTTTTAGTAGCTTGCATCAAACGACGAAAACAAGTCCTATTTGGACAAATTCTGTCGAAGTTATGACACTTTTTGTAATCAATGTAACCAAAAACTTTGTAAAAACAAGTAAGAAGGCGTTAAGTTCGGCCGGGCCGAATCTTATATACCCTCCACCATGGAGTGCATTCCGCTGTATTACCAGCAGATTAAAGGATGTCGACTTTACATAGAAGCACAGTACCATATTACGAAAATTGTGATATTTTATGCACATTACTATATTTGTTTACTATTTCAAACTATAATGCGCACTGTTTTAAATCGACTACTATATATAAACAAAATGCTGAAATTGTGAAAGTGAACATGCCTAAATATTAGGCGATTGTCAGTCGCCATTAGAAAGAAGCATTTTCAGATACAGACAAAGTGATAAGAAAAGTATAAATTTTAAAGATATCCCCATTCGCCCCATTCTCCGCCCAAATGTACAAATTTCGAAAAAAACCTTTTTCGAGTCTTCATAGTCAGAATGTATACACCGAATTTCATGATTTCAACTTCAGCGGTTTGGTAGGTCCCATTTTTATCCCTCTTTTTAATTATATCCCTTAAAAGTACGAATTTCGAAAAATCCCTCTATTTTACGTGTCTATGCAATTAGAGGGATGTACACACCGAATTTCATGATTCTAGCTGTTGTCGTATCATTGGTACCATATTTTATCCCTTTTTGTCCCATGTCGCCCGCTAAAACTTTTATTTTCTTTGTGGTGCTTCCAAGCTACAAGAGGAATGTCCGCAACAAATTCCCATCCATTTATTTCATATTCCATCATATTTTATTTTCAAAAGTTTAAATTTTGAAATACCGTATCTATCACGTACGCAGTATAAGGCAACTTCATGATTCTACCATTTTTTGTCGTAAATGCAACAAAATTAAGTACGAACTTGGAAAAAAATATTTTACGTGGCTATGCAGTCAGAGGAATGTATACACCGAATTCCATGTTGTTGTATTTGTTGGTACCATTTTTATCCCCTTTTTCCAATTTTGCCCCCTCAAGAGTACGACTATCTAAAATCTCTTTATTTTACGTATTTAGAGGGACGTACTCACTGAATTTCATCATTCTAGCTGTATTCGTTTAGTTGGTACTATTTTTATCCCCTGTAGCCATTGTATCCATTGAAAGTACAAATTTGGAAAAAACGTTTTATTTTTCGTGTCTACGCAGTCAGAGGAATGTATACTCCGAATTTCATGATTCTATCAGCGGACATTTAGTTGGTATCATTTTTATCCCCTTTTTCCAATTTTGCCCTCTCAAGAGTACGACTATCTAAAATCTCTTTATTTTACGTATCTACACAATTAGAGGGACGTGCGCACTGAATTTCATCATTCTAGCTGTATTCGTTTAGTTGGTACTATTTTTATCCCCTGTAGCCATTGTATCCCTTAAAAGTACGAATTTGAAAAAAACGTTTCATTTTACGTGTCTACGCAGTTAGAGGAATGTATACTCCGAATATCATGATTCTAACTGCGGTCATTTGGTAGGTACTATTTTTAACCCCTTTTCCCACTTGAACCCCAAAAAGTACGAATTTTGGAAAGTTCTTTTATTTCAGGTGTCTACGCAATCAGAGGTATGTATATATCGAATTTCATTTTTCTAGCTGCAGCCGTTAGGTTGGTACTATTTTTATTCCTCAATCCCCATTTAACCCCTTAAAAGTACGAATTTTGAAAAAATACTTTTATATTATGTATCTACTCTATTAGAGGAATGTACACGTCAAATTTCGTGTTTCTATCTGTTGTCGTTTGATAGGTACCACTTTTATCCCTTTTTGTCCCATTTCGCCCCCTACAAATAAAAATCAGCCTATGGTGCCCTTTTATGCTATAAAAGGAATGCGCATTGCAAATATCAAGTAAACACAAGCTAATATGTTCAAAAAACAGGCTGAAATACTCTAAATATTAGGGACATTTTCAGTCCTTGTGAGGGTAACATTTTTCCCTCTTGGCCGATTTCGCCCACTTTCAATCCCAACCGATCTACAACCACAATACACATTTAGGAAAACTTTGAACCTCCTAGCTCATTTCTTTCGGCCGCTATCGTGCTTTCAACAGACAGACATACGGACAAGCTATATCGTCTTAGAATTTTACCATGACCCAGAATATATATACTTTATGGGGTCTCCGATGAATATTTCTAGGTGTTACAAACGGAATGACAAAGTGAATATACCCCCATCCTGGAGGTGGAGGATATAAAAATGATATTTTGAAATGTTCTAACTCTACGGAAAAAGGCCATAACTTCTATCCTTAGATTCATAGATTTTCTTCAAATAGGTATTGTTTTCTGCGTTAAAATCCAACCTATTGCAACATTAAACAAAATATTTTGTTTGAAGCAGTTTTTCGCGCTATTTAAGCAAAAAAAGCTATTCTAAGACAAGAGTAAATATTTATATTTAAGGTGGGTTCAAGTGTCAATTAATTCAGAAAAATGGGGAAAATATACGCGGGAAAACATATTTTTTAGGGTAATACGACAGTTTAATCTAGGAACGAAATATTTTGCAAATCATATGGGGGTGACTGCAGCAAGTTTTTATCCGACTCAGCCTAATATATATGTATGATATCTATGTGTTTATTCTGCGAAAAATGAGTTATTTGAACCGGATAGAATGTGGGTCTATTCTACGGTGTCCCTAAACCGCTTTATATTAAATAATATTATCAAAAAATGTTTTATCGAAACTTTTTTTTGAAAATCTTTTTTTTTAACAAAAAACCCAGTTTTATAGAGAACCCGGTTTCCAACGGTGTATAACAGATGTTTTGGTATTTCTACCAAAAGAAACATCTACATTTTTACAGGAAAACGTTTCCTGATTTAAACAAAAAAATTCAAAAACTTGTTTTATCGAAAATCTGGTTTTACCGAAAGTCCAATAAAACCCTGGGAAAAAACATGGAAAACTTTGTATTTTTTCATCGTTCTTATCTTTTTGGTGATTGTTATAACTGATGTTTTGGCAATTTCACCAAAAAAATAAAATTTTGCACTCGAACCTAATGTCCATCCCTAGGTATGTATGTTAATAAATGGTTTTATAATGCAAAGTGCGGTTTTCAATTTGCAAAAACCTTCTACTTCAGCTTTCCATGTGCCGGTAGATGATGAGAATGATGATGGTGATGATGACAGTGTAATAGCCGAAGCCATTACTTACATGCCATTACTTTGGCACAAATTAAATGCCTGAAACGCATTTATGCATATATTACTTCAACGGATATGTGTATATTAAAGCCGTTAAACATACTCACATGTTCGCATGTATGCATGGGACCAAAAGTAAATATTACATTACATACATACATTATGCAGATTAAATTCATACTTTAAAAAAATATTTGGTGTGCAATTGAAAATGCATACATTTATAAACAGAAGTTACTGTCGTAAGTATTAAAGAATTTCAACATTGAAATAAATATTGAACAAAACTAAAATGTTAATAATTGTTTTAAATATTAATAATATTAATAATTGTTTTTAATCGCGGATCAGGAGGACTCAATTTTATTATTAGCAGCTATGTCTTGTTGATAAAATTCATGATAACATTCCTGAACTGAGCTCCAATTTTCGAAATAAATTTGCACCATTTACAAGCGTTGTTCTGTTGCCATTGAGTAATTTAATTTTTAATTGCGACAGTAATCATATTTATAATTATTGTGCAGTAAGTTCCAGTTACACCAGGATCATGCAACTTATGGAGCGTCTTACTGACACTATTAGCAAATAATAAAATTTAGTTTACAAAAATCGGAACTCTTTTTATGTTTATAAAATAAATAAAAAATATATAAGAAAAAAAATAATTAAACAAAACTAAATATTTTTAAGATTTGGTAATTTTCTACAGAACTAGAAGAAATTTGCTTGAAATTGGAAAAAATATATATTTGAATCTCACACCGCGATAAACTTACATTTTTTTAAATTATCTCATGACCAAAATATTTTATTTTCGATCCATCCTAGTGTCTACGATTTTTTATAAAATAAATAAAAATATATAAGAAAAAATTAAACAAAAATAAATATTTTTTTAAGATTTGAAAATTTTCTGCAGAACTAGAAGAAATTTACTTGAAATTAGAAAAAATAAGATTTGTATCTCACACCGCAAGAAAGTTATTTTTTTTTAATTATCTTATGAAAAAATATTTTATTTTCGATCCACCGATTTTTTATAAAATAAATAAAAAAGGATTTGACAATTGTCTGTAAAACTAGAAGAAATTATCTTGAAATTACAAAAAACCCATATTTGTATCTCACACCGCCAAAAAAGTTAAAATTTTTTTTAAAATTATATTATGACAAAAATATTTTATTTTCGATCTACCCTAGTGCATACGATTTTTTATTTTTTGAAAATCGCAAATTAGAAAATTTCGTCGAAATCGAAGAGAAGACCAAAATGTGTATTTGATCGCTTCACACGATGAAAATTATCTATCTCTATTCACGATGAAGTGACGAAGCAAACGAAGCACAATTGATAATAGGGTGTGCCATCCAATTTCAGATCAGATCATAAGTTATAGTTATCGGAAAATGAAACATCTAATAAACACCCTATATAACCATGTAACCAACCGGCACACAGGCTGTGCGTTCCCTGGTACGTATACTTAATATATATACACAGAAATAATACTCATACGCTACCCGGGCCGAACAAGGTTCATATGTTAATGATTAACAATGCAAATCACTCGACAAGGTAATAAATAAATACATATAAATATTATTCATATTCATATCGTATGGTAATGCTATTATGTATGTATGTACAATAAATATATGTACTTGATTTTCTGTATTTGTTTTGTTGGTACAATTGTATCCCCTTTTTCCATTAATTCCAAAAATTGACTGAGTTATTGAAGTTTTCGCTAAAACAAAATTGTCACTCATAATTTTACGAATTGAAGTACAATAAAAATAATTAAAATTCAACAAAAAGATTAAAACGGTGCAAAAATTACCAAATTTTAAACATCAAATTACCAGATAAAAACAGAGAGGCGTTTTACTCCCTGCTAAATGTGTTATTTAAATAACTTTACAACCTTTGGACCGATTTCGCGTCGATGCAATCACAACCGGTCTACGGCTATAAGACGCATTTATGGAAAGTTAGTACCTCCTTTCTCTAACTGACGGCTGAACAAGGCTAAATAGTCCTAGAACATATATTTTGTATGGTCTCATGTCGATATTTCAAGGTGTTACAAACAGAATGACAAACTTCCTGTGGTGGAGGGTATAAAAATATTTGCGTTGATTTAAGGATTGCACGCCAAAAATAAATTTTTATGTTTAGGGTACAATTTTTTATTTTTTTTTTTTGTTTGAAAGCACTGTGCATTGCTAATTTAACCCTGAATCTTATCTAAATCCCTTTGCATTTCTCTCCCAAAGGGTTAAGTGTTATAATCCACAAACACTTCGCGGGAACTTTCTCAATTACGGTGAAATGTTAATAAAATTTGTCAGATTTCTTTGGGTGATAACATTTGGCGTATATGTGAGTGTGTGGGTGAGGGATGGATGGATGCTACAAACTATGTGTAATTTTCAAGCCTCAGGCTGATGATTAACTTTATTATTAATTAACAGCCATAATTATGGTGTTAAAAGGAATCTTCTCTTCCACCATGGCACCCACACACTTGATCCAGTGCTCGTAAAATTATGTGACATTATTAATCTCATTCGCGTCAGGCATATGGGTGCTGTCACACATGTGAAAGGGTCCAACGTAATAAAAACATCCTCACATCCCACCCCTTGCAATTGCCAAACACATGACATTTAGACCACCCCAGGAGGAGGACGGAGAAGAACAAGAAAACTAAACTAACCCACTGCTGGTGGTTCCCAGCATTATAATTATAATCGTAACAGCATTACAGGTGCTTTAATGGGCATGACACGATAACCGGAGAACACCCACCATCGACTGGAAGAAGAATGAAAAAAACTTCATATTTTCCAGATGAGCAGCAGGACTGGCTTGGAGAAGGCAGAAAGTCATAATAATTAAATTTTCATTAATTGGACAAAGTAAATGAACAAATTTAGAAAGCTCAAAGTGTTTTGGGAACATTCTCCAGGTGAAGAGCAAAAACGTTAAAGTTTAAAGAGCTTTGCGATTAAGAATGGGGGAGGTGAGGAAACACACACCCACACATGTTTTTAGGGAGCAATTATCACGTTCGTTGTCGTGTTGGAAAATAATGTGAGGCATAATTAAAGTTAGAGATAGGAACAGCATTACAAATAGTTATTATAGATTTTATCATAGGATGAAGCATACTTAGTGTGTCATTCTTTTTGCAACAGTTGGGGAACTTTAAATATATTTTTAGACGTCGCACAGTTGTGCAGAAAAAATTCAATAATTTTTGATTTAGTAAAAATTGTTGAGTTTTGTAAATAATTGAAATTAGGCAAGAACATAGGGAGCTCTTAAAATGTATGACACACAGTTCGACAAAATAGAAAAAAAAAATATTTATTTTTTCCTTTTTAAAAATCTGAAAAAGTTGAGAGTTGACCCACAATGTCGAAAGAAAATCTATGCGAACGAAAGCCAGTCACTCACTTTCGCATCAAAAAGCGACCTACTATCTTCTGACTTTTCATTCGCATAGCCTTACGTGTTGTGAGTGAATGAAAATGTTGCCAGATCAAAAAATCCTCAAATAATCGCAAATATGCCAAGAAAAAAGCGTTAAATATCCAAATTCTAACTTATAATAAAAAAGTTGACACAACTTTTTCTCAGCTGAAATAACTGAAAACAAAATTCAAAAAAATTATGTAAACAATCAATATTTGTAGTTTTTGTGTGTTGTCGAAAAATATAAATTTTTCCAACTCGCACATTTTTTGGAGGAATGTTAATTTCGAGATCCCCGTGGGTAGCTACTGGTCATCTCTGACATTCATGAGATGACCAAAACCCAATAATGATACACTTATTTTACATGGAAATACTTATTTTACATGAAAATACCCCTTTATGAACACAAGGAACGTGGTTGTAAGACCCAGTACACGGAGCAACGGAATGTATAAATTCGTGATGTGTTCTCCGGTACTCAGAGGAAGAAGGGGATGAAGTAGAGAGGATAGCAACAAAAATATAAATTAAATTTATGTTGTGTTTTTTATTTATTTATGAAAACGACAGACAAAACACAAGTGAGTGCTTTTGACATTTTCATTCGCACAGATGACAGAAAAAATAGTTAGTGGCCCCCGATTTTGTACTGAAATGCTTACGTTTTCGTTCGCTTTGTCGTTCTAGTGTCTGTTAGTGGGTCCCAAATCAGCTGTTTATTTGGGATAAAAATGGTACCAACTAACGTATTACAGCTAGAATCGTGAAATTTGGTATGTAAATTCCTCTGAATATAGAAACGAAGTAAAATTTGATTTTTCGAAATTTGTACTTTTAAGGGGCGAGCGGGACAAAAAAGGATAAAAATGGTACCAACTAAAGTATTACAGCTAGAATCGTGAAATTTGGTATGTAAATTCCTCTGACCATATAGAAACGAAGTAAAATTGGATTTTTCAAATTTGTACTTTTAAGGGGTGAATGGGACGAAAAGGGATAAAATGTTACCAACTTAAGTATTACAGCTAGAATCGTGAAATTTGGTATGTAAATTCCTCTGACCATATAGAAACGAAGTAAAATTTGATTTTTTCGAAATTTTTACTTTTAAAGGGTGCGCGGGAAGGGATAAACATGTTGTACAATCCTTTAATGACGTAAGCGCGGAACGTAAATGGATATTTCAAAATTTGTACTTAAAAGGGGGATACGGGACAACAAGGAATAAATGTGTTACCAAATAAAGAACATATTTTTAGGGGAAGCAAAAACACATATAATTTTTCAAAATGTGTACTTTTTTGGAAAGAATTGCAAAAAGTTATAAACTGGCTGGCTGAATCTAGAAACATGAGATCGAGGATATAAATGGTTGTATTTTTTTGTTCAAAACTTGGTAGAAAATTATAAAAATTATACATACGAAGTAGTTCAGCTCACTGCAACTATTTGAATGGATATACGTTTTATAAATAAATAACCAAACAAAGTCACTGTGTTTGATGTTTTCAAGGATTTGTCTACATATAATAACCAACCCCCAACCCAACTGCCAAAAATTTTAACTAGCTTATAATATAATTTTCATAGTCATTTTCGCTCTTGAAGTCATTAGATCGATTTAATATTCTCGTTTTGTTGGTAATCCCAATTTTTCGTTTTACTCATTTGGATTATTTATTTTCTTAAATACAGCCATCCAACCTTCCATCCATCGATTTGTCATGGCAACACACCACATATGGAACATAAAGAAAATGTGTGTTTTCTGATGGAAGAATTATGTATTGGGAACGTGAGAAACGTTTCAAGCTAGGCTAGGAAACAAGATATTTATTATAAAAACCAATTGTTGGTTGGAGAGAAGAGGGGAGGAAAAGCTGGCTGCTAGGCTAGGCCATATGTTTCCTTCAAGGTTAATTAAATACGTTTCAACAACACATTTCCAGTCAACGACGAAAATGTTAACATAAATTTAACGCAAAATTGCCAATAAATTGAGACATTTATTTGCATGACATGTTTTGCTGTTGAAAAATAATAACAAATGTCATACTTCGCATATTGCTTGGAGCGAAACACCAGCGAACATATTTAACGAACAACGCGTAAGACTGACAAACTCTCAACTCCACTATTTTACAACGTAAAATATATAGGATTTTGAGAATAATGCCATTTAGGGAATTTTTATTTTCTTTTTGGGAAAAGTGGGATGCAATTTTTGTTTAATAAGTTTTCAAGGCAGAACGCAAATCTACTCTCAAAAATTTCCTTTGATGCCAAAATATACAGGATTTTGGAGAAAAAAATTGGGATTTTAAATTTCTGTTTGGGAATTGTAGAATCAAATTTTGGTTAATAAGTTTTCCACACTAAATGCAAATATACTCTCAAAAACTTCCTATGATGTAAAAATATATAAAATTTTGTGCAAAATCAACATTTTGGGGATTTTAAATTTCTGTTTGGGAATTGTGGGATCTAATTTTGGTTTATTAAGTTTTCAACACTGAACGCAAATCTATTCTCAAAAAATTCCTATGATGTCAAAATATATAGGATTTTGGGAAAAATCATCATTTTAGGGATTTTTAATTTATTTTTGGGAATTGTGGGATGCAAATCAACTCTCAAAAATGTCCTATGATGTTACAATTGTCAGTACCGAGTGTCGCTATACGAAAGCGTTGAAAATATATAGGATTTTGTGAAAAATCACCATTTTGGGGATTTTAAAATTATTTTTGGGGATTGTGGGAAGCAATTTTGGTTTAATAAGTTTTCAACACTGAACGCAAATCTACTCTCAAAAAACTCCTATGATGTCAAAATATATAAGATTTTGTGAAAAATCACCATTTTGGGGATTTTAAATTTCTTTTTGGGAATTGTGGGATGTAATTTTGGTTTATTAACTTTTCAACACTGAACACATATCTACTCTCATAATTTTCCTATGATGTCAAAATATATAGGATTTTGGGAAAAAATCACCATTTTGGGGATTTTTAATTTATTTTTGGGAATTGTGGGATGTAATTTTTGTTTATTAAGTTTTCAACACTGAACACAAATCTACTCACATAATTTTCCTATGATGTCAAAATATATAGGATTTTGGGAAAAAATCAACATTTTGGGGATTTTTAATTTATTTTCTCAAAAATTTCCTATGATGTCAAAATATATAAGATTTTGTGTGAAAAATCACCATATATAATACCCTACACCACTCTCTCCGTATGTACCTCGCTTTGATTACTAAACCCATTTATTTCATGGGAGCAATTTTAAGTAGTTCATATAAACTATACTATAAATGCATCTTTAGTCATATTTAATGAATATGGTAATTGATCCAATTATCCGATAGACAAATACAAATTATACAGTAGTAATAGGATGAATCGGACCGACATTTCAAAAGGGGGCTTATGACTACATTTTGGGCCTGGTCCAAAACATGGGCCTATATATTTCTCATTCACGGTAGGTATTCCTGGTTGAAAAATACCTTGATCTGCAAAATTTGATGAAGATCCGATGTAAGATGTAATTTCTAGAGCTGTAATAGATCAGAATGGGACCCCATTTGTGTTATACCAAAGTATGGACATATGGCCATCTCCCAAACAAGTAAGGAAATACTAAAGACGGACGGACTTTCTATCTCATTACAATTCAATTTGGTAAAAAAGTGAAATCGGGAAGGATTTTTGCATCCTGTAAATGTATGTGTTTGACAAAAAATGTTAAATCGGAAAGGACATTTGTATAGGGGTATATTGAAACCTGGAACGATGTGACCCGCTTTCACCATGTATGTTTATTGGTGAAATATAATATCTAAAGTTTGGCCAAAATCGGTTAAACATTCGGGAGCAACATTTGTATGAGGGCAATATCTAAATCTGAACCGATCTTACCCACTTTCACCATAGGTTGGATTATAAGTTGTTGTGCCAATTTTAAAGAAAAACGGGTACAATATGTGAATTTTAGAGCAGAAAATGTCAAATCGGGAGCGATATTTGTATGGGGGCTATATCTAAATCTGAACCGATCTTACCCAATTTTTGCATAGGTGTTTCTAGTTGGATTATAAGATGTTGTGCCAAATTTAAAGAAAATCGGGTACTATATGTGCTTTATAGGGCGGAAAAAGTCAAATCGGGAGCGACATTTGTATGGGGGCTATATCTAAATCTGAACCGATTTCAATACCGATGGTCATTGGCCGGAAAAAATAACTTCTGCCAAGTTTCACGACAATCGGACAACAAGTGCGACCTGTAGAGTGCGAACAAGCTTAGATGGACAGCAGACGGACAGACGGACGGACAGACAGACATCGTTAAATCGACTCAGCTGGTGATTCTAAGCCGATCGGTATACTTAAAGGTGGGTCTAGCTCGATTATTTCTTGGTGTTACAAACATTTGGGGCGAAACTAATTTATAATACCCTAGCCCACGAAGTGGTGTAGGGTATAAAAATGGTACAAACGAAACGGTTGCACCGAGAATAATGAAACACGGTATATACATTCCTCTGCTTGCGTAAACATACAAAACAAAGGAATTTTTCGAAATTCAGAGAATATATTCCTCTGACCATGTAGACACGAAAAATAAAAAGGTTTTTCCAAATTCATACTTTAAAGGGATACGTGCGAACAGAGGGATCAAAATGTTATCAAATTAAACGGCTACAGCTAGAAAGATGAAATTTTGTGTGGACATCCCTTTACTTGCATAGACACGTAACTTTTATGGGTGTAAAATGGAAAAAAAGGGGCAGGGCTGTGCGTAGGATTTTCCCCTGGGAGGGGTTTTCATCTAGTTTTACAAAAAATAAAGCAGTTGAAAATTCTGTTAATTTAGTCAATTTTCAATCAATGTTCAATTTTTCTCGTAAAGTCTAGTCAGTCTATGGCGCAATGATAAATGACGTTAATTTGATTATGTGTGTTTACGAGAGCGTTCGGAAACCATTCATATTTTATTACCAATCTACGGAAAGAGCAGATTTTCTGCTGAAAAAGAGACAATAGATTTGTATCTGCTGAGATGGTAAACAGCTGTTTGCTGTTTTTAGCAATATTGAAAAAACTTTAAGCCTATGTACTGAACAGTATGGCCACTTAAATATATATCTTAACAACCCTTTTTTGAATAGAAATTATTATAAAGCAATTCATTGCCACGGCGATTGTCATTTTAATGATACTCATATTGTCGTAAGCTAATATAAAAGGAAATTCGTGCTAAATTCGCTTATGAACGCTTATCTATTTTTATATTTTAATTAACAGCAGCCAATTTTAGCAGACTGCAAATTCTTTAGTAGTGTTAATGGTGATGTAAGATTGCAGAAAAATTGCTGTTAAGCCAAAAAACTGCTGTAATAGCAGAAAAGCGTCTGCTGATAGGCAGTAGACAATCGCTGCTTTTATTAACAGACTTGTTCTCTAAGTGTAGAACTTTTTTTCAAATAGTTGCTTGAAAGTTCATACACACTTAACACTTCAGGTCCGCATTCCTTCTATGATAAATAAAACAAGTAAAAACGGCGTTAAGTTCGGCCTGGCCGAACTTTATATACCCTCCACCATGGTTTGCATTCCACAGAGGTTGTCGGTTTTCGTAGAAGTGCAGTAATATTACAGGAAAATATATATTTTTTTAATATAGACAAACCAAAACAAACCCAAAAAAATATTGAAAAAATAATTTTATAAATAAATATAATATTTTAATTATTTCAAACCATTATTTATTTCAAATCAAAAAATAAATATTCTTATATTTATATTTTCAAAAAGCTTAAATACTATAAATATTGGTAGATAGTGGGTGCTACAGTTGGTTGTATTTCAATTATAATTTAATTCCAAAAGTAAAAATTTTGAAAATCCATTATCAGACGTACATAGTGCAATAAACTTAACTTCATGATTTAACCAATTTTTGCCATAATAGAAAAGGTACAAATTTGGAAAAAAACATTTTATTTTGCGTGTCTATGCAGGCAGAGGAATGTATACACCGAATTCCAATTTCATCATTCTAGCTGTAGTCGTTTAGTTGGTACTATTTTCATCCTTATGTACCATTGTATCCCTTGAAAGTACGAATTTCGAAAAATCCGTTTATTTTCCGTTTCTACGCAATCAGCGGAATGTATACTCCGAATTGCATGACTCTAGCTGAGGTCATTTGGTTGATACTATTTGTATCCCCTTTTTCAATTTTAACCCCAAAATGTACGAATTTCGAAAAATTCGTCTATTTTCCGTGTCTACGCAGTCAGAGGAATGTATACTCCGAATTTCTTAACTCTAGCTCTAGTCATTTAATTGGTACTATTTTTATCCCCTTTTTCATTTTAACTCCAAAAAGTACGAATTTCGAAAAAGCTGCTTATTTTAAGTGTCTACGCAATCAGAGGAATGCGTACACCGAATTTCATTATTCCAGGTGTAGCCGTTTGGTTGGTACCATTTTTATCCCTCGTACCCATTGTATCCCTTCAAAGTACGAATTTGGAAAAAAAACTTTTATTTTTAATGTCTACGTAGTCAAAGGAATGTATACTCCGAAATTCATGACTCCTGCTGCGGTCATTTGATTGCTACTATTTTTATCCCCTTTTTCATTTTAACCCCAAAATGTACGAATTTTAAAAAATCCGTGTATTTTACTTGTCTATGCAATCAGAGGAATGTATACACCGAATTTCATTATTCTAGGTACAGCCGTTTGGTTGGTACCATTTTTATCCCTCTATTCCCATTTTACCACTTAAAAGTACGAATTTGAAAAAAATACTTTTATATAATGTATCTACTCAATTAGAAGAATGTACACACCGAA
Organism: Polietes domitor; assembly: GCA_947397865.1. Lineage (NCBI taxonomy): Eukaryota > Metazoa > Arthropoda > Insecta > Diptera > Muscidae > Polietes > Polietes domitor. The sequence continues at coordinate 155,516,076 of OX377619.1, read as the reverse complement.
TTTCGTGTTTCTAGCTGTGGTCGTCTAATGTGTACCATTTTTATCCCTTTTTTTGCCCCATTTAACTCCCTACAAATAAGAATCACTTTATAGTGCAGTTATTAGCTATAAGACATATTCAAAAAACATGCTTAAATACGCTAAAATATTAAGGATTATTATGGGTATTTTTAGTCCATGTGAGGGAAAAAATTTTCCCTTTGGGCCGATTTCAATCCCAACCGATCTACCAATATAAGACGCATTTATGGAAAATTTGGACGTCCTAGCTCCTTTCGTTTAGATGCTAGCGTGCTTTCAACAGACGGACGGACATGGCTAGATCGTCTTAGAATTTTATGACGATCAAGAATATACTTTATAGAGTCTCAGGTGGATATTTCAAGGTGTTACAAACGGAATGACAAAGTTAGTATACCCCCATCCTGGAGGTGGAGGGTATAAAAAGTAAATTAAATTAAATTTATACAGGCCATGAGTAAATGATGTTTACTCAAAATCTTTATACGCGTATTCCGATTAACTAAAAAAATATTTGGAAATGTTTTTTCATTTTTATAATCTTAATCTTAAATATGTATAAATTCGAATAACAAATACATTTTTTTACTCGATGAAATGCAAGAAGAAACACCTACAATTTTTAATTCCAAAAAAAAAAAAAAACAAATAATTGGTGTTTTAGAGTTTCATCTTTGTACGTAGATCCAAGTTACTGAATTTTTTGTTTCTCTTTTGAATAATACTCTGAAAAATATTTGACACGAGTGAGAAATATGACAAAAAATGTCAGTAAGTTAAAACTCATTTCTTATTGTTTCACAACTTTAAAGTAGATTTTAAAATAGAGACTTGCACGCAGAGAAAAAATGCATTACGTAGAATTACACATTCTTGAAATTGGCACAATTCGTTTAGTTTGTTTGTATTTTTTGTCCGAAATTCAAGAAAGTGTCCATTTGTGTAATTTTCGTGTTTTCATGATTTTACTGCAAAATTACCATTTCAGACTAGTTATTTTAAAAAGAATTTAAAAATTCTATATTTTATTGCTTCAGAAAGTCTAGAAGGTTTTTAAAAAATATGCGTTCGAAACCTCTCTGGGGGGTTTGAAACCCCAAAACCCCTCCGCTGCGCACGGCCCTGAAAAGGGGATAATAATAGTACCAACCAAATGGTCATGGAATTCGGAGTATACATTCCTCTGACTGGATTTTCCAAATTTGTACTTTTTTAGTTGATTTTGCGACAAATACCTGCAAAGTAAGAGAGATATAACTGCTCTCCTCTCGACAAATAACTGCAAAGTAAGAGAGATATAACTGCTCTCCTCAATCAAATTGACTTCCATCGATTAATTTCTCGTGGCATGAAAATAGTTGAAAAAATTTGTTCACCCCACCCTACTTTCAAAGTTTGCAAAAGTGCATATTTACATCTAAAAATAAACCGTTACAATGTTATTTTGTGTTGAAGCATAAATGCCAAAGAAAATCTATAATAAAATGTTATGATCCTTTGTGTGTGTGAGACGGAAAAAGCCGATATGTAAATCGTGTCAATGTATTCGTGTCATTTGTGGGCCATGGGCTTAGACGACAACAGTTGAGCTTTACAATGAACTTCCAACCAACAAATATGCAAACGGTGCGAAAATGTGTGTGTGTGTGCTTAATGTGAAAGAGGCCCACCCAAATGCACACACATACCTACACATACAAATTTTAATTTTTAATGATGATGAGGACACTCACCACTAACGGAGACACAGAGAGAGAGAGAGAGAGGAGAAAGTGATACACGACAGATGAGTGTAGGGTGGGGTGGCCTATTGTTGGTGGATGTGTTTCAGTGAATGAGTGTGCATGCTTGTATATCGTATGCATCACAGGCCACAACTAGGCTTATAGGCCAAACTATAACTTTGTGAGTAGGCCCCCACGAAATAAAAGTTTCAATGCTTTAATGACAAAGAATATTGTGTGGCAGTCAACCCAACACAGAGAATAAACGCGTTTACGGTTTGGTTAGTTTACACTAACACCAATGTATGCAGGCTACATGCCAGTCAAAGTTTGGTTATATATTTTCCTTGATATTGAAATGTCGCAACTCTCATATTTTTAAGAAATCAAGATTTTTGTTATTTTTAATAATGACAGTATTTGTCTTGATCTGTTCAAATTACTAAAACTTTCGATTTGCCAAAATATCAGTTAGGATCTTTCTATATTAAGGTAATTATTTGCGGTCGTTTTGTGTATAAGTAAGTGTGTTGGTGTTTGTGTGAGTGTACACGCTTTAGTGGGGGGCTCTTAAAGGATCATTACTGAAAATAGTTTAATGGGTTTTTCATAAAAAGTGAATGAGTAGACATAGTCGCAACAAGGCTACACACATACTCACATATATACATGTATTAAGGTAGAGCACGAGGAAAAAAATCGTGAAATTCGAATAGGGAAAAAATCGTGCTATATAAAGACACAAATTGACTAAAAATCGTAAATGTGAAACATGTAAAATTTGTTACTAAAATTCCACAAAACAAGTGGACAGACGAAACTGAAAGTGAAAAATCTATAACATAAGCGTGGAAATAATGTAACATTTCAAAATCCACAATATTTAAATCAATAAATATAAAAATACAAAAACTAAGAAAATATACAGTGAGTGTCAACAATATTCGGCATGGTTAATGATCAAATCGACGCCTCTGAACAATAGCAATAGCAAACATTTTTTAATTCACCATTAGATAGACTTCAAATCCCGCTTAAAAATAATCATTAAATGACATCAAAAATCATAGCGTCGATATTATTTGATTAAGAATAATTAATAAGACAAAAACATTTTTTGTGAACATTTAGTATTTTGTGAACATTTACACATTCCTACGCCATTGATTTAAAATTGATTTTTGGTCGTAATTCTGGTAATTTGCATACATATGTTTCAATTTGAATTTGAATTTGTTTCAGAACATCAAATTGCAATATAGGAAGAATTTTTAAAGCACATTCTTCAAGATAATACTGGAGTTCTGAAATCATTCAATCTATGCAATATCGTTTTGCATTTAAACTGTGCTTGGCTGGAACTACTAAAAATAATATTACTGTAAGCTAATCAATATTACTTCCAGAGGCTTCCACGATGAAGATGTGCACTATTAGTTCAGTTATGAGTATATAAACAATCTGTCAAAACCTTATTTTATTATTCTTTATTTTTAAAACTTTAAATCCGGATAAAAGCCGGAACTATATCTGCCTGGATTAGAGAGGTTATACTGTACAATATATTGCAAAGTCCGATCACAATTATGAATGATACTAATGTTGTGAATTTCACATTCACATAGAGGCAGTAGATGAGGAACAATTTCCGAAAAAAATAGATTTTTTTTTTTTAAAAAATTTTTTTGCCACAAAACCTCCATAAAACAAGAAAGTAAGTTTCAGTCGGTTAAACCAACTTATATATACCCTCATTCTCAGAATCAAAATTCCAAGCATTTGTTTAGGATTTTTAAAAACATTATAACTATAGTATTGTGATCATTTGTATAGCAGTAAGAGTAAGCTGTAATTGTACGTTAGGGTGATTTGTATTGGTGGTACTAGAAAGGCCGTGGAAAACTCTCCATATTTTGAACACTTAAAATGATTATAAAAACTTTAATAAATACCAAAAAATAGCTTATTCCGAATATCCGTGTGGAAAATATATGAGTTTTAATTTAACATTGAATTATGGGCTATATGTGTGGGAGGTAATAGAAGGGGCGTTGCAACTACCATGTACAAAGTGTAAATTGATTTCTTAACTCCTTTCGAAAGTTATTGGGCCCAAACAGCACCACTCCTTCAATGCGTTACACTTTTTCTGTTCCAAATGATATATGCACTCCTACTCTGTAGAATGAGAGTATAAAAAAATTAGGAAAAATATTTTATTTTATTTTTTAATAGCTAACATTTATGACAGTCTTTGTACACTTTTTTCCGTTCCAAATGATAAAAACTCTCCTACTCTGTAGAATGAGAGAATAAAAAAATAGAAAAATATTTTATTTTTTAACAGCTAACGTTTATGACACTCTTTGTAGACGCAAAATATCAAAAAAAAATAATAATGACTTTATAATAGCGCGAAAAGCAGTCTTACAAATAAGATAAAATAATATATTTATTTTTATTTTACAATAGCTGAAATGCTAAAGAAGAAAACAAGTCCAATTGGAACACAATCTATGTAGAAGCTATGACCTTTATTGTAGAAGACAATTTCAAAAAATTATAAATAATGTACATGAAGCGTCATAACTTCTACATTTATCCATAGATGTTCATCAGATAGACCTATCTTTCCTCATTATACACCCACCAATTTAACCCTTCGTTGCATGATTTAATTTCCTTAAAGATAAAATTTTTTGGAGTTTTATTCTTGTTGCATGTTTAGTTATGATTGCAGAAATTAAATTTTGTTGACTATGTATCTATTTTAGAAGTTATGTAACAATGCATATATGCAATATCATGCAGCAAATGCATGGAAATATATTAATTTATATTTTTACATTCACGACGTTTTATCGGTTCCAATGATCAACAATTGAATGTAAAAACATTTTATGGTAGATAAAAGTAATAATTCAAATTTTAAGAAAACAGTTTTGTTTCAATCATGTTTTTTTATTTTTAATTATATATAATTTAATCACAAGAAAGGTTGTTCTTTAATTTGTATTTAAAAAAGCTATTCTGTATGAATTTTTTTGAAACAATTTCTTGATTTGTTGAAGCATAAGGCTGTGTCGCACTTTTCGCATTTAATAAAAGTATATCCGTCACAGCCCTGCAATTTGTATGTAATTCGGTTATTTACCCATTTGGGCGAATGATCCATGTGATCTAGTCGAACTTCGTTTTGGGGAATTGGCAAACTTCTTGGAAAATAAAGAATTGGAAACATATGTTGTTGCAATAAACTATTTGAAAAATATATAAACTAGGTACATACTTTACGGGTAAGATTTTTTGTTAATTCTGATGGTCTTCCGCGAGCTATTGATGTTTTTCCCATTTTGCAAAGCGTTTCACCTACTTTCAAACGAAAATCCGCCAAACTTTCCTTGATATTGTTGCCTTTTTGTAATTCAGCGCGTTTGTATAAAAGCCAAGCATTGACCAAGGCTGTATCTACCAAATGATAGAAAAGGCGCATATACCATTTCTTAGAGTGTATTTTTATTTTGTTACGCCCTATAAAGGAATTCAGTAAGTCGACCCCACCCATAAACTTGTTATATTGGGCAATCGACGGTTATTTTTCTTCCCAACTTTTTGTCGAACCTTTCAACGCTTAGCTCCGGATTTTTACCGCAAAAGCTTGACATCAAGTTAACAATCTTGTTGTCTCTCCAAGAAACAACAGATATGTCAAAATTAACAAATGTTGCAACATATTGACAGGATTCTCATCGTATTTTTTTCAGCATAATTTTGTCGTCTGGAAGTTTTAAGTTCGGGATTCTATTCCGGTGGACTGTACCCAGCGAGAAAATACCACGATTTGCTAGTGTGATCATTAACGGCAACGATGTATAATAATTATCAAAAACAACTTTGTAGTTTTTTTCTGGTGGGACGGTTCGCAGAAGTCTAATAACAATGTTTGCACACGCACCCAATCACTTTCTTCGGGAAGCCTATGCAGGGCGTTGTTCTCTTGATCCGTATATATTTCAAAATTATAATTGTAACCCGATATTCCTGCAAGCACATACAGTTTGAATCCCCATTTGTTTGGTTTTATTGGAAGATATTGCTTCAAATATGATTTGCATTTTGTAGAGCATAGGCAGCTTTCAAATGGAACCGATATAAATCGTTCAGCCAAATGTTTCATAACAGGACGTATTTTAAAAAGCCGATCGTTTGGATCATCTCTCGGTCTTATTTCATTATTATTATTGAAATGTAACATTGACTTAATTTTTTCAAATCTAACTATATAAATTCGACTGGTGAACAATAGAGTTCATAAGTTCGTCCGAAAAAAATATGTGAAGTAACTGCAAGGTCCACTCAAATTCACAAAATGTTCTGGAAGCTCTTCGCTGCCCTTAAAATCGGTGTTTAAATCCATTATTTTTGTTTCCAAATAGTTCTTTCATTTTTTTGTTTCAGAGACCGCAAATCACCAAGATGGCTGCTCTCATTTTTCAGTTTTTGGTTCCTCTCCAGCACTAGATATTTCTCCTGCATTTGTTTCCTCCTCGACATACTTCATACGACTTATGTTGATTTCAACATTACTGTCATCGTCGTCAACAAAAAAAATCATCTTCTGTCTCATGCCAACCTTCAATTATTTTTGCAATTTCGTTGTCAGCAAGTGACCTCAAATATGCAATATAACAACATATATGCAATATAAGTTCAGATAAGCTCAAACGCATGCAATGACACATATGCAATTATGCATTACAGCGGTCAAGTAAAAACATTGCGTTTAAAAAATTTTAGTTATGCACAAAGAAACTGCAGTAAAATACTCAAATTATACTAACATTTCGGTTAACTTTTTCTGGATTTCAGAATAATAAAAAATAAAACAATTTTTTTTTCGCTTACTTAAAACACTTCCAGTTTTTGCTACTTATTTCAACATACCTTTAACAAACTACACAAAATTGCTACAAAATTTAAAGTTTTGACATAAAAAAGACCAACGAAAAAAGAAATAACGGTAAATGGCTAATAGCAGCGTTGCCAGATACACACGAAGTCAACATTGCATATATGCAATGCCATGCAACGAAGGGTTAAAAAATCACAATATTCTATTATTTAATTTACAAAGGCTTTTCGCTCTATTTAAAGACGTACAAATAATTTACATAATTTTGTTATATATAACCATTGTTTTTTGCGTTAGAATGTTTGGATATTATTCCTAAACCACTGTTTCTATGTGAAAATGAAATTCACAACATTTGTAGCCAACATAAGCACCTTTAAGTGAACATATAATTTACCTGCGGCGAAAATTGCAACTTGAATATTTTTTAACTTAATGCATAAAATACATCACCAAATGATATAAATAACCCTTCAACAAAATTTCTGTTGAATAATGTATTTAAATTATACTTCAAATGAAATCACAATCTGTTTCTCCTCTTAATTAGCTTTTAATTAACGACATGAACATTCTTTTCTTTTCAATGTGAACGAACGAATCATGTGACAAACACAATTTAATATTTTGCGCACTGAAGTGAAAACCGAAAACAAAACCCAAAGCCAACGAAGAAAATCCCCAGTCGAACAAAAAATGGCGTCTTAATTGAATCGCAGACACTCGCAAAAACCAAGAAACGCCCACGCCACCCATGTCACTGCAACACGCACAAGGCAGCATTGCCAAAAGTGTTCGCTGCTCGGAAAATGGCAACACCTGCTGATAATGTCGAACGGCAACAAAGGAAAAAAATCAACAGCACATTCCCAGGCTCCACACTTTCGTTTACCTTTTGCCAACTTCAATACAGCCTATCCCAATAAATAAAGCATTCAGGTTAGTCCTTTTCCCACTTTTGCCCCCTTCCCCAGATCCATGTCATTAAATGGGAAAATACCATTAAATGGTTAAAGTAACCAAATAAATAAATAAAATGCGAATAAATTTGATTAAATATGGCATAACGTTTAGACTTCTTAGCCCAAAAAGCGGAGAGAACAATAATGTGGTGCCAAAGGCCTTAATCGAGGCCTCCACCAAGCAAGTAAAAGAGGCTGGCGGAAAGTGTTGCAGGTAGGTGACGAGGCAGAGGTTTCAATAAACTGGGTTACAGTGGTTCGAAATCAAATTTTTTGCAATTAAATCTGTAACTTTTGAACGGAAAAAGATATATTGACGAAATTTCACATGCTTAGGGCAGAGGTGTTTTCTACATTATTTTGATCTCTAGTGGGTATGGGGGCTACTGGATGACATTCCAAAATTCTAAATAAACTAGTGGAAAAAGCTACAAAATTAATTCCAGAACAAAATCGCTTTGAAACCACTGTGCCATTTTCATTTCAGTGCCCATATTGTCTGTGTCATTGCGTGTGTGTGTGTGTTGTTCGAGCTCACATCCTAGGTGTGGGATGGAGCCATGATTATCACATTAATCACAAAATATATGTGGAATATGTATTTGGCAAAAAGTCAATTTCATTCTTTCTCGTGTTTGGTAGGCCTGAGCCTTTTTGGCTTTTATTGAATTCTTTGTTTTGGCTGTATTATTTGTTATGACACATACACGTATTTGTTTGTATCCTTCCTTCTCCTCCTTATGGATAATTATAAGTTTTTATTGTTTCTTCTTCCTGACAACAGCTGATATATGTATGAATTAATTTGACAACTTGGCGAAGATTTTTTGTGTCACAAGAACATTTTTTTAAATAACAAATTTGATGGATTTCAATTGTTTTGTATAATTACAATTACTAAGGTGGCCAGGTCGAAATAAGAAGTAGCAGAGATGTGTCACGAAAACAAACAAACTTTAAACATCGGCACATAACAATTCGCAAAAATTAAAAATGCAATGGAGTCATGGAAATTTTCTATTACCATAAAATTGTTTAAATACAATAAAATCCTGAGAAAAAAACTTACTCTTTAGGTGCCACTTTAATAAGTGATACATACCTGGAAAAAAAAAGAAAAAAAATCAATTAGAAAATGTCGAAATCGAACAAAAAAATTATCTTTATTCCAAAAATGGCATCAGTTTTATCTATAAACAAGTAAGGAAAGGCTAAAATCGAGCGGGGCCGATTCTATGATACACTCCACTTTCTATCCGAATACAATTTAATTCGGTGAAAAAGTGAAAACGTTTGACAAAAAATGTTAAATCGGAAAGCACATTTGTATAGGGCATATTGGAATCTGGAACGAAATAGGTGAAATATAATATGTATAGTTTGGCCAAAATCGGTTAAATATTTGGGAGCAACATTTGTATTTGGGCTATATCTAATTCTGAACCGATCTTACCCACTTTCATCATAGGTGTTTTAAGTTAGATTATAAGATGTTGTGTCAATTTGTCAAAGTGAAATCGGGAGCGACATTTGTATTGTGGCTATATCTAAATCTGAACCGATATTACCCACTTTCTGCATAGGTGTTTCTAGTTATACCCTACACCACTTCGTGGACTAGGGTATTATAAGTTAGTTTTGCGCCAAATGTTTGTAACACCAAGAAATAATTGAGCTAGACCCACCTTTATGTATACGGATCGGCTTAGAATCACCAGCTGATTCGATTTACTCGATTTTATAATCGAACTAGAAACACCTACGCTGAAAGACGGTAAGATCGGTTCAGATTTAGATATAGCCCCCATACAAATGTCGCTCCCGATTTCACTTTTTCCGCTTTAGAAACCACATATTGTACCCGATTTTCTTTAAAATTGGCACAACATTTTATAATTGAACTAGAAACACCTACGCTGAAAGTGGGTAAGATCGGTTCAGATTTAGATATAGTCCGCTACAAATGTCGCTCCCGATTTGACTTTTTCCGCTGTAGAAACCACATATTCGATATTCGATTCTAAGTCGATCGGTATATCTCGCTTCATTTTGGATGTTACAAACAAATGCACAAAGACATAATACTCTCGTGGAGTGTATAAAAATAAAACAACATGTTTTTAATTTTTTAGAGTTTTTTCATGCCGACAAAAAAGATTTTAGTTTAAGTTCGAAGACGGTTCCTTTTACACAAATGGTTTATATTCCTAAGATAAATTAAAAACAAGTAAAAAGGGCGTTACTTGTTGGATTGGATTGCATTCCACAGTGGCTGTCGATTTTCGTAGAAGTACAGTAATATTGCAAGAAAATGTTATTCTTTTTTTAATATAGCCAAAATAAAACAAACCGAATAAAAATATTAAAAAAAATAATTTTATAAGTAAATATAAAAATGTAATTATTTTAGTACGGTCCATATAATTTAATGTTTGAAGAATATTTAATGCAAATGTTGACCTTGACTGCGCCTCAAATGGTCCATCCGCTTAGTCCAATTTTGGCATACTCTTTCCAACATTTCGGCCGGTATCTCACGAATAAATGCTTCAATGTTGTCTTCCAATGCGTCAATTGAAGCGGGCTTGTCTGTATAGACATGAGCTTTAACATAGCCCCACAAAAAATAGTCTAAAGGCGTTAAATCGCACGATCTAGGCGGCCAATTGACCGGTCCTGAACGTGAAATAAAATGTTCACCGAACTCGCCTCTCAATAAGTCCATTGTTGCGCGTGCTGTGTGACATGTGGCACCGTCTTGTTGAAACCACATGTCATGCAAGTCAAGCTCTTGCATTTTGAGCAAAAAAAAAGTTGGATATCATCTCACGGTAGCGCTCACCATTCACAGTTGCGTTACGATTCTCATCATCTTTGAAGAAGTACGGTCCAATGATGCCACCAGCCCATAAACCGCACCAAACTGTGACTTTTTCTGGATGCATTGGTAGCTCTTGCAATGCTTCTGGCTGATATTCACTCCAAAATCGACAATTCTGCCTATTTACGTACCAATTGGGCCAAAAATGAGCTTCGTAATGACCTGACCATAAAATGGAAGAAGCGTGCGATGAACTTTCTTAACAAAGCACGTTTTTTGATAATAAAATTCAATAATTTGCAAGCGTTGTTCGTTTGTAAGACGATTCATGGTTAAATTATAGACCAAACTGAAGATGTTTGACAGTGAAACAAAACACGAAACGTGCGTCAGCTGTTTAAACAAGTGTTGCCAAAAAGATAATATATAAAAAATCACTCTTTAGTATAATGAAATTCGGTGTAGATGAATCAGAGGAATGTGATTGCGTTGATACATAAAATAAAGCGATTTGACAAAAACTTGTGAAAGTGGAAGGATCGTTTTTTTTTTTTTAAATTGTAACGCCCCTGAGGATGATCGACGAAGTCGTTCGAAATATCGGGAACAAAATTTAAAAATAAAATAATAAACAAACAACATCTTGTTTTTATTTACTTGAGATATTAAGCCGGACAATAATACAAAACAATAAAGGGATTTTTCGAAATTCGTACTTTTTGGGGTAAAGTGGAAAAAAGGGATAAAAATGGTACCAACCAAACGGCTCTGATTAGATAGATACGCAAGGTTATAAGAAGGTTTTTCCAAATTTCATGCTTTCAAGGGATAAAATGGGAAAATAGGGATATAAATTGTACAAACCGATCGGCTACAGCTGTGAACGATGATGAATCGTTTACAACGATGAAATTAGACGTGTACATTAGAGCGTACCAGGTTACAAGTAAAAAAAAAGTTCGCCGTACACCTTCGAATATGAAGTATTATTGAAAGGTAGTTTCAAAAAAAAATTTTTATTTTTTTATGCCGAACGTAGGGGTCGCGCTTTTACATTTTTCTATATAACTTCTGCATTTATAAACGGATTTTAAAGTGTGATACATCGATGTTTTTGTCTCGACGAGGCCGATTTTTTTGAAAATCAACATACTTCCTTAGGAAGAGTTTCATGATTTTATGCGAGCTTTAATTTTCTGATATTAGAGTGGTACATTAGGGTAGTAGCAACTGAGATATGATGGGTAAGTACCAGAAGGGGGTGCTTGAGCTCAATGACTTCAAAGACAAAAAAATCGGCCTCGCCGAGACAAAAACTTCGATGTATCACACTTTAAAATCCGTTTATAAATGCAGAAGTTATATAGAAAAATGTAAAAGCGCGACCCCTACGTTCGGCATAAAAAATAAAAAAAAATTTTTTGAAACTACCTTTCAATAATACTTCATATTCGAAGGTGTACGGCGAACTTTTTCTTTTGAGGTACGCCCTAGTGTACATTCCTATATTTTTTTTTCAAAATTCATACTTTTAAGGGGCTAAATTGAGCTAAAAAATTGTACCAAACAAATAGCCGCAGATAGAATCGTGAAATTCGGTGCACACATTCCTCTGCTTGCATAGACGCGGACAATAGAATGATTTTTTAAAAGATTTGTTTCCAAATTCGTACTTTTAAGAGGTAAAATGGGCATAGAGAGATAAAAATAGTACCAACTAGACTTGGCTACACCTAGAATAATGAAATTCGGTGTATACATTCCTATGACTGCGTAGACACGAAAAATAAAAAGTTTTTTTCCAAATTCGTACTTTGTTGCTTTTACGGCAAAAATGGGTAGAATCGTGAAGTTTGGCTATCTTGCAGTGTGTACGTGAGAGATAATGCATTTTCAAAATTTTTACTTTATTTCTGTGAGGAATGCTTTTATGTTATAAAATTCATAATTTGATAAAACGTTAATGTTTGTAATTTTATATTTATTTCTGTTTAAATCTATTTAGTTTAATCCTATTTTAAGTCCTATTTTAAGTCTATTTAGTTTAATTAAATCTGTTTTAGGTAGTGTAGGTTGAATGTATTTAAGAGGAATATGATTTTGTATTTGAAATAATTTTGTCTGGTTATCGTTGATCCACAACTCATTCCATAGGTCATGTAAATATTTCCTGATTTGGGCCTTATAGTCAGCATATTGGCATTTAACTTGTGAATCTATATCTTGCTTAATTGAATCTTTTGCCATTTGATCTACCTTTTCATTTCCGCGAATATTTAAGTGGCTTGGAATCCACATGAATTCTATTTTCTGATTCGGTATATTTGATATCATTGATCTTAATTGATTTATAATAGCGTTTTTACTAAAAGAATCACTCAAAGCTTCCAAGGAACTTCGGCTGTCTGATAGGACCAGTATTTTCTGACCGGTATAAGTATGACTAATATTTTCTATGCATGTTCTTATTGCCAATAATTCACTTGTGTAGATTGACGAGTAATTATGGATACGCTTAATGACAGTACAATTTTCTCCTAAAACGGCAAATCCAGCCTTCTCATCCATTACGGAACCGTCAGTATAAAAGCACACGTGATCTTTAAATTTGATATTTATAATTTGAAGAAACCGTTTTTGAATTTCTGCTCCTGACATTTCGTTTTTGCTGCAATATGCGAGGGAAAGTTTATGTTTACGTCTGGAAAAGTCCAAGGGGTCATATAGATGTCACTGTTTGTTGTTTTCTATATCTAGATTATATCACGATATTACTTTCTGGAATTCTAAAAATGCTCTTAAAAATACAGTGGATGACATCTACGAGGCATGGATTTAAATCCAAAAATTTTAATTCAATATGAATTTGTTTTTCTGAAAAAGAATTTTGAATTTTTTAGTTTTACCTATTTCACAATATGTTGTAGGGTATAAAAAGGCCTGTAGTAAATAATATTTTATTTTATTACAAATTGCAGGGCGAAAAAACACACACAATAAAATAATTATATTTATTCTATTGTAACATTAATCCTTGGTTCTTTGTTTTCGCTCTTTTCTACCCCCACCAACCTCCTCCTTCTGCCATACACGCACACGAGTGAAGTCCGGAAGTTCATATACGAGTTCTGTCATAATGCCACACTACATATAATCTTTAGGACCTATGTGTCCTCCTTGTTTACGACAACGACGACAACGCCATCTAACTGCTTAGTTAAAAGACACTCTAAAGCGTACTTTTGCTACTGTTTTACGAGGCGGTTGGAGTTGTAAAATGTAACCGGGCCTTGTATTAATTTTCGCAAATACTCCCACCCCCACCATATAAACATTTGGTGTTTATGAGGGGACTATGTAGATGTGTTTATATTGTTTTCGCTGTTATAAAAACAAAGTTAATGAAGGCTGTGTGTGTGCGGCCTATAAATGACGAAGACATTATTTCTTGTTCGTGTGTGTTTGGCTGTTTTTCTGTTTATAAAATCGGCAAACTTCCGCTCCTTTTATTCATTTCCTGTTTTACCATATTTGAATAATAACAGTTGCTAATGCTGATGTATATATTTTCCTTGTTCTCCTCCTCAGATAATGTTTGTCATAAACGTGACACTGTTAATGAGGTTTTCTTTAGGCCTGGGTTTTTTCTTCTTCTTGACTCGCAATTTTTTTGTGAATCTCCATATGGAGGTGGTTTCGTTTCAGCCAGGCCATCATCGTTTTGTCAGATGATTTTCATTCTTTCTTTTCTTTTTCGTCGTTATCTCAGCCAAACGATGACTATATTGTGTTGAAAGTGAAATTGTAGCACAAATTGCAAGTTGTTGCAAGGAAATAAATAATAATTTATTTTTTCTTTCATTTCATGATATCATTCATTGGCAAGGTTAAGGTGGCAGGTGTAAATGAAATGGAGGCTTAACCTGTCAATGGAGTGATGTACGAGTAGGTGTAGAAAAATTTCAATTATATAAAGTGACACGTTGCCATCATTCGATAAGTTAGTAGAAATGTTTTGCCAGGATTGTTGGAATGATTTATTAATTAACAAAAATTGGTTATCCATTATCCCCTAATTTTTTGCATACGTTGAGTTTATATATCAAGTCTTAGTTATTTACTAAACGATAGGAGCTGGTTACCATCGATTAAAAATTAAAACGATTTTTATCTTGGATTTCGAAAGTCGTACACAAGGTACAGACAATTTTCATATAATTATGGACTCAAATGATATCGCTGGCAGTTATTCGTATTAACGTATATATTAAATTTTTCCCATTTTTTCATTTTATTTTACTTGTTGTTAATACTCGGTGGGCCATTTAAAATTTAAAATTTGATCGATACTTTGACTTTGAAAGGCAGAATAACATTCAATTTGTTTTTCAGGTTTATGTTTGACATTTGCAAAATGGGACGCTATACGCTCGAACAAAAACTTACTTCAAAAGTAGTGAGTCTTTAACGCAAACTCTAAGAAATTTACGTGGAAAATTTTCGGGAAGAGATCGGTCTTCAGTTCAGTTTGTGCGTTAATTTGTGAAGCAAGTTCATGAAAATGGATCGCTGTTGGACAAACCAACTCGTGTACGTTCTCGTCCAGTGCGTTCAATCGATCCAAGAACATGATCATCAACATCAACTCGTTATCGTTCTCAGGAAATAAACATTTCTCGCACATCTTTGAGAAGAATTTCGCATAAAGACCTCGGTATGAAGGCTTACAAAGTTCAATTGGTCCAACAACTGGTTGAAGATTTGTAGGCAGGAGATGAAGAATTTCTCTGAAAATCGTCTTTTTAAATTGAAGCTCACTTTCATCTTCTTGGCTATGTCAATAAGCAAAATTGCCGCATATGGGGTTCAGAGAATCCACACGTTACTATTGAGAAGCCAATGCATCCACAACGAGTCATTGTATGGTGGGGATTTTGGACTGGCGGCATCATTGGGCATTTTTCTTCGAAAATGAACAAGGAGCCGCCGTTACCTTTAACGGTGAGCGTTACCTCACGGACGGGGCCACATGATTTGTAAAATCAGTCAGAGTCCCCTTTTTTTGTGGAGTGCTCCATATAGATCATGTGTTACTGAATAAATAACTCAAAATTGAGAAATCTCGAGGTACGCGTTTATTCATGAAAACCACAGAATTTGCATATGGACATTTCCACAAAAAGGCAAACGCAATGAAAAAAATTAAGGTGTGAGTCACATTAGTCAATTTTAGTATAGTCAAGTAAAAGGCTCAGTTCGGTCGGGACGAATCTTATATACCTTCCACCATGGGTTGCATTCCCCAGTATAACCGGCTACACGTGCAGTAACATTATGATATTTGATTATGATATTTTCTGCGATATTTGTTAAATAGAATTCTGATTTTATTGAAAAAGTTGAACTTTGTCATTTAATAATGGAACAGGATATCATTCATATGACTACCACGACCCTATTTTTCAGTACAGCCCAAAATCCACACCAAACAGTGAATCGTCAGAGAACCCACACGTGGCTATTGCGAAGGCTTCTCAATAGTGTGAGTTCTCTGAACCCCATATACGGTAATTTTGCTTATTGATATAGACACCGAGATGAAAATGAGCTTCATGAAGCCTGAACTGAAGGCCTATTTCTTCTCCAATTTTCACTACAATATCTAACAGTTAGCGTTAAAGACTACTTTGGAAGAAAGTTTTTAATATTTCCCAATTTTGTTCGAGCGTATAGAGTCCCATTTTGCAAATGTCAAACATAAATCTGAAAATATAAATAATAATGAATGTTATTCTACTTTTCTAATTCAAAGTAATCGATAGTTCTGCAACAATTTTATCCATTTTTGCCCACTTTTAACCTAAACGTTAGAGTATCAAAATATCGCATTATATTTCGAGTCTACGAAACCAGAGCGAAATATACAGTGCAACACGCAAAATTATAACAATATAGGGACTCCATTACGTAATAAGAGACCCAAAAAAGTCCCGTGACTCCCAGTTTTGCCCAAAGTCATGTACTTTTAATGGGGGCCCAAAAGTGATCATTTTCTCAGGCTCACATCTTGCAAACCGTTTGGAATTTTACACTCTGAGGCAAAGTTATAGCTCTTGTCATAAAAAATAAAAATTGTGAACACATAAATTCAAAAAAACTTCATCTTCAAGGTCTAAATCGCAGAAAAGTCGTTGCCACACATCTGTGTCGTCGAACAAATCTTTAAGACTGTATTGTGTGCAGGTGGCGTATACATGCTCTTGATTAAGTATAATATAACTCATACGCACTGTAGTCGGACTGACCATTAATGTCCTGCAAGATATATTTTGCCTACCTAAACAGTGTTAAGAATCATTTTTAGGAAGTTCATATGTTCTAGAAAGTTGTTTATTGAGATCATAGGTCAATTTTTGTAGTTAATTGTTTCCCTGAATTTTGAACGGTTACTACCTATGGACCTGAACAGGGAAAAGGTTAAACAAAAATCGATTTTTTTAAATTGTTTGCGATTTTGACCTTGAAGATGATTTTTTTTTTGATTTTATATGTTCACAATTTTTGTTCCTTATGACAAGAACTACAACTCAGAGAGTAAGTCAAAATTCCAAACAGTTTGTAAGATATGAAGCTGAGAAAATGATCATTTTTTGCAAAAATCGAGTCCCCAAATCTTTGGCCCATAATAAAAGTGCATGACTTTGGGTAAAACTTGGAGATATGGGTCTTTTTTTTCTGGTCTTTTATCACGTAGTGTTACCCGTATATGGTTATATTTAAAGAAATGACATAAAAAATGACACACAGCCATTTGATCGGTACCAATTTTATACCTTTTTCCACATTTTCCCCAACTTAAAAGTATGAATTTCGAAAATCACTTTTTACTAGGGATATCCTCACTAAATTTCACTTTACTAGATATTGTCGCACCACTGTTACCACTTTTGTACCATTTCACCCCCTAAAAGAAGTATGGATCACTTCATGGTGCTCGTTAAAAGGATTTAACTTACCAAATACCTAGTAAATACAAAGCAGCAATCATTATTCCAGCTATAACCATTTGGCTGGTACTATTTTTATCCATCTGTTCCCGAATTTGGAAAAAAACTTTTATTTAGCATGTCTACGCAGTCAGAATAATCTATACACCCAATTTTCAAGAACATGCATAATCTCTCGAATTAGCAGGGGTACTTCCTGGCCTTGTTAAGGAAACAAATTTCCATCTGGACTTCTTCTGGATTTCCCCCATTTTCAATCTCAACAGATCTACAACTATTATACGTATTCTTGGCAACTTTGGATGTCCTGACTGCCTTCGTTTATATTCTAGCGTGCTTTCAGCAGACGGAATCAGATGAATATGGCTAAATCGTCTTAGAATTTTATGACGGCCAAGAATATATATACTTTATAGGGCTTCAGGTCGGTATTTCAAGGTGGTACAAACGGAATGACAAACTTAGTATACCCCCTTCTGGAGGTGGAGGGTATAACAACGGCACGAGTATTTTATTATGGTCAAGTGCATTTTATAATGCTCCAGTCGATGGTTATTATTCAACAAGGGTAACAATAACAACAGAGGCAGAGACGTTGTTGCGCCTCTTGATGAGAAAAAAACACAACAACAATATTTATACACTGTGAAGAGTGCCGGTCATCCTCTCTCTCTCAGAGGGTTTTTTATTTTTTGCACACTCTGTATTAAATATGCGGGTGTTAAAAATATGCCACTATAGAGATATCAACGTTATTGTTGTCCTCCCCTCTCTTCAACCTTCCAAACACACACACTGTGTTAAGGAAGAGAAGAAACGGTAAACAATGGATGGTTTGTGGTGGTCATTCATATTCACCCCTCACTGGCTGGTGTGTGTAAGTCACACCAGCACACACAAATGTTGTTCACAAATTTGTGTGTTTATTGTGAATGAGATAATAAAAAAGTTTTCTCTCCTCACACACCTCGTCGTCTCTTTTTTTGAGTATAAGAATGACTATCTTAACAGGTTGTAAACAAGTGTGTGTTGTGGGATATTTAAGGCAGATCTCTGTTGAGTTGTTTTGGTTCAGGTTTTTCCTTTTCTTCTTCCTTCTTCCAACTTTCGTGGAATTTGTTTACAAAACAAAATTCATTTTAATTGAAAAGTGTGCGGAAAAACAAACATAAAACAATGTCGTAAAAGTTATTAGGCAATTTCTATTTTAGGAATTTTTAATTAAAAAAACGATGACCCATCGAACATTGCGTATGATGACTAAGGCGACACTATGAAAATGCAGATTAATCATACGTCTGGGTGATTTTTGAATGGTTGGCACATGTATGTATTTGGAGTTTTGTTATATCTTCAGCATAATTTAGAATTAATTACTTATAAATATTTATTAGATACATATTTGTATATTATAAAATTTAAAGGACTCATGTTTGAAATGTAATTACCCTAATACAGAGATGGCAAATGACATTAAAATCAAAATGGTACTAAGTAGTCTGTGTATGTATATACATTAGGATGGGTCACGAAAGAAATGAAGATTGGATTGTTTAATGATGACCTGCATAATTTTTCTAAAATTATATCTAAAATCATGTTTTCCCATGTAATTTTCTTATGTTGCATTTTTGTCCAATTTTTTTCGGAATTTATAGACCCTTGGAATCACTTTAAACAACACTTTTTATTATTGTCTTAGAATAACTCATTGGTCTTTCCTTTCGAATGATTCCTGACTGACTTATCATTGACCAGCCCCCAGACCAAACGGCTGAAGCCAGGGTCATGAAATTAGGGGGTAAAATGGGACAAAAAGGGATAAACATTGAACCTTCGTCCTGACTAAACGGCAGTAGGTATAAACATGAAGTTCGGTGAATTCCTTGCAATGGCCATGCAGATGAGCTACAAAAAGAGATTTTTCGAAATTTGTACTTTTAAGGGAGGAAAGGGATAAAAAAGGTACCAATTTAAGAATTGCAGCTAGAATCGTGAAAATCTGTATTTACATTTCTCTGACTACGTAGACTTGCAATATAAATTGATTTTTCGAAATTTGTACTTATAAGGGGTGAGCGGGACAAAAAGGGATACAAAAAGTATTGTAGCTAGAATCTTCAAATTTGGTATGTAAATTCCTCTTACATGGTCAGAAGCGCGTTAAAATTGGATTTTTCAAAATTTGTACTTTTAAGGGTTGCGAGGGACAAAAGGGGATGAAAATGGTACTAATTTAAGTATTGCAGCTACAAAGCGGAATATAAATGCATTTTGTACTTTTAAGGGCTGCGCGGGATAAAAATGGTACCAACTAAAGTATTGCAGCTAGAATCTTGAAATTTGATATGTAAGTTCTTCTGACCATGTAGAAGCGCAATAAAATTGGATTTTTCGAAATTTGTAGTTATAAGAGGTTAGCGGGACCAAAAGGGATACAAATGGTACCAACTAAAGTATTGCAGCTATAGTCCTGAAATTTGGTATGTAAATTCCTCTCACCATATAGAAGCGCAATATAAATGCATTTTGTACTTTTAAGGGTTGCACGGGACAAAAAGGGATAAAAATGGTACCAACTAAAGTATTGCAGCTAGAATCATGAAAATTGATGTGTAAGTTCTTCTGACCACGTAGAAGCATCTTTCGAAATTTGTACTTTTAAGAGGTGTGCGGGTCAAAAAGGGATAAAAATGGTACCAATTAAAATGCTGCATAGAGAATAATGAAAATCAGTGTATAATTCGTAGACTTGAAAATAAAGGGTTTTTTTTCGATATTCGTACTTTTAGGATCAAAATGGGCAAGAAGGGATAAAATTGGCATCGACCAAATTACTGTCCCTAGAATGATAAAATTCGATGAGTACATATCTTACCTGCAAAATAAAAAAGTTTTTCCAAGATCGTACTTTTAAGGTAAACGGAGAGAGAGAGGGGATAAAAATGGTACCAATCAAACCGCTGCAGCTAATGAAAATCGGTGTATACTTCGCTCTGGCTGTATAGAATCGAAAAATAAAGCGATCTTTCGAAATTCGTACTTTCAGGGTCAAAATGTACAGAAAGGGATAAAAATGGTACTGACCAAATTGCAGCCCCTGCAATGATAAATTAGGTGAGTACATTTATCTGGCTGCAAAATAAAGGAGTTTACCAAATTCGTACTTTTAGGGTAAAGGGGACAAAAATAGTACCCATTAAACATCCGCTGATATAGGGTCCGCAAAATAACTTTATTTTTGAAAATGCTATAAAAAAACTACTGAATATTTTCTCAAAATTCTTTTTTTATTTGAAAGTACAATCCTTCCGGTTAATAATAGAAAATAATTTCATTCAAATGGCTGCCTCGGGCACCCCACAAATAATAGTCCAACGGTTGAATAGTTGAAACGTTAGATGGCGGACCCTAGAATAGTGAAAATCAGTGTATAATTCGCTATGGCGATTTTTCGATATTCGTACTTTTAGGGTCAAAATGGGCAAGAATGGATAAAATTGGTATCGACCAAATTACTGTCCCAAGAATGATAAAATTCGGTAAGTACATATATGTTACCTGCAAAATAAAGGAGTTTTTCCAAATTCGTACTTTTAAGGTAAACGGAGAGAAAGGGGATAAAAATGGTACCAATCAAACCGCTGCAGCTAGATTAATGAAAATCGGTGTAGATTTCGCTACGGCTGCATATGTACGAAAAATACAGCGGGTTTTCGACATTCGTACTTCTAGCGTCTAAATGTTCGGAAAGGGATAAAATTGGTACTAACCAAATGCCTGTAGCCAGAATCATGAAATTCGAGTAATACATTTCTCTGAGTTCGTGAGGTGCAAATCAAAAAACTTTCTTCAAATTCGTACTTTCAGGGGGAAAAAATGGGACAAAAGGGATAAAACTGTTATCAAGCAAAAATAGAATCGAAAAATCAATGATTTGCTTCGAACCTTTTTTATCTATATTTTCCACGAGTCCATGTAAAACTACCAAATTTGCAGTATTTGTTTATGCCGCTCCTCTTCGCAGTCCGTGTGATGTACATAACGAATTTCTTGATTCTAGTTGCCGCCTCTTGATTGGTACCATTTTTATTCCTCTTTTTTATCTCCAAAATTTTGGAAAAATCCTTTAATGCTGCCTGTCGATGCTCAGAGAAATGTACCTCCATAAATTGCAAAATTCTAGCAGCTACCGTTTGGTTGGTACGTTTTTTATCCCTATTTTTCCCGTGTCCATCTAAAAGTTCGATTTTTGCAATATTCATTTGGGCTGCTCGTCTGTTCAGTCGAATTGTCTGTTCGTCTGTTCAGTCGAATTGATGTATCATATGACGTGATTCCAGTTGAAGGTTTTCACTTGATACAAATTTTATCCCTTTTTGTGTAGTTTGCCCTAAAAGTACAAAATTTCGAAAAAAAAATCCTTCGCTGAGGCGTGTCTTAAATATCAGAGGAGTTTATATCTCCATTGCATGAAGTGATATTCCCTCCCCATGGCGAGGATGCAGTTGGAGCTTTTCATTTGGTACCTTTTTTATCGCTTCTTGTTTAGTTTCCCTTAATAGTAACAAATTTCGTAAAATCCTTCTATGATGCATGTCTAAGATCTCGAAGGAGTGTACATTAGGGCGTACCTCAAAAAACAAAGTTCGCCGTACACCTTCGAATATGAAGTATTATTGAAAGGTAGTTCCAAAAATTTTTTTTTTATTTTTTTATGCCGAACGTAGGGGTCGCGCTTTTACATTTTTCTATATAACTTCTGCATTTATAAACGGATTTTAAAGTGTGATACATCGATGTTTTTGTCTCGACGAGGCCGATTTTTGTCATTGAGTCTTTGAAGTCATTGAGCTCAAGCACCCCCTTCTGGTACTTACCCATCATATCTCAGTTGCTACTACCCTAATGTACCACTCTAATATCAGAAAATTAAAGCTCGCATAAAATCATGAAACTCTTCCTAAGGAAGTATGTCGATTTTCAAAAAATCGGCCTCGTCGAGACAAAAACATCGATGTATCACACTTTAAAATCCGTTTATAAATGCAGAAGTTATATAGAAAAATGTAAAAGCGCGACCCCTACGTTCGGCATAAAAAAATAAAAAAAATTTTTTTGAAACTACCTTTTAATAATACTTCATATTCGAAGGTGTACGGCGAACTTTTTTTTTACTTGTAACCTGGTACGCTCTAGTGTACATGCCCAATTCCAAAAGTCCCTCAAGTCCATCTAAAAGTTCGAATTTCTTAAAATTAACTTATTTCTCTCATTTTGACACTAGATAGATATACACAACGATTTGATTGTGATTCTAATTGTGGTTTTTGTTGGGTACAATTTTTATCCCTTTTATCTAGCATCATCCTAAAAGTGGAAATTACGAAAAATCTCTGTATATAGCTTGTCTAAGCCATCAGAGAGATGTACTTCCCCCAGGGCCGTGCGCAAGGGGGGTTTTGGGGGTTCAAAAATAGGTTTCAAATATATAATTTTTTAAAACCTTCTAGACAATAAAATAGAATTATTAAGTTCTTTTTAAAATAACTCGTCTGAAATGATAATTTTGCAGTAAAAACACATAAATTACATCAAAAATCGTGGACAATTTCTTGAATTTCGGACAAAGGTTATGAAAAATACGAACATACTAAACGAATTTTGTCAATTTCAAGACTGTGTAATGCTAATTTCGCTAATAGACACAAAATTGTTCGGAAAAGTTTCATTTTAATTAACCGATACCACTTCTTGACATTTGACTAGAGCAATATCTTATGAACTTTTAATTGTGTACTATAATAAATGTTTCGAGATTTAATAAAAAAATAGTTTAGTAATTTTAAAAAAGAATCACTATGATATCATAATGAAATCTAGAAACATTCTTAATAAAATCAAATAATTTGCTTTATGCTAACCCGTGGCTTAACTATGAGTGCCAAATTTTGGACAAATGTGTAGTATATCTAATTGGAATGAAATCACTGAAAAGCAATTTACCTCTAAATTAATAATTTTCAAAAATTCTATTGGCGAGATGAAATTCTTCGTTTCTGCGAAAAAGTATTGGAGTAACCTAAGAATTTTGGAGTTTGGGAGTTTGTAATGATAATACAAATCCATTTCGACGAAAACGAAGAAAACTGTTTGATATATCGAGGGCTTATATTCATAAGTGGCTATGAACAAAAACACAACTTTTCAGGAGAGCGAAAAAACGGATTTTCTCCTTAATTTTAAGAGTAATTATGAATCATTCTTCTACTGCTTAATCTAGATAGGATTACTAATTGCTATGACTAAAAAGTTTTCAAAATTTCCTATTATTCGCGGTTTTATGGTGGTTCATAGCCACTTTTGGACGTTTAAAATTGAGCACTATGAATTTTGAAATAAACACATAACCATTTATGCCCAAATATATAAATAAGATATATTGTAAACTCGATAACGTTTTTCATGAAATATTGGCAATGTTGATTAGAAAACTCATGTTTTGTGGTTTACACAGCGAATTTAAAGATTCCAGCGTCATCCGTCAGATTGGTACCATTTCTATACCTATTTCCAAACTTTTATACCTATTTCCAAATTTTTTACAAAAAGGATATTGCGGTAGGCCATGGTAAACAAATAATACATATTGGATATTTTTGGAAAATTGTCATTTACGCGGCAAATATGGCTAAAATGATTTTCACTCACGACATTTTTGTTTTATGACTTTCTTGCGATCTAGCCATCGGATACGCCTGAATTTTTGTTTGTGTATTAAGAACCAATGTCGCTTGTAACATTTATGAAGTCAGTCGCGAAAATCGCTGCAATTGTTGAAGAATCCAAAATTTGCGGTAGCAATTACTTATATTGAAACATTTTCTGTTCAGGATTCTGAAGCTTTTCTGACACAAATATTCCGAATGAAGTCAGCAATCATATGCCATAAAAATATTTTGGTATTATCAATATGATAAAATTTTAAGCGGGTTTTTTAAGTACTTTCCACAATTTTTGACTTTACAGCCACTATTTATCCTATTTGAGCCTGATAAATTGGGAAGCAAAATGCTATTAACCGCGTAATGATGGAATTTGATAATGCGATATGCCATAAATCTAGAAAAATGCTTTAAACAAATGCGTTGTAGCGAATTACAACCTTCGGTTATATGCTGCTCCATTTTTGAACTATATTATTTATATTATTTTTATGTTCATAGCCAATTTTGCAGTCAAAAATTAACGTGTGAGTAGATAGCCAAATCGGAAAATTTTGAAAAAATGGCTTTAGAAAAAAATGTCTTCTCCAAATTTATATGACAGATGACATCCAAATCTGAGAATAAAGGGTGATTTTTTAAGAGCTTGATAACTTTTTTTTTTAAAAAAACGCATAAAATTTGCAAAATCTCATCGGTTCTTTATTTGAAACGTTAGATTGGTCCATGACATTTACTTTTTGAAGATAATTTCATTTAAATGTTGACCGCGGCTGCGTCTTAGGTGGTCCATCCGCTTAGTCCAATTTTGGCATTTCCACGTTTTTGAGTAACAGAGACCCAATTGGTGCGAACGGCGACGAATCGAAAATTGGTGGTCATCATTAACACTGGCAAATACAGCTGCGATATTTTCTTCAGTTCGCACTATACGTAAGCGTGTTGGTGGTTTAATGTCCAACAATGTAAATTTGGTGCGAAATTTAGTCACAATAGCCCGAATAGCCGCTTCAGTGGGTCGATTAAACTGACCATAAAATGGAAGCGCGCAATGAACTTTCTTAACAGAGCACGCATTTTGATAATAAAATTCAATAATTTGCAAGCGTTGTTCGTTTGTAAGACGATTCATGATGAAATGTCAAAGCATACTGAGCATCTTTCTCTTTGACACCATGTCTGAAATCCCACGTGATCTGTCAAATACTAATGCATGAAAATCCTAACCTCAAAAAAATCACTCTTTAGTTTGGCATCAAAAACTTATTTTCGAGAAAACGGTTCATAGCCACGTATGAATATAAGCCCTCGATATGTAAACATATTTCTCTTTGTTCATTTACAACAACTGATGACATGTTTACCGAAAACAAATTAATTTTTCCCACAAAAGATTTTTCGTTTCTGCTTGTTTCCATGTTTTCTCTGCGTGTAGGGCTATATTTTGAAATCTACTTTAAAGTTGCGAAACAATAAGAAATGAGTCTTAACTTACTTTAACTTTTTTGTCATGTTTTTCGTCTTGCATTTCATCGAGTACAAAAAAAAAACTGTATTTGTTATTCGAATTTATACATATTAAAGATTATAAAAATGTAGAAACATTTCCAAATATTTTTATTTAATCGGAATATGCGTATAAAGATTTTGAGTAAACATTCTGTTACTCATGTAACTCCTGTATAGATTAAAAACCCCAAAACTCATTAGACATCATATTTAGGCCCATACTTTGTCAACAAGCATATCCAACTTTCTGCATTTATCATAGAAAAAATGCGAGGCCTGCAGAGGGTTCAAGAGCCGATGAACTCGATCGTTTTTTCTGTAATATTTCTTCAAAATATATATGTTTGTAATTTCAAGCAATTGATAAATGGATTACTGAAATGCAATTTTGATGATGAATGTATCAATATTTCTCGTAGATCCTGGTAATAAAATATGAATGGTTGCCAAACGCTCACGTAATCACACGTAATAAAAATAAAAGTCATTTATCGTTGTGCAATAGACTGAATAGACTTCACGAGAAAAATTGAACATTGACATTGAAAGTTGACTAATATAATTAACAGAATTTTCACCTGCTTTATTTTTTGTAAAACTAGAAACAACCCCCCCCCCAGCGGAAAATCCTGCACACGGCCCTGACTTCCCCTATTCCAAAATTCTAGCTACAGTCCATTGGTTGGTACCATTTTTATCCCCCGTTTCCATCTAAAAAATAAATTTGCAATATTCCGCATCGCATGACGTGATTGCAGTTGAAGCTTATCCCTTTGTACCTTTTTTATCCTTTTTTGTTTAGTTTACCCTAAAGGGTAAACTAAAAATCCTTCGAAGAGGTGTTTCTAAGATGTCAGAGGAGTTTATATCCGCATCGCATGACGTGGTTGCAGTTGAAGCTTTTCCCTTGGTACCTTTTTTATCCCTTTTTAGTCTCGTTTCCCCTAAAAGTACAATATTTAGAAAAAATCCTTCTATGAGGCGTGTCGAAGATGTCGGAGGAGGAGTTATTGTCTCCATCACATGACGTGATTGCAGTTGAAGCTTTTCACTTGGTACCTTTTTTATCCCTTTTTGTCTCACTTCCTCTAATAGTACAAAATTTCGTAAAATCCTTCGATGATTCATGTCTAAAAAGTCAAAGGAGTGTACGTCCCCAATTCAAAAATTCTAGCTTCAGCTGTTTGGCTGGTACGTTTTTTATCCCTTTTTTAGCTTGATTCCATATAAAAGTTCGAATTTCATAAAATTCATTTACTTCGCGATTCTGTGACACCAGAGGGATGTACACAGTGAGTTTTGTGATTCTAGTTGTAGGCCTTCGGTTCAGTAACTTTTTTAATGCTTTTTTGTCCAGATACCCAAAATACCCTTAAAAATCCCACTTTGCTTTACCAGCATATGCTATAAAATAATATAATAATAAAACTTTTTTTGCGATGCAAAAAAGAAAACTAAATAAAATCAAATGCATTTTGTGAAATCCTTCACAAATCCTAAATATACTAAAGTCAACAAAAGGATAGAAAGAAGACCCACGAATGAAATCCACATGATTTACGACTCTTCTATAACAAACAATTTCACATTTTTCTCTCGAATCAACTTCATCATTCCGTTCCTCCTTCTCCTTCTCCTCCTCCCCCTCCCCACCCTACACGTGGCAAATGTCGCACACAACAAAAGCTGAATTCTTTATTTCCTGGACACAACACAAACAAGGACTATGACAAGGCGGGGGCGCAAATGCAATTGAACTGAACTCAACTGAACTGAAGTAACTATTTTGTTGTCCTCTGGCTGTGCCATCCATGGAACTTTCAACAACCGCATTACGGTCCAAACCATAAATCTTCGAATGAATGGCAACCGGAGAAGTGCAGCCAGCCATCCAGCCAGCCAACAGAGGACATAATGTTAAATCAATGGCAGCATGGAGTGGATACTTTACAGCTAAAAAATTATAAAGAAGGAGTAGAAACACGCGCAAGAAGGTGCATAAAATATTGGAAAACTATGTGGTACTCCCCCTCCCTTCCACCCTCCCTCTCTCTCACTTTGTTAGCGCCGAGGAATTGCAGCGGAAAGGAAACATTTTTGAATTGAGAAAACGCAAATGTATAAAGGATAATTGCACCAAAAGCGGAAGGCGGATGGGTTGAACAAAAGCCAATGGCAAAAATGTATTGCAGGAAGAAAATCATTAAGGTAATTGAGGCCATAACTTATCAGGGGATAATGAGAATATCCAGAAGATAAGTATCTACATGTATATGGGAAAACATGAACCAAAAAGGAGCGGCGAAACTTTGGAGGAAAGGAAAAAGGTTTCTCACAGTCAGTTTCCAATAAGCCTTTTTAAGTGGCTTAGTTCAAAAGCCTTCAGGGCAAATGTATCCTTTCTTCTCTTAGTTACTTTGGATGAGCTCATAACGAACATGAGTTTCTCCATGGGAAAAAAGGGATAAAAATGGTACGATACTTAGAAACATGAAATTCGATATGTTTGGTGTGGTCTGGTATCCTTCTATTGAGTAGACACGCAAAATAGGGAAATTTCTCAAAATTCATACATTAAAGGGTAAAATGGGAGGAAGGGGACAAAAATGGGAGGAAAGGGATAAAAATGGTACGACAACTAGAACCATGAAATTCCACGTGTTCGGTGTCCCTCTATCAAAAAGAAAGATAAAATAGAAGAAATTTATAAAATACGTACCTTTAAAAGAGCAAAATGGGAAAAGAGGGATAAAAATGGTACGGCAATAAGAAACATGTAATTCGCAAAATAAAAGAATTTTCGAATTTCGTAAAAAGGTATGAATAAAAATGGCACAATATTTAGAAACATTAAATTCATTCAGTGTCCCTCTATTGAATAGACACACAAAATAAAGGAATTTTACGAAATTCTTACCTTAAAGAGGTAAAATTGGAAAAAGGGACAAAAATGGTACGACAATAAAAAAACATGCAAATCGATGTGTTCGCTTCCCCTCTATTAAGTAGACACGCAAAATAGATTTATTTTTTTAATTCGTACTTTTAAAGGGATAAAATGGAAAAAAGGGATTAAAATGGTACGACAATTAGAAACATGAAAATCGATGTGTTCGATGTCCTTCTATTGGGTAGACAGGCGAAATAGAAGAATTTTTCGAAATTTGTACCTTTAAAAGAGCAAAATGGGAAAAGAGGGATAAAAATGGTACGGCAATTAGAAACATGAAATTCCATGTGTTCGGTGCGGCCCTCTATTGAGAAAACAGGCAAAATAAATGCATTTTTCGAAATTCGTACTTTTAAAATATAAAATGAGAAAAAGGAATAGAAATGGTACCCCAATTCGTACATTGAATGAGATAAAATGGGAAAAAGGGATAAAAATGGTACGACACCTAGAAACATGAAATTCGGTGTCCCTATATTCAATAAAATGGGAAATTTTTCAAAATTCGTATTTTTAAAGGGATAAAATGGGAAAAAAGAAAAAGGGATAAAAATGGTACAACAATTAGATACATGCAATTCGATGTATTCGGTATCCCTATTATCGACCTATAAAGAAGAGGCATAATAAAAATGGTACAACACTTAGAAACATGGAATTCGATGTTTTCGGTGTCCCTCCATTGAATGGGCAGAAAATAATAAAGGAATTTTTCGAAATTCATACCTTTAAAGGAGTAAAATGGGAGAAAGGGATAAAAATGGTACGACAACTAGAAACATGAAATTCGATGTGTTCGATGCCCTTCTATTGAGTAGACACACAAAATAAAGGAATTTTTCGAAATTCGAATTTTCGAAGTGGGAAAAGATGATAAAAATGGCACAACAATTATAAATATGAAATTCGATGTTGAGTAGCCACACAAAATAAAGGAATTTTGTGAAATTCGTACTTTTAAAGGGTAAAATGGGAAAAGGGATACTGATAATAAAGGAATTTTCGGAATTTGTATTTTAGGTGGATGTGGGTAGAAATTCAATGTGTTCAGTGCCTCTCATAAAATAAAGGAATTTTTCAAAATTCGTACATTGAAAGGGCAAAAATGGGAAAAAAGCGATAAAAATGGTAAAAAAAAAATTTGCCAAAATAAAGGAATTTTTCGAAATTCGTACTTTTTTCGTAAACTGAAAAAGGGATAAAAATAGTACCAACTAAACGATAGCGTAGATGCGCTACATAAAAAAAACGGAAATAGTATTTTTAGGTGGATATGGGCAGAAATTCAGTGTCCCTCTATTGAGTAAATGAAATGATTGTTTCGAAATTCGTAAAGTGGGAAAATAGTGATAAAAACGTTGTCAACTAAACAGCTGAGGCTGCAATCCTGAAATTCGGTGAGTACTGTCCTCTGGCTGTGTAGATGTGCTACATAAAAGTATTATTGAAAATGGTACTATTAGGGCGGATAAAGGGAAAAAATGTACCAACTAAACGGCTGCAGCTAAAATCATGAAATTCGTTGCATACCTTCCTCTGAATATTTAGATGCGCAAAATAAACAGATCTTTCATCAAAATTGAGTAAAAAGTTATGATATTGCTACCGACCAATTGTATGAAACAATAATCTTAAATTTAATTTTTTTAAACGAAGTCACAGACCCGAAAATTCGTCCAAAAAATTACCCAAAAAAAGTGGGCGATGTTTCATATGAAAAATCACAAAAAAGATTTTTTTATAATTGGGCAGTATCTCATATTTTTCATAAAGACAAATTTACGAAAAAACAATTTAAAATGGCGTTAAGTTCGATTTTAGTAAAAAAATCCCCAATTTTGGAACACATATTCCCCACTTTGGGAATTCGGGTATTTTTTTGTAAAATTGCACAATCAGGAAATCTAGTATGTTTTCATCGTTTTGTATTACTTCTGATGAATTTTTATTTTTTTTTAATTGAACCTCAATGCGTAAAATTATGACAGATGTGAACTGGAATGACCAAAACTTGAAAACATTGCAAAAAAAATTTGAGGCCCAATAAAAATACATAAAATTTAATATGAAAAATAAACACGTTTAGAAACATGGTAAAAAATCCCCAATTTTCATAGTGCTTTTGATGAATTTTAAGAATTTTTATTGGACCTAAAATTCGAAAAAATATGAGAGATGTCAATTTTTGCAAGATAAAATCGAGGTCCAAAATAGTACATACATTCATAAAAACGGCAAAAAAACTTCAAATTGGAACTCATTTTCCCAAGTTTGAGTATTGGGATGTTTTTTCGGCATCTGTAAATCTAGTAATTTTTCGTCGTTTTTATTGCTTTTAATCCATAAAAGTACATAAAATTCATAAAAACGGTAAACAAATATGCATGACGGCCATTTTAGTAAAAAATCCACAATTTGAGAACAAATTTTCCCCACTTCGGGAATTCGCGCATTTTTCTTAAAAAAATTAAAAATATGTAAACTTACTAATTTTTCACAATTTTTATTTTTTTTTTGATGGATTTTAAGCATTTTTATTGGACTTTCAATTAGTAAAATTATGATGTGAGCTGGAATTACCAAAACTTTTATTTTTGCAAAATTTATTTTGAGGTCCAATAAAAATACATAAAATTTAAAAAAATATTTTAGTGAAAAATGCCCTATTTTGGAACATATTTTCCTCACTTTGGGAATTCGGCTATTTATACACTCCACGAGAGTATTATGTCTTTGTGCATTTGTTTGTAACACCCAAATGGAAACGAGATAGACCCATTGTTAATTATACCGATCGTTTTTCGGGATAAGGACGAACGCTTTTTAATTTGAAGAAAATCGGTTCAGATTTAGATATAGCCCCCATACGAATTTCACTCCCGATTTGACTCTTTTCACTCTAGATACCACATATTACAAAAGATTTTCTTTAAAATTGGCCAAACATCTTATATTGTAACTAGAAACACTTGTGGTAAAAATGTATTAGATCGGTTCAGATTTATATATAGCTCCCATACAAATTTCTCTCCCGATTTGACTTTTTCCGCTCTAGAGACAACATATTGTATCAGATTGTCTTCCGATTTGGTAAAACATCTTATATTGTAACTAGAAACACTTGTGGTAAAAATGTGTTAGATCGGTTCAGATTTATATATAGCTCCCATACAAATTTCGCTCCCGATTTGACTTTTTCCGCTCTAGAAACCACATATTGTATCAGATTGTCTTCAGATTTGGCAAAACATCTTATATTTAAACTAAGAACATCTATGGTGAAAATAGGTCAAATCGGTTCAGATTTAGATATAGCCCCCATACAAATGTCGTTCCCGATTTGACATTTTCCTCTGTAGAAACCACATATTGTACTCGATTTTCTTTAAATTTGGCACAACATCTTATAATCTTACTAGAAACACCTATGCAAAAATTGGGTAAGATCGGTTCAGATTTAGATATAGCCCCCATACAAATGTCGCTCCCGATGTGACATTTTCCGCTCTAGAAACCACATATTGTACCCGATATTCTTTAAATTTGACAAAACATCTTATAATCAAACTAGAAACACCTATGCAAAAATTGGGTAAGATCGGTTCAGATTTAGATATAGCCCCCATACAAATGTCGCTCCCGATTTGACTTTTGCCGCTTTAAAATCCACATATTGTGCTCGATTTTCTTTAAATTTCGCACAACATCTTATAATCTAACTAAACAAAACTATGGTGAAAGTGGGTAAGATCGGTTCAGATTTAAATATAGCCCAATTTCAAATGTTGCTCCCGATTAACCGATTTTGGCCAAACTATACATTTTATATTTCACTTATTTCGTTCCAGGTTTCAATATATCCTCATACAAATGTCCATTCCGAGATTTAAATATAGCCCAATTTCAAATGTTGCTCCCGATTAACCGATTTTGGCCAAACTATACATTTTATATTTCACTTATTTCGTTCCAGGTTTCAATATATCCTCATACAAATGTCCATTCCGATATAAAATTTTTGGTCAAACACATACATTTACAGGATACAACTAGTAAATCAAAAAAAAAATTTTTTTCAAATCCATGCTTTATGCAAGCAGAATTCTATTGGGCCTAGAAATTCTTTTTTAGTTATCTTATGTAGAAGGAAAAATTACTGCGTTATCAGGAGCAGAAATAATAGATTTTTAATTTGTGGTTTGTATGGGAGGTACCACGCCCCTTTGTCCATTCCCGCTCATATTTGCAGCAGCACTTAAAAAATGCACACCAAACCGACGTACCAAATTTTGTTCAAATACCGTTATCAGGAGCAGAAATAATAGATTTTTAATTTGTGGTTTGTATGGGAGGTACCACGCCCCTTTGTCCAATTGGTCAAATTTTTCCATTTCCTTGTATTGTCATCGAAAATGATTAAGTGTGCAAAATTTGAGCAAAATTGGTTGAGAAAAAAGCTTTCAAAAATTGATTTCAAATTTTGTGGCACACAAACATATATAGAAAGTAACCTTATATAAAGCATGGAAAAAGCTTCCCGTTTTCACTTTTTCACCGAATTGAATTGTATTCGGATTGAAAGTGGAGTGTATCATAGAGTCGGCCCCGCCCGACTTTAGCCTTTCCTTACTGGTTTTAAAATGAAAAGTTTGCAAATCTAATAAGTTTAAGTGTTTTTCCGGACATCAATTCATAAAATTCTGAGAGATGTGACTTGGAATGAACTATACTAAAATTGGTCAGATCGGTTCAGATTTATATATAACTCCCATTCAAAGTTTTTGTTCAAATTTTCTTAAAAATACAGATAGAAGTATGAAATTTGTAGTATATCCCTTCTTATAGCTGTATCTAGGGTATCATATAGTCGTTCACGCCCGACTTTAACCTTCCTTACTTATATTTCTGACAGAGACTAGTCCTTCCAAAAACTGTAGTCACATTTACACGCAAAGAATAAATTCGTTACCCACAAATGAAAAGTTAAACAAAAGAAATTCGTTTGCGAATTTCATTTGTCGTAAACGAATTAAGGTTATCACAAACCCTATAAAACGTTACGTTCGTTGTTTGTATCGAAGAAAGTAAACTAAGCAAGAGCCGAATGAGCATAAATGAAACCACACTTTCACAAAATTACAACAAATTACTTCTTCGTTCTCTCAACTTTAAAATTTTCAATCATGTTTAAAAAAAATGTCTTCGTTTGCCATAAACGAAAATCATTAACATTTTGACATGAAAGAACGTTCGTGTACACCAAAAGAAACTGCGTTCACGATAAACGTTTTCATTTGCTGGAAATGTTTCAACTGTTATGGTAAAAGTAGATTGTTTGAGACAAATAAACTATGTTTGCGATAAACGTCTTCCAATCGTGTCTTCTTTCTTTGCGTGTAGTATCATACGTGTTCAGCAAAATAAACTACGTTCACGATAAACGTTTTCATTTGCTGGAAATGTTTCAACTGCTATGGTAAAAGTAGATCGTTTGAGACAAATAAACTATGTTTGCGATAAACGTCTTCCAATCGTGTCTTCTTTCTCTCTCACTCTCCATAAGCAGTTCACATCATATCATACAATTTCCTATATCCGCCGTGTTAATATGACAACCTGACACCATTAGTTTCCACAAATATTTCTCTAAATGCTATTCATGTGAGGTCATAATATCAATAATTGCAAATATTTTGTTATTCACATACCATGTCCAAAGTGGGTGGGGGAAATCCCCAACGTTTTCATTTGCTGGAAATGTTTCAACTGTTATGGTAAAAGTACATCGTTTGAGACAAATAAACTATGTTTAGTTTCCACAAGTATTTCTCTAAATGCTATTCATGTGAGGTCATAACATCAAAAATTGCAAATATTTTCTTATTCACATACCATGTCCAAAGTGGGTGGGGGAAATCCCCATCTAGAAATCTGTGAACAATAGACAGAATCATCTCTTTATGTCCAACATTTTAATATCCTTTTTAAGTAGTTCATATGAAAATTCGTTACCACTCTTACTCTCCGCTCAAAGCCGCTCAAATTTCGCTTAATGTTTCATATGTTTCTGCCACAAGAGGTTGTCCATGTCATGAGGGCAACATTGTTTCCACAAATATTTACTTAAATATCTTTTTTGTCTTTATATTGTTGTTCATGTTGAGATCATAATATCAACAACATCAACCTTTGTATGATTCACATACCATGTTCAACGGGGACAGGGAAATGCCCAACTGGAAGTCTCCAAACAATTGTATATACATGTGCCATAAAAGAACCATATAATTGTCGTCAACATTTTACTATCGTTCTTAAGTAGGTAATTTTAAAAAAATCTTCACAACTCTTACTCTCCCTAAGCAGCTCAAACACCGCTTAATGTCTCATATGTTTCGGGCCCAAAAGAGGTTCCCTTAAATATAGTACCCCCTACTTTGTTGACAGCATTGCCGCCATTAGTTTCCACAAACATTTCTTTAAATATCCTTTTTGTCTTTATATTGTCGTTCATGTTGAGATCATAATATCAACAACAGCCCAATCCCCAACTAGAAATCTAAATAATTATGTATATATCATGACAGAACTATCTCATTATCTCCAACATTTTAATATTATTTCTTTACTAGGTCATATACAAATCTTCACCACTCTTATTCTCCCTAAGCCCAAGGTTGGCTTAATGTTTCATATGTTTCTGCCCCAAAAGAGGTTTCCTTAAATATAGTACCCCCTACTCTGTTGACAACATTGCCGCCATTAGTTTTCACAAACATTTCTCTAAATGTCCTTTTTGTCTTATCTAAGTATGTTAAAGCAGAAATCATTACCACTCCCACTCTCCTTCACAATCCACATTAGTTTTAGTTTCCACAAACATTTCGCTAAATGTCCTTTTTCTTCTTCTATCATCCTATTCATGCTGAGATCATAATATAGTTATGGGGAATAGACACCATGATTTTACGATTCAGATCCTAAGGCCAAACAATTGGTAGGGAGATACCCTACCCCTGAACTGACTAAACAACTGTCTACGAAGAAGCCAACTCCTACTTTCCAAAGGAAATTTCATGTTTTAATAGCCTTTTTAAGTAGGTTAACACAGAAAACATTACCACTCTCACGAGATTTCGCGCTCATAAAGTTTCCCTTAGCTTGGTAACACTGTCGTCATATTGTTCACAAACATTTTTCCTAAATGTCCTTTTTTGTATTTATATTACTATTCATGTTGAGGTCATACAGTAGCAACAGAATTTTATGATTATCACCCATGGCACAAAGGAAGGAAGGATGGAGAATATCTAAGCAATTGTTTAACAACATTGAAATATTCATATTAAAAGTCTTTACCGCTCTCCCTAAGCCTCTTAAATTTCACATATGTAGGTTTTCCTATAGGTTCCCATGTAGTCTGCCCCCACCATGATGATAACATTATTGCCATTAGTTTCCACAAAAATTTTCGGTAAATGTCCTGGTTTTTTCTTTTATTCATGCTGAGAACATAATAAAGTTCCCGCGAACAGAAACAGAATTTTATGATTACAGCCCATGACACAAATTGTATGGGGAAATCCACCACTGAGTGGTTAAACAATTCTCACTACATTTTAAAGTAATTTTTAGACAATTTAAATGAAAATACATTAAAACTCCCCCTAAGTTATTTAAAATAGAAAATGTTCACCTATAAGGTCCCCCTCTCATTGTCGCCCTCAGTTTCCACAAATATTTCTCTACATGTGATTTTTGTCTGTATATTCGTATTCATGTTGAGATGGACCCCTTACTTCATGAGTCAACCAATTTTTGCCGTAAAAGTACGAATTTGGAAAAATCTTTTTATTTTACGTGTCTACGCACTTAGAGGGATGTACGCACCGAATTTCATCGTTTCTAGCTGTTGTCGTTTAATAGGTACCATTTCTATCCCTTTTTGCCCCATTTCACCCCCTACGGATAAAGATCGTTTTATGCTATGAAGTAAGTACAAGCAGACACATTGAAAAATATGCTTAAATACTCTAAAATATTAGGGGTTATTATGGTTTTTTTCAGTCCTTGTGAGGGAACATTTTTTCCCTTTGGACTGATTTCGCCCAGTTTCAATCCCAACCGATCTACGACTATAAGACGTATTTATGCAAAATGTGGACCTCCTAGCTCCTTTCGTTTAGATTCTAGCGTGCTTTCAACAGACGGACGGACTTGGCTAGATCGTCTTAGAATTTTATGACGATCAAGAATGTCTATACTTTATAGTGGAATGATAAAATTAGTATACCCCCATCCTGGAGGTGGAGGGTATAAAAATCGTAGGGGGACCACTTAAGGTTTGAACATAGAACATAGTTATGTTCAGAGAAAATGCGGGGGTTGAGAAAAAAATTGGGGTC
This sequence comes from Polietes domitor, assembly GCA_947397865.1. Taxonomy (NCBI): domain Eukaryota; kingdom Metazoa; phylum Arthropoda; class Insecta; order Diptera; family Muscidae; genus Polietes; species Polietes domitor. Next base: position 155,479,040 of record OX377619.1, on the reverse strand, counting down.
GGTTTGACTCCACATCCGACCCTTAGGGCCAGAAATAGCTGTGGGAGCGGTGGGAATTTTATAAAAATATTTTTATTTGATCCCCCCTTAATGAGCGGGGATGGAGGGTATGTTTGTCCGAATAAAAATGTTCGGGAGGGAAAATTAATGGGGGTCGGTCTTACATTTAACCCCCGACTCCGTGACAGTTTTGGTGGTTTGTGTGTATTTGTAACCCTTTTCGCACCACTTTGAACCCGATGAGCGCGCACCCCACCAACCCCATTTTTGGCTCATCATTTTTTCCGAACCTCACAAAATTATGGGTTCTATCATATCGAAATCGATATGACGTGCACTATCCCAGAGTTTGTGTTTCAGTCAATTGCTGGCACGGAGAATCCAAGTCCGTCGTAATGAGGAGTGAGAAGAAGCGGTTAACGTGGATATAACCCTTTTTTGTTAAAGGTTTTCTGCTAGTGACGAAAACATGATTTTTAAAGGTTATCTAAAATCGATGTTGATACGCGAAGGTAAGAGTTACAGCCGAAATATTATGTGGGTGGTCATAAAACAATCCAAGCTTTCATTTTATGTGCGGATAGGTGAGATATTTTGGGGAATATTGTGGTTTTCTTTAGATGAATTAAAAGGTCGAATCGGCACACGTCGTTTTTTCACGAAGGTTTTTGCTAAATTTCTGTATATACACATTCATCAATATGTAAACAATACGGTATTCCGAAGAACAAGTTCTATAAAAGGTTTCACTTTATCGGTTTTTTGGAACCATAAGTAGAACGGGTAGTTGTTACCATGGAACCTGTTCTAGAACACATAGTGTCTGGAACAGGTTACAAAATACCAGTCATTCACATGAACAAGTGGAGAGACAAACTACAACCATGCTCAACTGCAAACTTCGAAGAATATAATATAGTTGACACTATGTGTTGAGAACTAAACATGGCTGGGAAACATAGATGAACCAGAGGTTAAGGGCGGAAGAGGCGGCAGTAGCCATAAAAATATGACGGAAGGAAGCATCGAGATATGACGAGTGGCGATAGCGATGGAGGAGGTTTAAATCGCTATGAATCCAGCATACACTAAGAGATTGGAACTATGAAAGGTTTGTACCTCCAACATAAACATTTCTCTCAATCTAGCCGTCTGTATATTAATCTATGAATCAATCCTTCTTACATATATTCATTTTTAAATCTACCCACCTGTACACTCATCTATTCCTAAAATAAATATTCCGATCTATATAAAAAAGAAGGAGAATGTTATGTTTCTGATATAGCCATATTATATTTTTTCACTGAACCAACATTCAGGGTATGTCACGAAGAACGAACACCATAAAAGTATTGTTAAAACATCCCGCATTACGACGGTGATCAAGGGAGACAATAGAATTGGATATCCTACTAACACCATCGCCCTCATCTGAACAATGTTAAGTAGCTCCTAGGAAGATCTAGGAGCACCCGACCATAAATGGGAGTTGTATTCCATCATAGGTCTGATATTGAGAAGATTGGTCGCTTTAAAAATCCTAGACATTTGAATGCTTCCTTTGACACATCAAATACATGTTTTGTCCAACAAACATCCCAATGTATCTTCATGTCGAGAACATCAAGAGTATCTGATTCATTGATTGAAATCAACGACACCGTTGAATCACTTGTGAGACAATAAGGAACATTGGGTCTTACGTGCATTAACTCGACCCCATTGGTCAGTAAATCCTGGCTGAGTAACTCATCCATCAATCACCTTTTGTCCTCAATTTCTGGAAGATTAGGTCCATGATCGAATGAGTATGAATGACAGAGGTTACTATCATCCGCGTATTAATAGATTGAATTCAAAGTCCGATCAAGAGGTTATCGATGAAAATAAGAAAAAGGGAGGAGGAAAGGACAGAGCCTGCGGTACTCCTGCGGCCAACCTATGATCGTGGGATGAGAACTCATCTACAACAAGTGCGGTCTCCGAAGATGGGCGATATAAATCGAGAGAAGTCACTACCAACACCAAAAGCGTTGAAGGGGAGGAATCAATACAGCATCGTCCCGCCTACATAGGGTACAGGCTCTACGATGACATTATCGACTTTGCAGATGCTCCTATCAAATCCCTCGTCAGATTTATAGAGAAATCCACCTGGTTTAAGAGAACCATTAGAAACGACTAGTGTTAATATGGGATATCCCATACTTCCCTTCACTCATCATATCACAGTACCTCCTCCATCCTCCTATATTTACGGGAACAACAATGAAATTTGCAAACATTGCACTAGTTTTCGCCAAGCCTGATCCATAGGTGGATCATGAAACTTCTATTCAAAGACTTCCTCCTCTGAAGAAGAGGAGGAATCAATACAGCACCTGCTATGTTCTTGTAAATGGCTGCAAGAGTATCGTCTCGCCAAATTAGTGCAGAGAGTGCAGGCTCTTCGATGACCTTAGCGACATAGCAGATGCTCCTAATGAACCCCTCGTAGGATTTATAGAGAAATACTACAATAATACTATAAAATAATAAGAGAACCATTGGAAATGACTAACATTAGTAAATGATAGACCACCTTCCCCTTCAATTAGCATCAACATATTATCTCCTATATCCTCCTATATTAACGACAATGGGACGAATGCCGCCGGCCCCGAGTGAATTCGGCAGTTGTGTCACAAACCCAAACCTAATCTAACCTATCTACTATATATTTTACCTTGGAACATCTGCAGCGAAAGTGAAACAATTACATGTTCCTTGTGATGTGACTTCTTACCTCTCAGATACCATGAAGAATTCAAAATCAAATTACCATGAATGGGTGCAAAGCAAGATGGACCAGATAGGAACATATTTCATATAATAATATATTTCATATTTCATATAAGCTTCTGAAAAAAGACCCACAGAATTCGCATATATTTCCTGCAATAAACAATCTTTCGATTTTTGTACTGATACTTTGAAGTTTTCAATGTGGGAACTGAAACAAAAGTCAACTCTGTTCGAATTAAATCTTTCCTTATCGATTTTTAAAGTGGTTCGCCGTAATGTCAAAAATATTTCTATAAATATCCTTTCGTTTTGTATTTCCTCTTTTTAATGTTGAGATCATATTAAATTTTCTCCGCTGCACAGTAGCAATTTTATGATGCAGATTCCATTCATGCTTTTCACAGTCATAAAAGACCATGTGAATAACGGAACAACAGTATCCCAGTCAGCAATTGAAGATTGTCATCATCGTTGTTGTCATCGGCATTGTCGCCATCATCTTTGAGTTGGTCAAAGGCTTTTGTTATGGTCATTTTCCAGGTCATTTCTTTCCTTTTCTCTATTATTACCTTGTCAATTTGTAGGGAGGGAGGAAGAAAACGAGCTCAATACTTTTAATAACGCCATATATGGTCGGTGGCAACCGTAAAGGGTGCTGTAGATAGCGTATGACGGAAACTATGAATGAACAATACAAAGGTCAAACGGTCACTGTGGAGGCTCAGTGAAACCTAGTATTCTGTCTACCCCTTTTCCGACATTAAATCCCCACTCATAACAAATGACTGCATGAGATGGTTAAAGCGTAGGAGTTGCAATCGAGAGATAAGCTGTTCAGCGATAAAACTGAAGCACCTCAATAATCTCGACGACATATGTGAGTACAAACGAACATGACGAGTCATCCGCGACAACTTTAGCCACAGAGGTGATATTATGCTCGGAACGAGGATTTCATGAGCCTCTTCGCGCGAGGTGAGATTGCCGCTGGCTCGATGGTGGATTTGCGACAACTTCATCTACTGAGGTGATATTATTGTCGGAACGAGGATAACAAGACCTTCCAGAGCCCCTTTTCTCACGCGTTCTTCGAGGGTCATCTGGTCGATGTCAACAGATCATCCACAACTAATTCAGCCACAGAGGTGATATTATTGACGGAACGAGAATTACAAGGTTTTCAGGAACCTCTTCTCTCTCGCAGTCTTCGAGGTAAGATTGCTTCGAGGTGAGATTTGCAAACTGTGTTGAGGTGGAAGGGTCATCTGTTCGACGTTGACGAGTCATCAGCGACTACTTCAGTCGCTGAGGTGATATTATTGTCGAAACGTGTATTTCTAGGCCTTCAGGAATCTCTTCTCTCTCTCGCAGTGTTCGAGGTGAAATTGCTTTTGCCTCGATGGAAAAAGTTTGGCCAACTGTGCTGATATAGAAGTTGACTTGCCTGATCGACGTTGACTTGTCATCCGCGACAACTTCAGCCACAGAGGTGATATTATTGAAGGAACGAGAACCACAAGTTCTTCAGGCGCCTCTTCTGTCACATGTTGTTCTAGTCTCTTCGAGGTGAGATAGCTTTTGACTCGATGGAAAAAGATCTGCAAACTGTGTTGAGATGGAAGTGTCATCTGGTCGACGTCAACGGATCATACGCAACTAATTCTGTCACAGAGGTGATATTATTACCAGAGCGAGGATTACAAGGTCAGCAGGCGCCTCTTCTCTCACGTGGTCTTCGAGGTGAGATTGTTTTTTTCTTGATCCCAGCTACAGCCCAAATGTCCGTACCATTTTGATAGGAAACTAGGTACTAATACTGAAGATCCGATATCTTTCGCGTTCAGACGAATTTCATGATTCTAGCTGCAGCCTTTTAATTGGGTGCCAAATTCATTACCATTTAGATCCCGAAGGCACGAATATCGAAAGATCTCTTTATTTTTCACGTCTATGCAGTCAGAGCAATGTACACACCGAATTTCACTATTTTAGGTGCAGTCATTTGCTATTGGTACCATTTTTGTCCCCATTCCCCCCATTTTCCGCCTAAAAGTGTAATTTATTTTTCGCGTCTATGCTGTCATATGAATGTATGCGCCGAATTTTATTCTTTCAACTTCAACGGTTTTGTTGGTACCATTTTTATCCCTCTTTTCCAATTGTCTCCCATTAAAAGTACGAATTTCGAAAAATCGTTCTTTTTTACGTGTCTAAGCAATTAGATGGATGTACACACCGAATTTCATGATTCTAGCTGTTGTCGTATCATTGGTACCATTTGTATCCCTCTTTTGTCCCATGTCCAATTGTATCCCTCAAAAGTATGAATTTCGAAAAATCGTTCTATTTTACGTGTCTACGCAGCAATTAGATGGATTTACACACCGCATTGCATGATTCTAGCTGTTGTCGTATCATTTGTACCATTTTTATCCCTTTTTTGTCCCAAAAGTACGAATTTTGAAAAATCCCTCTATTTAACGTATCTACACAATTAGAGGGATATACTATATTCCAAATTTCATGTTTCTAGTTGTTGTGGTATTATTGGTACCATTTTTATCCCTTTTTGTCCCATTTCGACCTCAAAAAGTTTTATTTATTTTCTGGTGCTTTTACGCTACCAGTACATTCCACAACCAATTTCAAGTGAATATAGAGCGGAAATTAAAAAAAATGCTTAAGTAGTCTAAATATTAGGGGGTTTTTTCAGTCCTTGTTAGGGAAAAAAATTTTCCCTCTGGGCCGACTTCTCACACTTTCACTACCAAACGATCTACAACAATAAGACACTTTTAGGGAAAAGTTTAACCACCTAGGTCATTTCGTTCGGTTGCTAGCGTGTTTTCAACAGACGGACGGACGGACAGACAGACGGAGAGATAGACATGGATTTTAGGATTTTACCAGGACCCGGAATATATATGGGGCATTCCACGACAAATTGGACTGTTAAAAAAAATATTTTTGATTTCCTCAATTTTTTTACCCTCCACCTCCTGGATGAGGGTATACTAAATTTGTTATTCCGATTGTAACACCTTGAAATATATTCTTGATCGTCATAAAATTCTAAGGCGATCTAGCCATGTTCGTCCGTCCGTCTGTTGAAAGCAGCTAGCATCTAAACGAAAGGAGCAAGGGCGTCCAAATATTCCTATAGTCATATTGTGGTAGATCGTTTGGGATTGAAACTGGGCGAAATCGGCCCAAAGGGAAACATTTTTCCCTCACAAATAACCATAATAATATTTTAAAGTATTTAAGCATATTTTTTCAATATGTCTGTCTGCACTTACTTGATATTGAGTATGTGCATCTCCCAATAACAAAAACAAGCACCACAAAGTGATTTTTATTTGTAGGGGGTGAAATGGGACACAAAAAGGGCTAAAAATGGTACATATTAAACGGCAACAGATAGAAACACGAAATTTGGCGTGTACATTCCTCTAATTGAGTAGATACATAATATAAAAGTATATTTTCCAAATTCGTACTTTCAAGGGGTAAAATAGAAATAGAGGGATAAAAATAGTACCAACTAAACGACTACAGCTAGAATGATGAAATTCGGTCTGTACATCCCTCTAATTGCGTAGACACGTATCACAAACGAATTTTCGAAATTAGTACTTTTTTGGGTTAAAATGTGAAAAAGGGGATAAAAATAGTACCAACCAAATGACCGCAGATAGAGTCATGAAAATCGGAGTATACATTCCTGTGACTGCGTAGACACGAAAAATAAAAGGTTTTTTCCAAATTAGTACTTTCAAGGGATACAATGGGTACAGAGGGATACAAATAGTACCAACTAAACGACTACAGCTAGAATGATGAAATTCAGTGTGTACATCCCTCTAATTGCGTAGACACGTAAAGTAAAGAGATTTTAGAAAGTCGTACTCTTAAGGGGGGTATACTGTGGAATGCAATCCATGGTGGAGGGTATATAAAGTTCGGCCCGGCCGAACTTAACTCCGTTTTTACTTGTTTTTTAGTTAATTATGGTTGAAAATGGGTCTATAATAATTAATATTCTTTTTTTATTTTTTGTTTTTTGTTACATACTTCTCAGAAAAAAATATTGCAAAATATATTCACAATGTTTTATATACAAATTTTGATTTTTTAAATTAAAACTTTATTTTTTGTTTGCAGTTTTCGATTTTCTCGGAATTTTTTATATTTAAACATGTATTTATTCTGTAAATATTGAAACTTGCTTGAAAGTGGGCCTATAATAATTAATATTTTTTTAAAAATTTGGAAAACCAAAAATAAATATTATTTTTTAATGTTTGTACTCTTCTGTAAATTATATAAAAATTATATTATGTTTTTTTGAAATTTTTTCGTGTTTCCAAATTTTCAAAAAATTAAAAAACATAGTAATAGGAATGCCCCATATACTTTCTGGAGTCTCCGGCGAATATTTCAAGGTGTTACAAACGGAATGACAAAGTGGAGGGTATAAAAAATGAGGCGACAAAGTGAAGTGATATTTTGGTCAGATCAGAGCCTTATCTGATCCAATCACATGTTGTTCTAGTCTCTTCGAGGTGAAGGACATTTATTTGACATTTAATGACTCGATAGCAAAAGATTTACCAACAGCCGGGAGTTGGAAGCTGCGCATATCTGAAGAGCCATTTAATGATTTTATTAGATATTGAAAAGAAAGAATCAGAATTCTTGCTTATCCAGAACACATTTTCCACGTAGAACATGCGATATCACCCTTGATCCGCATGATTATTCTTTGCGGTCATCCTTCACCTTTTTTCACAATGAATTTGAAGCGAGTAGCCTTTGAAGATGACCCATACCAGAGTAGTATTGATATTCTGTGTTGTTGTTTTTATTGATATAGTAAATTACAGATCCGGTGAAGCATGACGAGTTCATTTGTACCAAGGACTCAAAGTAATTTGCCAGACTAGCCACCCTCTTGCATCAGCGCCCGCCCCCACCCTTACTGCAGTACAAACAAATTTAAACAGTAAAATGCCTTTAGCAACGTTCAAAATGTCTACATGAGTAGGGATATAGTGGATGTGGTATGTGGAATGTGGAAGAAGAGAAAGAGACAGATAAAGATGAAAATTCCAATGAAGGTTCGCTCTGTTTGTCATTTCCCACTGAATGCGACTGGAGACTGACAGTGGGAAATATTTTAAAAATAGCCCAATACAATAAGTTTAGTTAAGGCCAAAGAGATGAGAGACTATATAAGGAAGAGGAAGGTTAGGACAAGTTTTGGTCGGCAGGCAGGCAAGCGAGTAGAGAAGCATTAACATAGCATGGTAGCCACAATTTTCCCGACTTATCAGGTCTTCCATCTCAACCCTCAATGCGATTGTATGTGTGTGCGTGCAATTTATTATTTATGTATAAATAAGTACTCATCGCCTATGTATGGATATAGTTTGGACTGAAGTGAAAACCAATAATGTGGCGAATGTTGGTATGTCATTCGTGGGCTTTTGTCAGTGCTATGTGTTCGTCCAGCCGTAAGTCTGTCCTTCCACTTATCAAACTGTCCTGCCTCTTCTTTTTATCAAATAATGACTAGTATACAACACCCCACAATATCCCTGCCTTCTACTTATCGCCCGATTGCCATTCTCTATTTTATGATGATACATAAACGTATTATTATTATTTTATATTATTGTTTGTTCAGGACTTCCTTTAGCTTGTGCTTTAATAGAAAATTTCTTTCTTTTCTTTGAAATTTCCTACTTTTTGCCATAACGATTCACCTGAAGTGGCCATAGAAAGGTTATTTGGAATTTGTAAAGTTTGCTTAACTGCTTGTTTTCGAAATAAAACGAAGATGTTCTTTGAAAACTGACACAGGATGCAGGCTATTTGCTCCGCTTAAGGCGAATTTCGATTCTATTGTGTGAATTCAAGTGAAAGAAAAGTAAATAAAAGACAGATGTATTTGGTAATATTGGTATTTAAAAATAGAACGAACCCGGATGCCTAGCATCTCAACTAGAAAACAATACAAACAATCCCAAAATATATATATAAATACATACATACATACATATACATACACACCTCATTACAATATGACATTCTCAAAAATGGAAAGGTGAACCCTTTCAAATTACAGCTGACAAGCTGTCTATCCAAATCACAGAACTACAGCAGAACTTATAACAAAATGATTGATTTTGTATATTAGGGAGGTTAGACAAAACCAAAAGACAGATAACGGAAAAGGAGAACATTGAATAAATGAATAAATGAATAAATGAATAAATGAATAAATGAATAAATGAATAAATGAATAAATGAATAAATGAATAAATGAATAAATGAATAAATGAATAAATGAATAAATGAATAAATGAATAAATGAATAAATGAATAAATGAATAAATGAATAAATGAATAAATGAATAAATGAATAAATGAATAAATGAATAAATGAATAAATGAATAAATGAATAAATGAATAAATGAATAAATGAATAAATGAATAAATGAATAAATGAATAAATGAATAAATGAATAAATGAATAAATGAATAAATGAATAAATGAATAAATGAATAAATGAATAAATGAATAAATGAATAAATGAATAAATGAATAAATGAATAAATGAATAAATGAATAAATGAATAAATGAATAAATGAATAAATGAATAAATGAATAAATGAATAAATGAATAAATGAATAAATGAATAAATGAATAAATGAATAAATGAATAAATGAATAAATGAATAAATGAATAAATGAATAAATGAATAAATGAATAAATGAATAAATGAATAAATGAATAAATGAATAAATGAATAAATGAATAAATGAATAAATGAATAAATGAATAAATGAATAAATGAATAAATGAATAAATGAATAAATGAATAAATGAATAAATGAATAAATGAATAAATGAATAAATGAATAAATGAATAAATGAATAAATGAATAAATGAATAAATGAATAAATGAATAAATGAATAAATGAATAAATGAATAAATGAATAAATGAATAAATGAATAAATGAATAAATGAATAAATGAATAAATGAATAAATGAATAAATGAATAAATGAATAAATGAATAAATGAATAAATGAATAAATGAATAAATGAATAAATGAATAAATGAATAAATGAATAAATGAATAAATGAATAAATGAATAAATGAATAAATGAATAAATGAATAAATGAATAAATGAATAAATGAATAAATGAATAAATGAATAAATGAATAAATGAATAAATGAATAAATGAATAAATGAATAAATGAATAAATGAATAAATGAATAAATGAATAAATGAATAAATGAATAAATGAATAAATGAATAAATGAATAAATGAATAAATGAATAAATGAATAAATGAATAAATGAATAAATGAATAAATGAATAAATGAATAAATGAATAAATGAATAAATGAATAAATGAATAAATGAATAAATGAATAAATGAATAAATGAATAAATGAATAAATGAATAAATGAATAAATGAATAAATGAATAAATGAATAAATGAATAAATGAATAAATGAATAAATGAATAAATGAATAAATGAATAAATGAATAAATGAATAAATGAATAAATGAATAAATGAATAAATGAATAAATGAATAAATGAATAAATGAATAAATGAATAAATGAATAAATGAATAAATGAATAAATGAATAAATGAATAAATGAATAAATGAATAAATGAATAAATGAATAAATGAATAAATGAATAAATGAATAAATGAATAAATGAATAAATGAATAAATGAATAAATGAATAAATGAATAAATGAATAAATGAATAAATGAATAAATGAATAAATGAATAAATGAATAAATGAATAAATGAATAAATGAATAAATGAATAAATGAATAAATGAATAAATGAATAAATGAATAAATGAATAAATGAATAAATGAATAAATGAATAAATGAATAAATGAATAAATGAATAAATGAATAAATGAATAAATGAATAAATGAATAAATGAATAAATGAATAAATGAATAAATGAATAAATGAATAAATGAATAAATGAATAAATGAATAAATGAATAAATGAATAAATGAATAAATGAATAAATGAATAAATGAATAAATGAATAAATGAATAAATGAATAAATGAATAAATGAATAAATGAATAAATGAATAAATGAATAAATGAATAAATGAATAAATGAATAAATGAATAAATGAATAAATGAATAAATGAATAAATGGATAAATGAATCATTGGCTACACATGAATTGAATAATTTAATAGAGAATAGAGTCAATTAATTTTAAAAGTCATGCAATGTTTCCACCCTCCTCCCGGTCATTCATTTTAATCCCTTTCAGAATGTCATTGTTATCCTTACGAGTTCAAGCCAAAAGCGCAGTTGCTGACATTGTCATTTTAATGAAGAACGATTATGCATTTTTACTGTACAATATTTGTGCAATTTTCTTTTCTTTGTTCCCTTTGGTGGGGTGGGTAGCTGGGAGGATGTGGGGTTGCTGCCAAAAGGCACATTTGCAAATGTTGGATATGCCTGGGGGTGTAAAGCAAACATTTTATGGAATTCAGCACACAAATGCAAAAAGGCGAATTGGAAGAAGAATTCTGCAGATGTCATATTTGAATAGAAACTTTTTAGTTGCTCTACAGTTATACAATACTTTAAGACAACTTCAAATATGTTTGGAGATTATGTGAGCTGGCAATGGATTACTTTGGGTATGTTTTTTACTTCGGTCACTGAAAATCAATTTCGAATTTGTGTGAAAAGTTCCAAAGCAATTTTTATTACTTTGACATAAATATGACATAAATATTGGTTGTTATTTGTTCTTGTAATTTATTTAAATTGAAGAGGAGGCTCTTTTGATTTGTGTCCAATAGTAAATCACTGTCTTTGTCAGTCTTTAATTTATTCTTAATTTAATTTTTGGTAAAATTTCTGCTCATCTAATAGTCATGTTTTTCGTCAAACTTCAAATCAACTAAAACCATGCCATTTATGATGATTAAATTGATATTTTCGGAGACTCGGTCATACTCATACCACCCCAATCCTTTTTGTCTTGGACGTATTTCTGTCCTTACTTTCATTCTCTTATGACTTGGCAACGTTCCCATCTCAATATGTTTTCATTTTGATCCCCATAAAATTGCCTATTAATAGCTGTGTCTCCACGAAGTCTTCATTTCTTAACGCTATTTGTTAACGTCAGTGAAGTTCTTCTTTCGTTTGGCTCGCCCTCCCCCCTGCGTATGAGTTATATTAATTTAGTTTTATGGCCCACTTGGAGTATGAGTGATATTTCCCATTTGCGCTTAGGCAAACAAATCCGGCGTAGAATTTAAATAATTTATGTACATAAATTGTCACTAAATTGGGTTAATCATGGTTGGAATTTAGAAAATGAAATAAACCCCGAGAAATATGTTGATAAGTTTGGTATCCCACCATCTACCCCCACCAGTACGGCAAAGCGTATGAGCGATTTAATATTGGCATAGTTTGGTCTACGGAGCGTATGAGTAACAGGGAATGGAAAATAATGATTGTCGTCGGGGTACAGCAGTACGTGACAAGCGGTGCTAAGCAATTGCCCCAGTGCGTATGATTAATACACGAAATCATGACAGTCATACGCAACGTATGAACAGCATTTATTGTGTTTAATGCCAACGTATGAATGTTGGAGAATTCGCCTGGCATCGGAGTGAACATCACCCTGGAGAAGATATTCGCTTTAGTGCATGAGTTTGCTGGTCGTACAATAATTGCAATGTCAGACACCAAGAAATTTGCTTGATCATGTTCAGAGTTTATTCGGATTGCCGCTTGTTTGGCCAACTTGAAAACCACTTTGTTAACATTTTAGTTGAGAACACGAACATGCACATCGACGCTAATGAACAATTGAGCGATTGCGTGTTAAGGAAAATGGGAAAATATTTCGATGGCTGCCACAACAAGAAGAAGAAGAAGAAGAAGAAATGAAAATGCCAAATGTGAAATCAAATACACTCATTTGTGGGTGGTTCATGGGTTGTAAACATAAACGAAATGAAATGAAATGATATCAGTGGAAAATTGAAAGAAAAACTCTAGACTGAAACACAGCTAAATAACACAATTACCAAAAGTAGAAGGGAGATACCAAAATAGAATGAAATCGATTTTCGTGGAGACAAACTAAAGACTTCCAATCTAAGACATCGTTAAACAACAGCCAGTCATTGCGACGCAAAATAAAAATCCATCCCTTCACACACTCAAAACATTAAAGTTCAAATAACGCGGGGAAAAGGACAGAGGAGGAGGTAAACAAATTTCGAATTTGTTCACTGGAAACAAACCATAAAACGATGTTGTCTACCTTTCAGTCTGGCAAAGAACATAAACCTACTGCGTCGCATAAAACGAAAAGCGACAATGAAAAGGCAAAGACAAGGACATCACCAGTCAATGACATAAACACAGTGACTTCTGCCGGCGTACTGCCGGTTGCACACTCCTGCTTCTCCTGATAATGACGTTGATCGATTTTTAATGTTAGTATGGGGAATCGCCCTCCTCCCTTCCCACACACAACCATTTCTACCCTTAACCATTAAAGTATCTTCAATCAAAGTATGACGCCACATCCTTTCCACACCAGGCAACCTTTATGACAGTCATCATTGGCGCTTCCAGTCCCTTTTGACATTTCCTTCTTTCCGCTGTTGGTTCCTTTCACAATGTTGCTCCACTTTATTACATTGTTATCATATCTTTGTAAGTAAATATTTTATTTTTGTCAGACACACATACACACTTAGTTCAGTAATCATATCCTTGGCATCTGAGTGAGTGTATGCGAAGGCGTCCCGGTAATCAGATGTATCAAACGTTGTGCGGCAATCATTTGGGTGTCGACAAATGCGCAGCAAATTACTGTACGACACGACCTTAAATTATAATTTTGTGGTGCAGCTGTTTACATAATAATTATCTAAATTAAACAACAAATGCAAATAAATATCAAGACGAAAAAATAATTCAATTCAATTATACAAAGCAAAGTAAGAATGAATTATTCTTGTTAAAAAATGTATTCAATTCTTCATTTATTCATTTATTCATTTATTCATTTATTCATTTATTCATTTATTCATTTATTCATTTATTCATTTATTCATTTATTCATTTATTCATTTATTCATTTATTCATTTATTCATTTATTCATTTATTCATTTATTCATTTATTCATTTATTCATTCATTCATTCATTCATTTATTCATTTATTCATTTATTCATTTATTCATTTATTCATTTATTCATTTATTCATTTATTCATTTATTCATTTATTCATTTATTCATTTATTCATTTATTCATTTATTCATTTATTCATTTATTCATTTATTCATTTATTCATTTATTCATTTATTCATTTATTCATTTATTCATTTATTCATTTATTCATTTATTCATTTATTCATTTATTCATTTATTCATTTATTCATTTATTCATTTATTCATTTATTCATTTATTCATTTATTCATTTATTCATTTATTCATTTATTCATTTATTCATTTATTCATTTATTCATTTATTCATTTATTCATTTATTCATTTATTCATTTATTCATTTATTCATTTATTCATTTATTCATTTATTCATTTATTCATTTATTCATTTATTCATTTATTCATTTATTCATTTATTCATTTATTCATTTATTCATTTATTCATTTATTCATTTATTCATTTATTCATTTATTCATTTATTCATTTATTCATTTATTCATTTATTCATTTATTCATTTATTCATTTATTCATTTATTCATTTATTCATTTATTCATTTATTCATTTATTCATTTATTCATTTATTCATTTATTCATTTATTCATTTATTCATTTATTCATTTATTCATTTATTCATTTATTCATTTATTCATTTATTCATTTATTCATTTATTCATTTATTCATTTATTCATTTATTCATTTATTCATTTATTCATTTATTCATTTATTCATTTATTCATTTATTCATTTATTCATTTATTCATTTATTCATTTATTCATTTATTCATTTATTCATTTATTCATTTATTCATTTATTCATTTATTCATTTATTCATTTATTCATTTATTCATTTATTCATTTATTCATTTATTCATTTATTCATTTATTCATTTATTCATTTATTCATTTATTCATTTATTCATTTATTCATTTATTCATTTATTCATTTATTCATTTATTCATTTATTCATTTATTCATTTATTCATTTATTCATTTATTCATTTATTCATTTATTCATTTATTCATTTATTCATTTATTCATTTATTCATTTATTCATTTATTCATTTATTCATTTATTCATTTATTCATTTATTCATTTATTCATTTATTCATTTATTCATTTATTCATTTATTCATTTATTCATTTATTCATTTATTCATTCATTCATTTATTCATTTATTCATTTATTCATTTATTCATTCATTCATTTATTCATTTATTCATTTATTCATTTATTCATTTATTCATTTATTCATTTATTCATTTATTCATTTATTCATTTATTCATTTATTCATTTATTCATTTATTCATTTATTCAATTCTTCATTTATTCATTTATTCATTTATTCATTTATTCATTTATTCATTTATTCATTTATTCATTTATTCATTTATTCATTTATTCATTCATTCATTTATTCATTTATTCATTTATTCATTTATTCATTTATTCATTTATTCATTTATTCATTTATTCATTTATTCATTTATTCATTTATTCATTTATTCATTTATTCATTTATTCATTTATTCATTTATTCATTTATTCATTTATTCATTTATTCATTTATTCATTTATTCATTTATTCATTTATTCATTTATTCATTTATTCATTTATTCATTTATTCATTTATTCATTTATTCATTTATTCATTTATTCATTTATTCATTTATTCATTTATTCATTTATTCATTTATTCATTTATTCATTTATTCATTTATTCATTTATTCATTTATTCATTTATTCATTTATTCATTTATTCATTTATTCATTTATTCATTTATTCATTTATTCATTTATTCATTTATTCATTTATTCATTTATTCATTTATTCATTTATTCATTTATTCATTTATTCATTTATTCATTTATTCATTTATTCATTTATTCATTTATTCATTTATTCATTTATTCATTTATTCATTTATTCATTTATTCATTTATTCATTTATTCATTTATTCATTTATTCATTTATTCATTTATTCATTTATTCATTTATTCATTTATTCATTTATTCATTTATTCATTTATTCATTTATTCATTTATTCATTTATTCATTTATTCATTTATTCATTTATTCATTTATTCATTTATTCATTTATTCATTTATTCATTTATTCATTTATTCATTTATTCATTTATTCATTTATTCATTTATTCATTTATTCATTTATTCATTTATTCATTTATTCATTTATTCATTTATTCATTTATTCATTTATTCATTTATTCATTTATTCATTTATTCATTTATTCATTTATTCATTTATTCATTTATTCATTTATTCATTTATTCATTTATTCATTTATTCATTTATTCATTTATTCATTTATTCATTTATTCATTTATTCATTTATTCATTTATTCATTTATTCATTTATTCATTTATTCATTTATTCATTTATTCATTTATTCATTTATTCATTTATTCATTTATTCATTTATTCATTTATTCATTTATTCATTTATTCATTTATTCATTTATTCATTTATTCATTTATTCATTTATTCATTTATTCATTTATTCATTTATTCATTTATTCATTTATTCATTTATTCATTTATTCATTTATTCATTTATTCATTTATTCATTTATTCATTTATTCATTTATTCATTTATTCATTTATTCATTTATTCATTTATTCATTTATTCATTTATTCATTTATTCATTTATTCATTTATTCATTTATTCATTTATTCATTTATTCATTTATTCATTTATTCATTTATTCATTTATTCATTTATTCATTTATTCATTTATTCATTTATTCATTTATTCATTTATTCATTTATTCATTTATTCATTTATTCATTTATTCATTTATTCATTTATTCATTTATTCATTTATTCATTTATTCATTTATTCATTTATTCATTTATTCATTTATTCATTTATTCATTTATTCATTTATTCATTTATTCATTTATTCATTTATTCATTTATTCATTTATTCATTTATTCATTTATTCATTTATTCATTTATTCATTTATTCATTTATTCATTTATTCATTTATTCATTTATTCATTTATTCATTTATTCATTTATTCATTTATTCATTTATTCATTTATTCATTTATTCATTTATTCATTTATTCATTTATTCATTTATTCATTTATTCATTTATTCATTTATTCATTTATTCATTTATTCATTTATTCATTTATTCATTTATTCATTTATTCATTTATTCATTTATTCATTTATTCATTTATTCATTTATTCATTTATTCATTTATTCATTTATTCATTTATTCATTTATTCATTTATTCATTTATTCATTTATTCATTTATTCATTTATTCATTTATTCATTTATTCATTTATTCATTTATTCATTTATTCATTTATTCATTTATTCATTTATTCATTTATTCATTTATTCATTTATTCATTTATTCATTTATTCATTTATTCATTTATTCATTTATTCATTTATTCATTTATTCATTTATTCATTTATTCATTTATTCATTTATTCATTTATTCATTTATTCATTTATTCATTTATTCATTTATTCATTTATTCATTTATTCATTTATTCATTTATTCATTTATTCATTTATTCATTTATTCATTTATTCATTTATTCATTTATTCATTTATTCATTTATTCATTTATTCATTTATTCATTTATTCATTTATTCATTTATTCATTTATTCATTTATTCATTTATTCATTTATTCATTTATTCATTTATTCATTTATTCATTTATTCATTTATTCATTTATTCATTTATTCATTTATTCATTTATTCATTTATTCATTTATTCATTTATTCATTTATTCATTTATTCATTTATTCATTTATTCATTTATTCATTTATTCATTTATTCATTTATTCATTTATTCATTTATTCATTTATTCATTTATTCATTTATTCATTTATTCATTTATTCATTTATTCATTTATTCATTTATTCATTTATTCATTTATTCATTTATTCATTTATTCATTTATTCATTTATTCATTTATTCATTTATTCATTTATTCATTTATTCATTTATTCATTTATTCATTTATTCATTTATTCATTTATTCATTTATTCATTTATTCATTTATTCATTTATTCATTTATTCATTTATTCATTTATTCATTTATTCATTTATTCATTTATTCATTTATTCATTTATTCATTTATTCATTTATTCATTTATTCATTTATTCATTTATTCATTTATTCATTTATTCATTTATTCATTTATTCATTTATTCATTTATTCATTTATTCATTTATTCATTTATTCATTTATTCATTTATTCATTTATTCATTTATTCATTTATTCATTTATTCATTTATTCATTTATTCATTTATTCATTTATTCATTTATTCATTTATTCATTTATTCATTTATTCATTTATTCATTTATTCATTTATTCATTTATTCATTTATTCATTTATTCATTTATTCATTTATTCATTTATTCATTTATTCATTTATTCATTTATTCATTTATTCATTTATTCATTTATTCATTTATTCATTTATTCATTTATTCATTTATTCATTTATTCATTTATTCATTTATTCATTTATTCATTTATTCATTTATTCATTTATTCATTTATTCATTTATTCATTTATTCATTTATTCATTTATTCATTTATTCATTTATTCATTTATTCATTTATTCATTTATTCATTTATTCATTTATTCATTTATTCATTTATTCATTTATTCATTTATTCATTTATTCATTTATTCATTTATTCATTTATTCATTTATTCATTTATTCATTTATTCATTTATTCATTTATTCATTTATTCATTTATTCATTTATTCATTTATTCATTTATTCATTTATTCATTTATTCATTTATTCATTTATTCATTTATTCATTTATTCATTTATTCATTTATTCATTTATTCATTTATTCATTTATTCATTTATTCATTTATTCATTTATTCATTTATTCATTTATTCATTTATTCATTTATTCATTTATTCATTTATTCATTTATTCATTTATTCATTTATTCATTTATTCATTTATTCATTTATTCATTTATTCATTTATTCATTTATTCATTTATTATTCATTTATTCATTTATTCATTTATTCATTTATTCATTTATTCATTTATTCATTTATTCATTTATTCATTTATTCATTTATTCATTTATTCATTTATTCATTTATTCATTTATTCATTTATTCATTTATTCATTTATTCATTTATTCATTTATTCATTTATTCATTTATTCATTTATTCATTTATTCATTTATTCATTTATTCATTTATTCATTTATTCATTTATTCATTTATTCATTTATTCATTTATTCATTTATTCATTTATTCATTTATTCATTTATTCATTTATTCATTTATTCATTTATTCATTTATTCATTTATTCATTTATTCATTTATTCATTTATTCATTTATTCATTTATTCATTTATTCATTTATTCATTTATTCATTTATTCATTTATTCATTTATTCATTTATTCATTTATTCATTTATTCATTTATTCATTTATTCATTTATTCATTTATTCATTTATTCATTTATTCATTTATTCATTTATTCATTTATTCATTTATTCATTTATTCATTTATTCATTTATTCATTTATTCATTTATTCATTTATTCATTTATTCATTTATTCATTTATTCATTTATTCATTTATTCATTTATTCATTTATTCATTTATTCATTTATTCATTTATTCATTTATTCATTTATTCATTTATTCATTTATTCATTTATTCATTTATTCATTTATTCATTTATTCATTTATTCATTTATTCATTTATTCATTTATTCATTTATTCATTTATTCATTTATTCATTTATTCATTTATTCATTTATTCATTTATTCATTTATTCATTTATTCATTTATTCATTTATTCATTTATTCATTTATTCATTTATTCATTTATTCATTTATTCATTTATTCATTTATTCATTTATTCATTTATTCATTTATTCATTTATTCATTTATTCATTTATTCATTTATTCATTTATTCATTTATTCATTTATTCATTTATTCATTTATTCATTTATTCATTTATTCATTTATTCATTTATTCATTTATTCATTTATTCATTTATTCATTTATTCATTTATTCATTTATTCATTTATTCATTTATTCATTTATTCATTTATTCATTTATTCATTTATTCATTTATTCATTTATTCATTTATTCATTTATTCATTTATTCATTTATTCATTTATTCATTTATTCATTTATTCATTTATTCATTTATTCATTTATTCATTTATTCATTTATTCATTTATTCATTTATTCATTTATTCATTTATTCATTTATTCATTTATTCATTTATTCATTTATTCATTTATTCATTTATTCATTTATTCATTTATTCATTTATTCATTTATTCATTTATTCATTTATTCATTTATTCATTTATTCATTTATTCATTTATTCATTTATTCATTTATTCATTTATTCATTTATTCATTTATTCATTTATTCATTTATTCATTTATTCATTTATTCATTTATTCATTTATTCATTTATTCATTTATTCATTTATTCATTTATTCATTTATTCATTTATTCATTTATTCATTTATTCATTTATTCATTTATTCATTTATTCATTTATTCATTTATTCATTTATTCATTTATTCATTTATTCATTTATTCATTTATTCATTTATTCATTTATTCATTTATTCATTTATTCATTTATTCATTTATTCATTTATTCATTTATTCATTTATTCATTTATTCATTTATTCATTTATTCATTTATTCATTTATTCATTTATTCATTTATTCATTTATTCATTTATTCATTTATTCATTTATTCATTTATTCATTTATTCATTTATTCATTTATTCATTTATTCATTTATTCATTTATTCATTTATTCATTTATTCATTTATTCATTTATTCATTTATTCATTTATTCATTTATTCATTTATTCATTTATTCATTTATTCATTTATTCATTTATTCATTTATTCATTTATTCATTTATTCATTTATTCATTTATTCATTTATTCATTTATTCATTTATTCATTTATTCATTTATTCATTTATTCATTTATTCATTTATTCATTTATTCATTTATTCATTTATTCATTTATTCATTTATTCATTTATTCATTTATTCATTTATTCATTTATTCATTTATTCATTTATTCATTTATTCATTTATTCATTTATTCATTTATTCATTTATTCATTTATTCATTTATTCATTTATTCATTTATTCATTTATTCATTTATTCATTTATTCATTTATTCATTTATTCATTTATTCATTTATTCATTTATTCATTTATTCATTTATTCATTTATTCATTTATTCATTTATTCATTTATTCATTTATTCATTTATTCATTTATTCATTTATTCATTTATTCATTTATTCATTTATTCATTTATTCATTTATTCATTTATTCATTTATTCATTTATTCATTTATTCATTTATTCATTTATTCATTTATTCATTTATTCATTTATTCAT
>OX377619.1:155416481-155457230 GCA_947397865.1 Polietes domitor | reverse complement strand
TGAATAAATGAATAAATGAATAAATGAATAAATGAATAAATGAATAAATGAATAAATGAATAAATGAATAAATGAATAAATGAATAAATGAATAAATGAATAAATGAATAAATGAATAAATGAATAAATGAATAAATGAATAAATGAATAAATGAATAAATGAATAAATGAATAAATGAATAAATGAATAAATGAATAAATGAATAAATGAATAAATGAATAAATGAATAAATGAATAAATGAATAAATGAATAAATGAATAAATGAATAAATGAATAAATGAATAAATGAATAAATGAATAAATGAATAAATGAATAAATGAATAAATGAATAAATGAATAAATGAATAAATGAATAAATGAATAAATGAATAAATGAATAAATGAATAAATGAATAAATGAATAAATGAATAAATGAATAAATGAATAAATGAATAAATGAATAAATGAATAAATGAATAAATGAATAAATGAATAAATGAATAAATGAATAAATGAATAAATGAATAAATGAATAAATGAATAAATGAATAAATGAATAAATTAATAAATGAATAAATGAATAAATGAATAAATGAATAAATGAATAAATGAATAAATGAATAAATGAATAAATGAATAAATGAATAAATGAATAAATGAATAAATGAATAAATGAATAAATGAATAAATGAATAAATGAATAAATGAATAAATGAATAAATGAATAAATGAATAAATGAATAAATGAATAAATGAATAAATGAATAAATGAATAAATGAATAAATGAATAAATGAATAAATGAATAAATGAATAAATGAATAAATGAATAAATGAATAAATGAATAAATGAATAAATGAATAAATGAATAAATGAATAAATGAATAAATGAATAAATGAATAAATGAATAAATGAATAAATGAATAAATGAATAAATGAATAAATGAATAAATGAATAAATGAATAAATGAATAAATGAATAAATGAATAAATGAATAAATGAATAAATGAATAAATGAATAAATGAATAAATGAATAAATGAATAAATGAATAAATGAATAAATGAATAAATGAATAAATGAATAAATGAATAAATGAATAAATGAATAAATGAATAAATGAATAAATGAATAAATGAATAAATGAATAAATGAATAAATGAATAAATGAATAAATGAATAAATGAATAAATGAATAAATGAATAAATGAATAAATGAATAAATGAATAAATGAATAAATGAATAAATGAATAAATGAATAAATGAATAAATGAATAAATGAATAAATGAATAAATGAATAAATGAATAAATGAATAAATGAATAAATGAATAAATGAATAAATGAATAAATGAATAAATGAATAAATGAATAAATGAATAAATGAATAAATGAATAAATGAATAAATGAATAAATGAATAAATGAATAAATGAATAAATGAATAAATGAATAAATGAATAAATGAATAAATGAATAAATGAATAAATGAATAAATGAATAAATGAATAAATGAATAAATGAATAAATGAATAAATGAATAAATGAATAAATGAATAAATGAATAAATGAATAAATGAATAAATGAATAAATGAATAAATGAATAAATGAATAAATGAATAAATGAATAAATGAATAAATGAATAAATGAATAAATGAATAAATGAATAAATGAATAAATGAATAAATGAATAAATGAATAAATGAATAAATGAATAAATGAATAAATGAATAAATGAATAAATGAATAAATGAATAAATGAATAAATGAATAAATGAATAAATGAATAAATGAATAAATGAATAAATGAATAAATGAATAAATGAATAAATGAATAAATGAATAAATGAATAAATGAATAAATGAATAAATGAATAAATGAATAAATGAATAAATGAATAAATGAATAAATGAATAAATGAATAAATGAATAAATGAATAAATGAATAAATGAATAAATGAATAAATGAATAAATGAATAAATGAATAAATGAATAAATGAATAAATGAATAAATGAATAAATGAATAAATGAATAAATGAATAAATGAATAAATGAATAAATGAATAAATGAATAAATGAATAAATGAATAAATGAATAAATGAATAAATGAATAAATGAATAAATGAATAAATGAATAAATGAATAAATGAATAAATGAATAAATGAATAAATGAATAAATGAATAAATGAATAAATGAATAAATGAATAAATGAATAAATGAATAAATGAATAAATGAATAAATGAATAAATGAATAAATGAATAAATGAATAAATGAATAAATGAATAAATGAATAAATGAATAAATGAATAAATGAATAAATGAATAAATGAATAAATGAATAAATGAATAAATGAATAAATGAATAAATGAATAAATGAATAAATGAATAAATGAATAAATGAATAAATGAATAAATGAATAAATGAATAAATGAATAAATGAATAAATGAATAAATGAATAAATGAATAAATGAATAAATGAATAAATGAATAAATGAATAAATGAATAAATGAATAAATGAATAAATGAATAAATGAATAAATGAATAAATGAATAAATGAATAAATGAATAAATGAATAAATGAATAAATGAATAAATGAATAAATGAATAAATGAATAAATGAATAAATGAATAAATGAATAAATGAATAAATGAATAAATGAATAAATGAATAAATGAATAAATGAATAAATGAATAAATGAATAAATGAATAAATGAATAAATGAATAAATGAATAAATGAATAAATGAATAAATGAATAAATGAATAAATGAATAAATGAATAAATGAATAAATGAATAAATGAATAAATGAATAAATGAATAAATGAATAAATGAATAAATGAATAAATGAATAAATGAATAAATGAATAAATGAATAAATGAATAAATGAATAAATGAATAAATGAATAAATGAATAAATGAATAAATGAATAAATGAATAAATGAATAAATGAATAAATGAATAAATGAATAAATGAATAAATGAATAAATGAATAAATGAATAAATGAATAAATGAATAAATGAATAAATGAATAAATGAATAAATGAATAAATGAATAAATGAATAAATGAATAAATGAATAAATGAATAAATGAATAAATGAATAAATGAATAAATGAATAAATGAATAAATGAATAAATGAATAAATGAATAAATGAATAAATGAATAAATGAATAAATGAATAAATGAATAAATGAATAAATGAATAAATGAATAAATGAATAAATGAATAAATGAATAAATGAATAAATGAATAAATGAATAAATGAATAAATGAATAAATGAATAAATGAATAAATGAATAAATGAATAAATGAATAAATGAATAAATGAATAAATGAATAAATGAATAAATGAATAAATGAATAAATGAATAAATGAATAAATGAATAAATGAATAAATGAATAAATGAATAAATGAATAAATGAATAAATGAATAAATGAATAAATGAATAAATGAATAAATGAATAAATGAATAAATGAATAAATGAATAAATGAATAAATGAATAAATGAATAAATGAATAAATGAATAAATGAATAAATGAATAAATGAATAAATGAATAAATGAATAAATGAATAAATGAATAAATGAATAAATGAATAAATGAATAAATGAATAAATGAATAAATGAATAAATGAATAAATGAATAAATGAATAAATGAATAAATGAATAAATGAATAAATGAATAAATGAATAAATGAATAAATGAATAAATGAATAAATGAATAAATGAATAAATGAATAAATGAATAAATGAATAAATGAATAAATGAATAAATGAATAAATGAATAAATGAATAAATGAATAAATGAATAAATGAATAAATGAATAAATGAATAAATGAATAAATGAATAAATGAATAAATGAATAAATGAATAAATGAATAAATGAATAAATGAATAAATGAATAAATGAATAAATGAATAAATGAATAAATGAATAAATGAATAAATGAATAAATGAATAAATGAATAAATGAATAAATGAATAAATGAATAAATGAATAAATGAATAAATGAATAAATGAATAAATGAATAAATGAATAAATGAATAAATGAATAAATGAATAAATGAATAAATGAATAAATGAATAAATGAATAAATGAATAAATGAATAAATGAATAAATGAATAAATGAATAAATGAATAAATGAATAAATGAATAAATGAATAAATGAATAAATGAATAAATGAATAAATGAATAAATGAATAAATGAATAAATGAATAAATGAATAAATGAATAAATGAATAAATGAATAAATGAATAAATGAATAAATGAATAAATGAATAAATGAATAAATGAATAAATGAATAAATGAATAAATGAATAAATGAATAAATGAATAAATGAATAAATGAATAAATGAATAAATGAATAAATGAATAAATGAATAAATGAATAAATGAATAAATGAATAAATGAATAAATGAATAAATGAATAAATGAATAAATGAATAAATGAATAAATGAATAAATGAATAAATGAATAAATGAATAAATGAATAAATGAATAAATGAATAAATGAATAAATGAATAAATGAATAAATGAATAAATGAATAAATGAATAAATGAATAAATGAATAAATGAATAAATGAATAAATGAATAAATGAATAAATGAATAAATGAATAAATGAATAAATGAATAAATGAATAAATGAATAAATGAATAAATGAATAAATGAATAAATGAATAAATGAATAAATGAATAAATGAATAAATGAATAAATGAATAAATGAATAAATGAATAAATGAATAAATGAATAAATGAATAAATGAATAAATGAATAAATGAATAAATGAATAAATGAATAAATGAATAAATGAATAAATGAATAAATGAATAAATGAATAAATGAATAAATGAATAAATGAATAAATGAATAAATGAATAAATGAATAAATGAATAAATGAATAAATGAATAAATGAATAAATGAATAAATGAATAAATGAATAAATGAATAAATGAATAAATGAATAAATGAATAAATGAATAAATGAATAAATGAATAAATGAATAAATGAATAAATGAATAAATGAATAAATGAATAAATGAATAAATGAATAAATGAATAAATGAATAAATGAATAAATGAATAAATGAATAAATGAATAAATGAATAAATGAATAAATGAATAAATGAATAAATGAATAAATGAATAAATGAATGAAATGAATGAAATGAATAAATGAATGAAATTAATAAATGAATGAAATGAATAAATGAATAAATGGTTACAAATGAATTGAATAATTAAATAGAGTCAATTAATTTTAAAAGTCATGCTATGTTTCCACCCTCCTCCCGGTCATTCATTTTAATCCCTTTCAGAACGTCATCGTTATCCTTACGAGTTCAAGCCAAAAGCGCAGTTGGTGACATTGTCATTTTAATGAAGAATGATTATGCATTTCTACTGTACAATATTTGTGTCATTTTCTTTCATTTTTTCCCTGCGCTTGTGGGTGGGTAGCTGGGAGGATGTGGGGTTGCTGCCAAAAGGCACATTTGCAAATGTTGGATATGTTTGGGGGTGTAAAGCAAACATTTTATGGAATTCAGCACACGAATGCAAAAAGACGAATTGTAAGAAGAATTCTGCAGATGCCATATTTGAATAGAAACTTTTTAGTTGTTCTCCAGTTACACAATACTTTAAGACAACTTCAAATATGTTTGGAGATTATGTGAGCTTGCAATAGATTACTTTGGGTATGTTTTCACTTCGGTCACTGAAAATCAATTTCGAATTTGTGTGAAAAGTTCCAAAGCAATTTTTATTACTTTGTCATAATATGACATAGAAATATTTTATTCACTTGAAGTTATCGTTTTATTTGTTCTTATTATTTATTTAAATTGAAGACGATGTCGGGTGTTCGTTTCCAAAATTGCTCTCTTGTCCTGTGTGCAATAGTAAATCGCTTGCTTTGTCAGTCTTTAATTTATTCTTATTTTACTTTTTGGTCAACTTTCTGTTCATCTAATAGTCCTGTTTTTCGTCAAACTTCAAATCAACTAAAACCATGCCATTTATGATGATTAAGTTTATATTTTTGGATACGTGGTACACCACCCTAATCGTTTGTGTCTTCGACGTATTTCTGCTCTTACTTTCATTCATCTTATGACTTGGCAACTCTCCAATCTCAATATGTTTTCATTCTGATCCTTATAAAATTGCCTATTAATAGCTGTGTCTCCACGAAGTCTTCATTTCTTAACGCTGTTTGTTTGTTAACGTCAGTGAAGCTCTTCTTTCGTTTGGCTCGCCCTCCCCCCTGCGTATGAGTTATATTAATTTAGTTTTATGGCCCACTTGGAGTATGAGTGATATTTCTCATTTGCGCTTAGGCAAACAAATCCGGCGTAGAATTTAAATAATTTATGTACATAAATTGTCACTAAATTGGGTTAATCATGGTTGGAATTTAGAAAATGAAATAAACCCCGAGAAATATGTTGATAAGTTTGGTATCCCACCATCTACCCCCACAAGTACCGCAAAGCGTATGAGCGATTTAATATTGGCATAGTTTGGTCTACGGAGCGTATGAGTAACAGGGAATGGAAAATAATGATTGTCGTAGGGGTACAGCAGTACGTGACAAGCGGTGCTAAGCAAGTGCCCCTGTGCGTATGATTAATACACGAAAACATGGCAGTCATACGCAACGTATGAACAACATTTATTGTGTTTAATGCCAACGTATGAATGTTGGAGAATTCGCCTGGCATCGGACTGAACATCACCCTGGAGAAGATATTCGCTTTAGTGCATGAGTTTGCTGGTCGTGCAATAATTGCAATGTCAGGCACCAAGAAATTTGCTTGATCATGTTCAGAGTTTATCCGGATTGCCGCTTGTTTGGCCAACTTGAAACCCACTTTGTTAACATTTTAGTTGAGAACACGAACATGCACATCGACGCTAATGAACAATTGAGCGATTGCGTGTTAAGGAAAATGGGAAAATATTTCGATGGCTGCCACAACAAGAAGAAGAAGAAATGAAAATGCCAAATGTGAAATCAACCTCCCTCCACAAATACACTCATTTGTGGGTGGTTCATGGGTTGTAAACATAAACGAAATGAAATGAAATGATATCAGTGGAAAATTGAAAGAAAAACTCTAGACTGAAACACAGCTAAATAACACAATTACCAAAAGTAGAAGGGAGATACCAAAATAGAATGAAATCGATTTTCGTGGAGACAAACTAAAAACTTCCAATCTAAGACATCGTTAAACAACAGCCAGTCATTGCGGCGCAAAATAAAAATCCATCCCTTCTCACAGTCAAAACATTAAAGTTCAAATAACGCGGGGAAAAGGAAGAGGAGAGGGAGAGGAGGAGGTAAACAAATTTCGAATTTGTTCACTGGAAACAAACCATAAAACGATGTTGTCTACCTTTCAGTCTGGCAAAGACCATAAACCTACTGCGCCGCATAAAACGAATGAAAAGGCAAAGACAAGGACAAAGGACATCACCAGTCAATGACACAAACACAGCCACTTCTGCCGGTGTACTGCCGGTTGCACACTCCTGCTTCTCCTGATAATGACGTTGATCGATTTTTAATGTTAGTAGGGGCATCGCTCTCCTCCCTTCTCACACACAACCATTTCTACCCTTAACCATTAAAGTATCTTCAATCAAAGTATGACGCCACATCCTTTCCACACCAGGCAACCTT
Organism: Polietes domitor; assembly: GCA_947397865.1. NCBI lineage: Eukaryota > Metazoa > Arthropoda > Insecta > Diptera > Muscidae > Polietes > Polietes domitor. The sequence goes on along the minus strand of OX377619.1, from coordinate 155,449,498 downwards.
TATGACAGTTATCATTGGCGCTTCCAGTCCCTTTTGACATTTCCTTCTTTCCGCTGTTGGTTCCTTTCACGATGTTGCTCCACTTTATTACATTGTTATCATATCTTTGTAAGTAAATATTTTATTTTTGTCAGACACACATACACACTTAGTTCAGTAATCATATCCTTGGCATCTGAGTGAGTGAGTGTATGCGAAGGCGTCCCGGTAATCAGATGTATCAAACGTTGTGCGGCAATCATTTGGGTGTCGACAAATGCGCAGCAAATTACTATACGACACGGCCTTAAATTATAATTTTGTGGTGCAGCTGTTTACACAATAATTACCTAAATTAAACAAAAAATGTAAATAAATAACAGGACGAAAAAATAATTCAATTCAATTACACAAACAAAAGTAAGAATGAATTATTCTTGTTAAAAAATATTCATTTATTCAGTTATTCATTTATTCATTTATTCATTTATTCATTTATTCATTTATTCATTTATTCATTTATTCATTTATTCATTTATTCATTTATTCATTTATTCATTTATTCATTTATTCATTTATTCATTTATTCATTTATTCATTTATTCATTTATTCATTTATTCATTTATTCATTTATTCATTTATTCATTTATTCATTTATTCATTTATTCATTTATTCATTTATTCATTTATTCATTTATTCATTTATTCATTTATTCATTTATTCATTTATTCATTTATTCATTTATTCATTTATTCATTTATTCATTTATTCATTTATTCATTTATTCATTTATTCATTTATTCATTTATTCATTTATTCATTTATTCATTTATTCATTTATTCATTTATTCATTTATTCATTTATTCATTTATTCATTTATTCATTTATTCATTTATTCATTTATTCATTTATTCATTTATTCATTTATTCATTTATTCATTTATTCATTTATTCATTTATTCATTTATTCATTTATTCATTTATTCATTTATTCATTTATTCATTTATTCATTTATTCATTTATTCATTTATTCATTTATTCATTTATTCATTTATTCATTTATTCATTTATTCATTTATTCATTTATTCATTTATTCATTTATTCATTTATTCATTTATTCATTTATTCATTTATTCATTTATTCATTTATTCATTTATTCATTTATTCATTTATTCATTTATTCATTTATTCATTTATTCATTTATTCATTTATTCATTTATTCATTTATTCATTTATTCATTTATTCATTTATTCATTTATTCATTTATTCATTTATTCATTTATTCATTTATTCATTTATTCATTTATTCATTTATTCATTTATTCATTTATTCATTTATTCATTTATTCATTTATTCATTTATTCATTTATTCATTTATTCATTTATTCATTTATTCATTTATTCATTTATTCATTTATTCATTTATTCATTTATTCATTTATTCATTTATTCATTTATTCATTTATTCATTTATTCATTTATTCATTTATTCATTTATTCATTTATTCATTTATTCATTTATTCATTTATTCATTTATTCATTTATTCATTTATTCATTTATTCATTTATTCATTTATTCATTTATTCATTTATTCATTTATTCATTTATTCATTTATTCATTTATTCATTTATTCATTTATTCATTTATTCATTTATTCATTTATTCATTTATTCATTTATTCATTTATTCATTTATTCATTTATTCATTTATTCATTTATTCATTTATTCATTTATTCATTTATTCATTTATTCATTTATTCATTTATTCATTTATTCATTTATTCATTTATTCATTTATTCATTTATTCATTTATTCATTTATTCATTTATTCATTTATTCATTTATTCATTTATTCATTTATTCATTTATTCATTTATTCATTTATTCATTTATTCATTTATTCATTTATTCATTTATTCATTTATTCATTTATTCATTTATTCATTTATTCATTTATTCATTTATTCATTTATTCATTTATTCATTTATTCATTTATTCATTTATTCATTTATTCATTTATTCATTTATTCATTTATTCATTTATTCATTTATTCATTTATTCATTTATTCATTTATTCATTTATTCATTTATTCATTTATTCATTTATTCATTTATTCATTTATTCATTTATTCATTTATTCATTTATTCATTTATTCATTTATTCATTTATTCATTTATTCATTTATTCATTTATTCATTTATTCATTTATTCATTTATTCATTTATTCATTTATTCATTTATTCATTTATTCATTTATTCATTTATTCATTTATTCATTTATTCATTTATTCATTTATTCATTTATTCATTTATTCAATGTTCTACTTTTCCGTTATCTGTCTTTTGGTTTTGTCTAACCTCCCTAATATACAAAATCAATCATTTTGTTATACGTCCTGCCCTAGTTCTGTGATTTGGATAGACATCTTGTCAGCTGTAATTTGAAAGGGTTCACCTTTCCATTTTTGAGAATGTCATATTGTAATGAAGTGTGTATATGTATGTATGTATTTATATATATTTTGGGATTGTTTGTATTGTTTTCTAGTTGAGATGCTAGGCATCCGGGTTCGTTCTATTTTTAAATGCCAATATTACCAAATACACCTGTCTTTTATTTACTTTTCTTTCACTTGAATTCATACAATACAATCGAAATTCGCCTTAAGCAGAGTAAATAGCCTGCATCCTGTGTCAGTTTTCAAAGAACATCTTCGTTTTATTTCGAAAACAAGCCGTTAAGCAAACTTTACAAATTCCAAATAACCTTTCTATGGCCACTTCAGGTGAATCGTCATGGCGAAAAGTAGGAAATTTCAAAGAAAATAAAGAAATTTTCTATTAAAGCACAAGTTAAAGGAAGTCCTGAACAAACAATAATATAAAATAATAATAATACGTTTATGTATCATCATAAAATAGAGAATGGCAATTGGGCGATAAGTAGAAGGCAGGAATATTGTGTGGTGTCGTATACTAGTCATTATTTGATAAAAAGAAGAGGCAGGACAGCTAGATAAGTGGAAGGGCAGATGGACGAACACAAAGCACTGACAAAAGCCCACGAATGACAGGCCAACATTCGCCACATTATTGGTTTTCACTTCAGTTCAAACTATATCCATACATATGCGATGAGTACTTATTTATACATAAATAATAAATTGCACGCACAAGCATACAATAACATTGGATGGGGCGGACAGGGGTGAAAAATTGTCGCAATCATCATTGGCTGGTCCCATGTTAATGCTTCTCTCTACTTGCCTGCCTGCCTGCCGACCAAAACTTGTCCTAACCTTCCTCTTCCTTAGATAGTCTCTCATCTCTTTGGCCTTAACTAAACTTATTGTATTGGGCTATTTTTGAAATATTTCCCACTGTCAGTCAGTCTCCAGTCGCATTCAGTCGGAAATGGCAAACAGAGCGAACCTTCATTGGAATTTTCATCTTTATCTGTCTCTTTCTCTTGTTCCACATACCACATCTATACCATATATATACCACTATACTCATGTAGACATTTTGAAAGTTGCTGAAGGCATTTTACTGTTAAAATTTGTTTGTACTGCAGTAAGGGTGGGGGCGGAGGCTGGAGCAAGATGGTGGCTAGTCTGGCAAATTACTTTGAGTCCTTGGTACAAATGGACTCGTCATGCTTCACTGGATCTTTAATTTACTATATCAATAATAAAAACAACAAAGAATATCAATACTACTCTGGTATGGGTCATCTTCAAAGGCTACTCGCTTTAAATTTTTTGTGAAAAAAAGGTGAAGGATGACCGTAAAGAATAGTCATCTAGTCCAAGGGTGATATCGGATGGTCTACGTGAAAAATGAATCGATAAACAAGATTCATTCTTTCGAAAGTCTAATAATATCGATAAATGGCTCCTCAAATATACACAGATTCAAACTCTTGGCTGTTGCTATACCTATTGCCACCGTATCATTCTTTAAAATAAATGCCATTCACCTCAAAGAGACTGGAACAACAGGTGATAGAAGATGTTCTGGACGGCTCTGTTCCCATGAAAATACAACTTCTCTTTGCCGCGGATGACCCGATTATGCGAGCTCACCTCACAAATCTTCTTCTTACCAATCTCACCTCGAAGAGACCGGAACAACACGTGACAGAAGAAGGCCTAGAAATCCTCGTTTCGTCAATAATATCACCTTAGTGGCTGAAGATGTCGCGGATGATCCGTCAACGCCCACCGAGGCAAGAGCTATCTCACCTCGAAGAGACTAGAATAGCATTTGACAGAAAAGGCGCCTGATGAACGAGGCAAGACCTATCTCACCTCGAAGAGATTAGAATAGCATTTGACAGAAGAGGCGCCTGAAGACCTTTAGTGCTCGTTCCGACAATAATATCATATATGTGACTGAATTAGTTGCGGATGACCCATCAACGTCGACCAGACGACTTCCACTGTTTGCAAATCTGTTTCTATCGAGGTGAAAACAATGTCATCTCGAAGACCGCGTGATATAAAAGGCTCTTGAAGACCTCGTAATAATAGTTTCGACAATAATATTACCTCTGTGGCTGATGTTGTGGTGGATAGCCCGTCAATGTCGACCTTCAACCTCGATGACCATCGCCCCTCGAAGAAACTGGAACAATAAGTGACAGAAGTGGCGTCTGAAGATTCTGTAGTCCTCGTCCCGCCAATAACATCATACCTGTGGCTGAAGGAGTCGCTGATGACTCGTCGTCGAGCAGATGGCCCTTCTGCTTCAACACAGTTTGCCAAACTTTTCCCATCGAGGAAAAAGCAATCTCACCTCGAACACCGAAGAAGAGGTTCCTGAAGACCTTGTAATCCTTGTTCCGACAATAATATCTCCTTTGACGCTGAAGTTATCGCAGATGACCCGTCAACGTCGACCCTACCACCTCAACACAGTTTGCAAATCTTTTTCCATCGAGGCAAAAATAATCTCACCTCGAAGACCGCGTGAGAGAAGAGGTTCCTGATGATCTTGTAATTCTCGTTCCTACAATAATATCAACTCTGTGGCTCCGAATGACCCGTCAACGTCGACCAGATGACCCTTCCACCTCGTTGACCATCCCACCTCGAAGAATCTAGAACAACAAGTGACAGAAAAGCTCCAGCTCCATTAAATTATACACAGCAATACATGAGATCTTTTCGAGTTAACTTGTTCTCATTTTGGCCATCTATACTCAGTACGTTTTGAGTTACTGGGGCCTGAAGTTGGTCACCGGTACAAAATTACAATACTCAAGAGTTTGTTATTGTTGTTAGATAATACTATAGGTTAGGTTGTGGGGGATGGCCGACAACTGTGAAGACAACCGATGAGATGACTCAGGCCAACTGTATTCTCCTCATTATGGTTCCCGTATGTATATGGAATATAGGAGGGATTAAACTAGAAGAGATGAGGTGAAGTGAAGAATGATGAGTGAAGGTCATTTCCATTGGCTGTCCTGAAGCAGGAGGATTTCTCTATAAATGGGACGAGAGATTTAATAGGAGCATCTGCTAAGTCGCTAAGGTCATCGAAGAGCCTGCACTCTAAGTAGGCGATACAAGAACAAAGCAGGAGCTGTACTAGTTCCTACTCGTCTTCATCTAAACAGCTTCTACAGAAGTCTTCAAATGGAAGTTTCCATGTGGCCTGTCACGTCCAGTGGCCCCTGTAAGAACACTGAGAGTACCTCTGTCGAAGGAAAGCAGCCCCTTGGTGCGTGCCACATCAATGACTGACCATAGGGATCGAACTATGTTTCCCATGTTTCTGCCGCTGCCATTTCGTCGACGTATTTGGTAAAATTTCCACGAACGGAATGCGCCCGTCCAGCTCCTCGTACGAGGACTTTACTAGTCCCTAAGTTCATCGAAGATCCTAAGACCTAAGCGGGCGAGACGATGCTCTTGCAGTCCTATACAAGAACATAGCGGTTGCTGGACTGATTCCTCCTATTCTTCATCAAATCAACTTTTACAGATGTCTTCGAATTGAAGTTCCATGCTTGCGGCCATGCGGTCCATCACTCAATGTCCAGTGCTGATCCCTGTAAGAAGGCTGAGTGTACTTTTGTCGAGGGAAAGCAGCCCTTTGGTGTGTGTCACATCACTGGCCGACCAAAGAGATCGAGGTATCCTGTAATTTCCTACTGATTCCCACCTCTGTTTCCGCCAGTTCACACATTTATCAAGTCGTACTACCAGACATGCCGACATATGGATGGAAGCATTGATAGAAGGATTGATTCATAGATTGAGTGGATTTTTTTTAAGGTTCTCGAGTGTATGGCCTTGAGAGCTGCCCGACTGTCGTCATAGATTTTGAATTTATCTCTGCTTCTGTATCTTTACCGTGCATTCTTCAAGGAGTCTGAGCGACAATCTTAGATCTAGGGATTCGGAGTGCAGACCTGACAACGTGGCATTCTCCATTTTTGAAGCTTCGTTGCCCAATCGCCGTGGCTGGGTATCACTATTTTAAAGAATTATATTCGGTGTCATGTAGTCTGTGCGAGTGCTTCTTTCGTCCATTTGTTCTTCTTATGGTGCCCGTTAGGCCGACGCATTCAAGTCTCTGTACTTTGGCCAGATGTGAGAGATGTTTGATGATTTCTTTCGTACCGCTTTCCACCATACCAGTGACTTAATTAGTAGATCTCGTCGATCACATCTAAGCTATGCCCACACTCCCCTGAACATCCATGGCGCAGTGGACATCATCTGAACGGATACGTAATCAAAGCAAATTTGCGATTCGGGAGCGCTGCGAATCCACGCCGGAGGTGTTATCCTTCCTTCCGAAGCCACACAGTGGTTGAGAGCCACAGGCATAGATGACGTATTTTTGACTTTACCTGGCCTTTTTTCCATTTAGTCTCTAGGAAGATGTATGAAACTGCTTTATGAGCTGTGAGCGGTATAATTGTTTAACTCGATAAAGGGAACCTAGTGTTGAGATAGTCGGTTCCGAATATCTCAGACACTTTGCAAGGCTTTCTACTCACTTATGTCGTCGACATTGTTGAGGTGCTTCAGTTTTATTGCAGAACAGCGTGTCTCTTGATTGCAACTCCTACGCTTTAAGCATCTCATGCGGTCATTTGTTATGAGTGGGGATTGAATGTCTGCAAAATGGCCGACGGAATACTACATTTATCTGCGCCTCAACAGTGAGCGTTTGACCTTTGTCATTCATAGTTTCCATCATACGCTCTCTACAGCAGCCTTTCCGTTTGCCACCGACCATAGATGGCGTTATTAAAAGTATTGAGCTCGTTTTTTCCTCCCTCCCTACAAATTGACAAGGTAATAATAGCGAAGAGAAAAGGAAAGAAATGGCCTGGAAAATGACCATAACAAAAGCCTTTGACCAACTCAAAGATGATGGCGACAATGCCGATGACGACGACGACAACAACGATGATGACAATCTTCAACTGCTGACTGGGATACTGTTGTTCCGTTATTCACATGGTATTTTGTGACTGTGAAAAGCATGAATGGAATCTGCATCATAAAATTGCTACTGTGCAGCGGAGAAAATTTAATATGATCTCAACATTAAGAAGGAAAATACAAAACGAAAGGACATTTAGATAATATGTTTTGCCATGACGGCGAACCTCTTTAAAAATCGGTAAGGAAATATTTAAGTCGAACAGAGTTGACTTTTGTTTCAGTTTCCACATTGAAAGCTTCAAAATATCAGTACAAAAATCGTTAGAAGATTGTTTATTGCCGGAAATATATGCGAATTCTGTTGATATTTTTTCAGAAGCTTATATGAAATCGTGTTCCTATCTGGTCCATCTTGCTTTGGATCCATTCATGGCAAATTTGATTTTAAATTCTTCATGGTATCTGAGAGGTAAGAAGTCACATCACAAGGAACATGTAAATGTTTCACTTTCGCTGCAGATATTCCAAGGTGAAATATATAGTAGATAGGTTAGATTAGGTTTGGGGTTGTGACACAACTGCCGAATTCACTCGGGGCCGGCGGCATTCGTCCCATTGCCATTCCCGTTAATATGGGAGGATATAAGAGATAATATGTTGATGATGATTGAAGGGAAATGTGGTCTATCCCATACTAATGTTAGTCATTTCCTATGGTTCTCTTAAATCAGGTGTATTTCTTTATAAATCGAACGAGGGGTTTATTAGGAGCATCTGCTATGTCGCTAAGGTCATTGAAGAGCCTGAACTCTCTGCACTAATTTCGCGAGACGATACTTTTGCAGTCCTTTACAAGAACATAGCAGGTGCTGAATTGATTCCTCCTCTTCTTCAGAGGAGGAAGTCTTTGAATAGAAGTTTCATGATCCACCTATGGATCATGCTTGGCGAAAACTAGTGCAATGTTTGCAATTTCATTGTGGTTCCCGTAAATATGGGTGGATGGAGGAGGTACTGTGATATGATGAGTGAAGGATATCCAATATTAAGGATAGTCGTTTCTAATGGTTCTCTTAAACCAGGTGGATTTCTCAATAAATCTGATGAGGGATTTAATAGGAGCATCTGCTAAGTCTATAATGTCATCGAAGAGCCTGCACTCTAAGTAGGCGAGACGATACTCTTGCAGTCCACAGAACACCGCCGGTGTTGTATTGATTGCTCCTCTTCTTCATAGTTATATATATATTGTTATCATATCAAAGTTCATCGCTTTTGGTATTGGTAATGACTTCTCTCGATTTATATCGATCTCCCTCAGAGATGAGTTCTCATCCGACGATCATAGGTTGATCGCAGGAGTACCACAGGGCCCCATCCTTTCCCCTCTCTTTTTCTTATTTTCATCGATGACATCTTGGATCAGACTTTGAATTCAATCTATTCATTCGCGGATGACAGTAACCTCTGTCAGTCATACTCATTCGATCGTAGACCCTCCAGAAATTGAAGACAAAAGGTAATTGATGGATAAGTTACTCAGCCAGGATTTACTGGACATTTCCGAATGGGGTCGAATATCTAGAGTAGACTAAAATGCACTTTATTGTCTCACAAGCGATTCACTGATCAAACGATGTCGACGATTTCAATGAATCAGACACTCTTGATGCTCTGGGCATGAAGATACGTTGTGATGTTAGCTGGACAAAGCATGTATATGATGTGTCAAATGAAGCTTTCAAGTTCCTAGGCTTTTTAAAGCGTCCAATCTTCTCAATATTTACAGTACGTATATCAGACCTAAGATGGAATATACCTTCCATGTATGATGGGGTGCTCCTAGATCTTCCTTGGAGCAACTTATGTGTTCAGATGACGGCGATGTTGTTGATAGGTGACAGTAGGATATTCAATTCCTTGTCCCCATGATCACCGTCGTAATGCGGGATGTGTACCGCTGTTCAATCAATACTTTTATGGTGATCGTTCTTCGGGACATTTATAGGGGACATCTCCTGAGTCTTGGTTCAGTGAAAAAAATATATATGGAATATGGAGTGAAATTTGGCTATATGGCCGACATTCATGACATTCTTTTAAGTTTCCTAGTTGAATTTTTATTTTAGGAATAGGTGAATTCCTACCGTTTTAAACCACCTCCATCGCTATCGCCACTTCCCACGGCACTGTCGTTAGGAATTATTTCGTGGATGTCATATCTCGATGCTTCTTTCCGTCATATTTTTTTGCTACTGCGCCCTCTTCCGCTATCAACCTCTGGTTCATTACGGGATGAAGTTTCTTATTGTTTCGTGTTTAGTTCTCAACACATAGTGTCAACTATATTATCGGTTGTGAGACATCCCCTAGTTCATGGTCGGTTCATGTCCTATGTTCTTCGAACCCACTACTTTAGCATTTCAGCGTTATCCTCCTTTCCTGGGCAGTTTGAAGAGTCGTCGTGACCAAACCTATTTAGGTTGCTTCTATATAATCCATGGCCAGTTTGCAGTTGGACATGGTTGTAGTTTATCTCTCCACTTGTTCATGTCAATGACTGGTATGCCATCTTTATCTGCCATAGAGATTAAAATCAAATGTATATCTGGATAGATAGACTGTCGGGCAATTAATAGTTAATAATGAGGGCAAACTTGCAGATAGATAGAAAAAACTATGGTCAGATGAAAATATAAATAGAGAAAGATGGACAATGAACAGATGAATGGATGAAAGAAGAACAGATAAATAGATGAAGAGGAGCAAATATGCATATAGAAATATGGGCAGATGGATGAGAGGTGGGTAAATGGACAGAAGTAGAAAGGCGACTTTTTGAATAGAACACTGTGGTTCGAAACCGACATAAGAGTTGAATCGTTCAAGGTTACATCTGAAGTTCATCAGTGTTCGGTCCTGCGTCCACTTCTTTGGCAAGTTACGTATAATGGAATATTTGAACTGAATATACCAGAGGAGGTAAAAGTTGTGTAGCACGAGGCTTGGACGAAATTCAAATATAGGCGTACACTTGGCAATTGGTCGGACAAAATGAACCTTCACCTATAAGAGCACAATACTGAGACTTTTTATGTATGAGCACCACCATAAGTAATGAAGAGGAGGAGCGAAACTCTATCGATGAAAGTAGGATTAATCGATATTAGATCATCTGAAGTTATAAAGTACGTGGGCATAATGAACTATTGCAAACTCAATTTGGAATATTCATGTAAGAAAGCAACAGGAGTGGCAAACACGTTGGCAACAATGATGACAAACATTGGCGGTCGGAGTCAGAGATCTCAAGAGTCCCAGATTCAGTTTCACTGTCTGGGAAGGTATCCTTATCAAAAAGGCCAAAAAGTCATATATCCATAATTAGAAGAAACTGTTTAAAAGTCAACTGCAGGTTTAGGATGCAGCAGGCATCATAGCCTATCCATCATAGTCTATCCACTATTATCCAAACAGAAAGTAAAATAAATTCAAAAGCTCTAAGAAGAAACATACGTAAGTCCGAGAGAGAAAATACTATGGTGGAATAGAAAGGAAGATGGGAGATTTCATTAAAAGTAAGGATGGACCTTAATCGTAGACAAGGGGAGGTAAATTATAATCTTACCCAATTACTTGCTTGCTATGGAGGTTACAGAAGCTACTTGTATTGTATTTGGGCACGATAATTCTGCCCTCAGTGTCCAGCAGAGGACGAGACGTCTAAAAAACACTGTAACGGACATAGGAGAAAGTCTGAGGTCAAATAACATAATCGAGGTAATGTTAAAGTCTGAAGAAGACTGCAGTAAACTGATTCATGGATAGCATAAACCAGGAGCTCCGAGAAGTATAAACAACAAAATATGCACAACAAAGTTGCTTATTAGCAACATGGACAATTGAAGAGCAGCTAAAAAGCTGACTTCCTCCACGAAGTAATACCTATAGGCACTCCCGGCGAGAGGAGAGAAGAGGCGGATTGGTTTCATATCAGCTCCAAGGCGAATCGTAAATGTTTTCCAACATAATTGTTAGATTCCACAACTCCAGCGCAAAAAATAGATGTGTTATGGATAGATAGAGAGATATAAAGATGGGTAAATGTACATATTAACAGAATGGTAGGTGGTTGGATGTATATATGGACCGATAGACAAATGGATAAATGAATAAATTTACACATTGAAAGATAGACAGATGGACAAATGGACAGGCATATGAATAAATTAACAAGTACACAGAAGTACAGATGTAAAGGCGAACGAATAGATAGACAGATTGGCATATGATCAGATAGGTTGATGGGCAGAAGGATAAATAGACTTATAAACACATAAATAAATGAACAGATGAGCGGATGGTTAGCTGGCTAAATAAATGGATGGATAGACAGAACAAGTTAACAGACGCATGGACAACTGCACAGACATTCAGACGTACAATGCTAAATCCATTCGGAACGTCTTCCTAAGTTCAACACTATAGTAAAACAAAGAGTATATTCCCATGTCCATTATGAGCTCACCCAAAGCAGATAGTGCAAGAGAGAGAGAGAGAGAGAGCGAATATAAGATATGACAAGATTCTAATAATATATATCCCATAGCCATTGGATTATCACTCCAGTAGATAAGTTTCATATTCTCAATTGAAGGCGTTATTGACAAACCACGTAAGAAATTTGAACGTGGCTGAAGACAAACGAGGAATTTAAGTAGCAAAGACACAAACCACTGTTAAAACTGTCGACTGTTAATGGGTTAACAGAACTATGTTAAGTCGTTAATAGTGCTTCTAAATACCTGAAGAGTTGTATTTGTGTGTCCACTGTGATCTCTATTCACTGTGTATAGGTCAAAATTCTGAAACAATCTTCAAAATATCAATGTTTATCAAAAAACTGAAAGTTTTCTAATGAGGATGATTTGTGCGTTCATTGTGGCCAAATGGAAATAGATTAGTCGATGGGGCAGCTACCAAATGTATTACCATTTGGCCACCTCTTCTGGTATTTAGGAGCTCTGTTAACGACCTAACATAGCTCTGTTAAACCATTAACAGCCGACAGTGTTAACAATGGTTTGTGTCCTTGCTACTTAAATTCCGAATTCATCCTCACTCACATGAAATTTGAATCAGGAACTTTAATATGATAAATATATAAATATTATAAATAATAATATAAAGACAGAAATCACATTTTGAGAAATTTTTGTGGAAATTAGGTGCAACAATGAATGGGAGAACCTTTTGAGTGAGAAAACATTGGAAAACTTGTGTACATTTTGAACAGCTGAGGGAGAGTAAGGGTTTTAATGATTTTTATGCTAAAAGGCCTTTAAAGCATGAAATTTCCATTGGAGAGAGATAGAAATGAAGTTGGCTCATTCGTAGTATACTGAGAATTGTTTAGGCACTCAGTGGGGGATTTCCCATCCAAATTTGTGTTTCTATTCATAGGAACTTTATTATGATCTCAGCATGAATAGGAAGATAAAGAAGAAAAAGGACATTTAACGAAAATGTTTGTGGAAACTAATGGCAATAATGTTGACATCATGGTAAGGAGACTACATGGGAACCTCTAGGAAATATATGTGAAATTTAAGCGGCTTAGGGAGAGTGGTAAAGACTTTTAATATGAATACTTTAATGTTGTTAAACAATTGCTTCCTTCCTTTCGTTTGTGCCATGGGTGATAATCATAAAATTCTGTTGCTACTGTATGATCTCAACATGAATAGTAATATAAATACAAAAAAGGACATTTAGGAAAAATGTTTGTGAACAATATGGCGGCAGTGTTGCCAAGATAGGGGAAACTTTATGAGCGCGAAATCTCGTGAGAGTGATAATGTTTTCTGTGTTAACCTACTTAAAAAAGACATTAAAACATGAAATTTTCTTTGGAAAGTAGGAGTTGGCTCCATCGTAGGCAGTTGCTTAGGCAGTTCAGGAGTGGGATATTTCCCTTCCAATTGTTTGGTCTTAGGATCTGAATCGTAAAATCATGGTGTCTATTCCCCATAACTATATTATGATCTCAGCATGAATAGGATGATAGAAGAAGAAAAAGGACATTTAGCGAAATGTTTGTGGAAACTAATGGCGATAATGTTGCCAACATGGTAGGGGCTACTGTATTTAAGGGCACCTCTTTTGGGAGAAATATAGGAAAACTAATGTGGATTGTGAAGGAGAGTGGGAGTGGTAATGATTTCTGCTTTAACGTACTTAGAGAAGACAAAAAGGACATTTAGAGAAATGTTGGTGAAAACTAAAGGCGACAATATTGCCAAAAGGTAAGGGATACTATATTTAAGGGAACCTCTTTTAGGGCAGAAACATATGAAACATTAAGCCAAACTTGGGCTTAGGGAGAATAAGAGTGGTGACTATTTGTATATGGCCTAGTTAAGAAAGACATTAAAATGTTGAAGATAATGCGATAGTTCTGTCATGATATATACATAATTATTTAGATTTCTAGTTGGGGATTTCCTCGTCCACTTTGAAAATGGACATACACAATTGCCTGTTGTTGATATTATGATCTCAACATGAACGACAATATAAAGACAAAAGGATATTTAAAGAAATGTTTGTGGAAACTAATGGCGGCAACAGAGTAGGGGGTACCATATTTAAGGGAACCTCTTTTGGTCCCGAAACATATGAGACATTAAGCGATGTTTGAGCTGCTTAGGGAGAGTAAGAGTGGTGAAGAGTTGTTTTTAATGACCTACATAAGAAGGATATTAAAATGTTGGCGACAATTATATGGTTCTTTTATGGCACATGTATTTATATACAATTGTTTGGAGACTTCTAGTTGGGCATTTCCCTGTCCCCGTTGAACATGGTGTGTGAATCATACAAAGGTTGATGTTGTTGATATTATGTTGTTCAACATGAACAACAATATAAAGACAAAAACGATATTTAAGGAATATTTGTGGAAACTAATGGAGACAATGTTGCCCTCATGACATGGACAACCTCTTGTGGCAGAAAAATATGAAACATTAAGCGAAATTTGAGCGGCTTTGAGCGGAGAGTAAGAGTGGTAACGAATTTTGATATGATCTACTTAAGAAGGATATTAAAATGTTGGACATATAGAGATGATTCTGTCTATTGTTCACAGATTTCTAGTTGGGGACTTCCCCCACCCACTTTGGACAAAATATTTGCAATTTTTGATATTATGACCTCACATGAATAGCATTTAGAGACATATTTGTGGAAACTAATGGTGTCAGGTTGTCATATTAACACGGCGGATATAGGAAATTGTATGATATGATGTGAACTGCTTATGGAGAGTGAGAGAGAAAGAAGACACGATTGGAAGACGTTTATCGCAAACATAGTTTATTTGTCTCAAACGATCTACTTTTACCATAACAGTTGAAACATTTCCAGCAAATGAAAACGTTTATCGTGAACGTAGTTTCTTTTGCTGAACACGTATGATACTACACGCAAAGAAAGAAGACACGATTGGAAGACGTTTATCGCAAACATAGTTTATTTATCTCAAACGATCTACTTTTACCATAACAATTGAAACATTTCCAGCAAATGAAAATGTTTGTCGTGAACGTAGTTGCTTTTGCTGAACACGTATGTACTTTTATGTCAAAATGCTCGTGATTTACTTTTATTGGAACCAAAAAACAGTATATTTAAACATGATTAGAAATTTTAAAGAAAGTTGAGAGAAGAAAGAGCGCAATTGTGTGATGTAATTTTGTGATTTTATTTGTGCTCATTCGGCTCTTGCTTAGTTTACAATCTTCAATGCAAACAAAATAACTGTTTGCCATAAACGTTTTCTTTGCGTGTAAATCTGAGATTAAAAACTATTGTTTGGATGCCTCTAGCCTCTGTTAGAAATATGAAAATAAAACTGTGCGACTGTAAAAATTTGGAAGACGTTTATCGCAAACATAGTTTATTTGTCTCAAACGATTTACTTTTACCATAACAGTTGCAATATTTCCAGCAAATGAAAACGTTTATCGTGAACGTAGTTTCTTTTGCTGAACACGTATGTGCTTTTATGTCAAAGTGCTCGTGATTTACTTTTATGGCAACCAAAAAACATTATATTTAAACATGATTGATAATTTTAAAGAAAGTTGAGAGAACAAAGAGCGTAATTGCGTGATGTAATTTTGTGATTTTTTTTTGTGCTCATGGCTCTTGCTTAGTTTACTATCTTCAATGCAAACAAAATAACTGTTTGCCACAAACGTTTTCTTTGCGTGTAAATCTGAGATTAACAACTATTGTTTGGATGCCTCTAGCTTCTGTCAGAAATATGAAAATAAAACTGTGCGACTTTAAAAATACTCGGGAACTAATAGAATAGAATAAGAATCTGTTTGTGAAATTTCCCAGACACCCCCAAAACCGGTGTTTCGTACCTTTGCATACTTATCGAGAACTTTCAGAAAATATTTAGTTAAATTTAGAAAACTGTGTGTTTCTGTCCAGAAAACAAATTATTAAAAAATAATTTTTTAAATTTTTAGAATGAGATATAAAGTTTTCATTAAAATTTTTTGCAAAAATTCAAATATATCTCATATTTTTGGAGAATATTTTCCAAAATTGGGGATTTTTTGTAAAATGGTGGAAATTTTATGTATTTTTAACATTTTTTGCAAAAGTACAAGATCACATTTGTCATAATTTTACGAATTGAGGAGTAATAAAAATACTTAAAATTCGCCAAAGGCAATAAAAGCGATGAAAACTTGCTAGATTTACAAAAACAACCAAATTCCCAAAGTGGGGAACATGTGTTACAAAATTCCAAAATGATCGCCATGCTTTTTTCATTTTTATACCCTCCAACTCCGGGATGGGGATATACTAACTTTGTCATTCCGTTTGTAACACCTTGAAATATCGACCTGAGACCCTATAAAGTATATATATTCTTGATCGTCATAAAATTCTAAGACGATCTAGCCATGTCCGTCCGACTACGTCTTATAGTCGTAGATTGGTTGGGATTGAAACGGGGCGAAGTCGGCCTACAGGGAAACATTTTTCCTTCACAAGGACTAAAAATACCCATAATAATCCCTAATATTTTAGCGTATTTAAGCATGTTTTTTTGAATATGTCTGTTTATATTTGCTTGATATTTGGTATGTGCATTCCCCTTATAGCAAAAACGTGCACAATAAAGTGATTCTTATTTGTAGGGGGTGAAATGGGGCAAAAAAGGGATAAAAATGGTACATATTAATCTAATTGAGTAGATACATAATATAAAAGTATTTTTTCCAAACTCGTACTTTT
Organism: Polietes domitor; assembly: GCA_947397865.1. Lineage (NCBI taxonomy): Eukaryota > Metazoa > Arthropoda > Insecta > Diptera > Muscidae > Polietes > Polietes domitor. Next base: position 155,432,771 of record OX377619.1, on the reverse strand, counting down.
AAGGGGTAAAATGGGAATAGAAATTCGGTGTATAGATTCCTCTGATTGCATAGACAAGTCAAATACACGGATTTTTCAAAATTCGTACTTTTTGGGGTTGAAATGAAAAAAGGGGATAAAAATAGTACCAATCAAATGACCGCAGTTAGAGTCATGAAATTCGGTGTATACATTCCTCTAATTGTGCAGACACTTAAAATAAACAGATTTTTCGAAATTCGTACTCTTTCTTTTACGGCAAAAATTGGTTGAATCATGAAGATAGGTTATTTTGCACTATGTACGTCTGATAATGGATTTTCAAAATTTGTACTTTTGGAATTAAAATAGAATGGAAATACAACCAACTGTAGAACCCACTATCTACCAATATTTATGGTATTTAAGCTTTTTGAAAATATAAATATATTTATTTTTGGATTTGAAATAAATAATGGTTTGAAATAATTAAAATATAATATTTATTTATAAAATATTTTTTTCAATATTTGTATTTGTTTTATTATTAACGCCGTTTTTACTTGTTTTTTAGAAATATTAAGTATTTTTATTGGACCTCAATTTTTTTGTGAAAATGCAAGTTGTGATCATTCCACTTCACGTATTTTTATGGGACTTCAAAATTTTATTTGCAAAAAAGCAAGATTTGGTCATTCCAGTTCGAATATAATTGCATCGTTTCTATTTGAACTGGAATTACAGATTACATAAAAACACCCAATAAAAATACATAAAATCCAACAAAAGCAATGAAAACGATATAAAATTAGTAGATTCCAAGAAAAATCATGAATTCCTAAAGTTCCAATGTTCCAAAAATTGGAGATTTTTTCTAAAATAGTCGCCACTTTTTTTACCATTTTTATGAGTTTTACAGAAATACAAGATTTAGTCATTCCAGTTTACATCTTTCATATTTTTTTCGAATAAAAAACGATGGAAAATTACTAGATTTATTAATTCCAAAAAAATACCCGAATTCCCAAAATGGGGAAAATGTTTTCCAAAATTGGGGATTTTTAATAAAATGGTATCCATTTCATTTTCACCATTTTTAATAGTTTTAACGAATTTTATGTATTTTTATTCGAGTTCAAATTAGAAAAATCGTGAGAGATGTGATTTAGAATGAGCAAAACTTGTCTTTTTCAAAAAATTTGTTTTGATGAAATCTTCAATAACTTTGTTATTTACTAGTAGATTTTTAAGAAGAAGGACGCGTTTTACTCTTTTAAATTCTAAAATGCTACGTGTACCTTGCATAATAATGTGTAAAATAATGTACAAAATAGCAAAAAATGGCCCAAAAAATTATAAATTACCTAAAACGAAAAAATGATATTATGCCCAAAATTTAAGGTAGAATGACCCAAATGAAAAATGAAATATCGCCGAAAAATTGGGTCATTTTTAATAAAATTTTACTAATTTTGTAAAATGAAAAATCGTCCAAAAATATATGTCATCTATGTTTTGTCCAAAGCCGACTGCGCCGCCCAATTTTAACAATTTTTCATATTTGAATTTGCGGAGTATCACCCAATGGCCGATACTTAGTTTTTTTGTTGACTTTTCATTATGACAAATATGAAATATTGCCCAATAATTATGAAAAAATATATTAAATTTTGTTGATGATTTTTCATTTTTAATTTTTGTATGGTTTTTGGGGGTAACTTTACACAATTATTCGGGCTATTTTTCATTGAGAGAGTTTTCGGCTCTGTGGCTCCGTTAGAAAAAAATGAAATTTAAGATTCTAGCTCCAACCAATTGGTCTGTTTCAATAACTTTTGCTTCCATTTTGACGAAATATCACTTTATTTTACGCGTCTAAACATTCAGAGGAAGGTATATAACGAATTTCATGATTCCAGTTGCAGCCGTTTGTTTGGTACCGTTTCTATCCCCATATTTCGCCCCATATCCGCACTAAGAGAACCATTTTCAAAAATTATTTTATGTATCACATCTACACAGCCAGAGGACAGTACAGGTCGAGTTGCATGATTGCAGCCTCAGCTGTTTAGTTGACAACGTTTTTATCACTACTTTACGAATATCGAAACAATCATTTAATTTACTCAGTTTACTGAATTTCTGCCCATATCCACCTAAAAATACTATTTCCAATTTTTTTGTTATGTAGCGCATCTACACTGTCGTTTAGTTGGTACTATTTTTATCCATTTTTCATTTTACGAAAAAAGTACGAATTTCGAAAAATTCCTTTATTTGGCGTGTCTTCTCGATAGAGGAACACCGAATTTTATGTTTCCAAGTGCCGTACCATTTGTATCCCTTTTTTTCCACTTTTACCCTTTCAATGTACGAATTTTGAAAAATTCCTTTATTTTATGTTCCGAAAATTCCTTTATTATTATTATCCCTATTTTTATCCCTCTTCTCATTTTACCCATTAAAAGTACGAATTTCACAAAATTCCTTTATTTTGTGAGGCTACTCAACATCGAATTTTATATTTATAATTTTATCCCCTTTTCCCACTTTATTCCTTTAAAAGTGCGAATTTCGAAAAATGTCTTTATTTTGTGTGTCTACTCAATAGAAGGACACCGAATACACCAAACACATCGAATTTCATGTTTCTAAGTATCGTACCATTTTTATCCCTTTTTTTCTCATGGAAAAACTCATGTTCGTTATGAGCTCAACCAAACTAACTAAGAGAAGAAAGGATACATTTGCCCTGAAGGCTTTTGAACTAAGCCACTTAAAAAGGCTTATTGCAAACTGACTGTGAGAAACCTTTTTCCTTTCCTCCAAAGTTTCGCCGCTCCTTTTTGGTTCATGTTTTCCCATATACATGTAAATATCTTCTGGATATTTTCATTATCCCCTGATAAGTTATGGCCTCAATTACCTTAATGATTTTCTTCCTGCAATACATTTTTGCCATTGGGTTTTGTTCAACCCATCCGCCTTCCGCTTTTGGTGCAATTATCCTTTATACATTTGCGTTTTCTCAATTCAAAAAGTATTCCTTTCCGCTGCAATTCCTCGGCACAAGCCAAAGGAGAGAGAGAGGAAAGGAAGGAGAGAATGGGAAGAACCTTGTAGTTTTCTAATATTTTATGCACCTTCTTGCGCGTGTGGGGTTTCTACTCCTTCTTTAGAATTTTTTAGCTGTAAAGTATCCACTCCACGCTGCCATTGATTTGACATTATGTCCTTTGTTGGCTGGCTGGCTGGCTGCACTTCTCCGGTTGCCATTCATTCGAAGATTTATGGTTTGGACCGTAATGCGGTTGTTGAAAGTTCCATGGATGGCATAGCCAGAGGACAACAAAATAGTTACTTCAGTTCAGTTGAGTTCAGTTCAATTGCATTTGCGCCCCCGCCTTGGCATAGTCCTTGTTTGTGTTGTGTCCAGGAAATAAAGAATTCAGCTTTTGTTGTGTGAGACATTTACCACGTGTAGGGTGGGGAGGGTGTGGAGGAGAAGGAGGAGCGGAATGATGAAGTTTTCGAGACAAAAATGTGAAATTGTTTGTTATACAAGAGTCGTAAATCATGTGGATTTCATTCGTGGGTCTTCTTTCTATCCTATTGTTGACTTTAGTATATTTAGGATTTGTGAAGGATTTTACAAAATGCATTTGATTTTAGTTTGTTTTTGTATGGCAGGCAAATAATCTGGAGCATTCTGTTTTACAGCATATGCTGGCACAGTCGGCACACTGGACAAAGTGCAATAATGCATAGTGCAATTTTTAAGGGTATTTTGGGTATCTGGACAAAAAGGCATTAAAAAAGTTACCGAACCGAAGGCCTACAACTAGAATCACGAGAATCTCTGTGTCTCAGATGCGTGAAATAAATGAATTTTATGAAATTCGAACCTTTATATGGAATCAAGCTAAAAAGGGATAAAAAACGTACCAACCAAACGGTAGTAACTGGAGTTTGGAATGGGGGATGTACACTCCTTTGACATTTTAGACATGAATCATTGAAGGATTTTACGAAATTTCGTACTATTAGAGGAAATGAGACAAAAAGGGATAAAAAAGGTACCAAGTGAAAAGCTTCAACTGCAACCAGGATGCGGATATAAACTCCTCTGACATCTTAGAATCACCTCTTCGAAGGATTTTTTTCAAAATTTTGTACATTTAGGGTAAACTAAACAAAAAGGGATAAAAAAGGTACCAAGGGAAAAGCTTCAACTGAAATCACGTCATGCGATGTGCGCATCAATTCGACAACAAAGAGGAATATTGCAAATTTATTTTTTTAGATGGAAACGGGGGATAAAAATTGTACCAACCAATGGACTGTAGCTAGAATTTTGGAATAGGGGAAGTACATCTCTCTGATTGCTTAGACAAGCTAGGTACAGAGATTTTTCATAATTTCCACTTACAGGATGATGCGAGACAAAAGGGATAAAAATGGTACCCAACAAAAACCACAACTAGAATCAACAACAAGTGAAAAGCTCCAACTGCAACCTCGTCATGGGATGGGAATATCACCTTATGAGATGGGGATATACACTCCTCAGATATGTAAGATACTCTTCATCGAAGGATTTGTTTTCGAAAATTTGTTTTTTTAGGAAACTAAACAAAAAGGGATAAAAAAGGTACCAAGTGAAAAGCTTTAACTGCAATCTCGCTATACGATGGGTACATCAATTTGACGAAACAAACGAGCGGCACAAATGAATATAGCAAATATCGTACTTTTAGATGGTCATGGGACAAATAGGGATAAAAAACGTACCAACCAAACAGTAGCTGCTAGCAATTTATGGATCTACGTTCCTCTGAGCATAGTCACACAACATTGAAGATTTTTTCCAAAAATTTGCACTTTTAGTTAAAACGAGACAAAAAGGGGGGATAAAAATAGTACCAATCTAGAGGCAGCGACAGGAATCAAGAAATTCAATGTGTACAGCATTCACACTGTGTGGACAAACGACATTTAACAATATCGCAAAATTAGTATTTGTTGATGGACTCGTGGCCAAAGGGCTTTAGCTAGAATTAGGGAAGTACTTCTCTCTGATGGCTTAGACAAGCTATATATAGAGATTTTTCGTAATTTCCACTTTTAGGATGATGCCAGACAAAAGGGATAAAAATGGTACCCAACAAAAACCACAATTAGAATCACAAAAATCGTTGTGTATATATCTCTAGTGTCGAAAATGCGCGAAATAAATGAATTTTAAGAAATTCGTACTTTTAGATGGACTTGAGGGATAAAAATAGTACCAACCAAATGGTAGTAGCTATAGTTTTGGAATTGGGCATGTACACTCCTTCGATATCTTACACATGCATCATTGAAGCATTTTACGATTTTTTTTTATTATTAAGGGAAACTAAACAAGAAGGGATAAAAAAGGTACCAAATGAAAAGCTCCAAAACTGCAACCTCGTCATGGGGTGGGAATATCACTTCATGCTATGGAGATACAAAACTCCTCTGATATTTAAGACACGTCTCAGCGAAGGATTTCTTTTTTGAAATTTTGTACTTTTAGGGAAAACTACACAAAAAGGGATAAAATTTGTATCAAGTGAAAACCTTCAACTGGAATCACGTCATACGATACATCAATTCGACTGAACAGACTGAACAGACAATTCGATTGAACAGACGAGCAGCCCAAATGAATATTGGAAAAATCGAACTTTTAGATGGACACGGGACAAATAGGGATAAAAAACGTACCAACCAAAAGGTAGCTGTTAGAATTTTGCAATTTGTGGATGTACATTTCTCTAAGCATCGACAGACAGCATTAAAGGATTTTTCCAAAATTTTGGAGACAAAAAGGGGGATAAAAATGGTACCAATCAAGAGGCGCCAACTAGAATCAAGAAATTCGTTATGTACATCACTCGGACTGCGAAGAGGAGCGTCCTAAATAAATATTGCAAATTTGGTAGTTTTACATGGACTCGTGGAAAATATAGATAAAAAAAGGTTCGAAGCAAATCATTGATTTTACGATTCTAGCTACAACCGTTTGCTTGATATCAGTTTTATCCCTTTTGTCCCATTTTTTCCCCTGAAAGTACAAATTTGAAGAAAGTTTTTTGATTTGCACCTCACGAACTCAGAGAAATGTATTAATCGAATTTCATGATTCTGGCTGCAGTCATTTGGTTGGCACCAATTTTATCCCTTTCCGAACATTTAGACACTAAAAGTACGAATGTCGAAAACCCGCTGTATTTTTCGTACATATGCAGCCGTAGCGAAATCTACACCGATTTTCATTAATCTAGCTGCAGCGGTTTGATTGGTACCATTTTTATCCCCTTTCTCTCCGTTTACCTTAAAAGTACGAATTTGGAAAAACTCCTTTATTTTGAAGGTAACATATATGTACTTACCGAATTTTATCATTCTTGGGACAGTAATTTGGTCGATACCAATTTTATCCCTTCTTGCCCATTTTGACCCTAAAAGTACGAATATCGAAAAATCTCTTTATTTTTTAAGTCTACACAGCCATAGGGAATTATACACTGATTTTCATTATTCTATCAGCGGATGTTTAATCGGTACAATTTTTGTCCCCTTTACCCTAAAAGTACGAATTTGGTAAAACTCCTTTATTTTGCAGCAAGATAAATGTACTCACCTAATTTATCATTCCAGCGGCTGCAACTGGGTCAGTACCATTTTTATCCCTTTCTGTACATTTTGACCCTGAAAGTACGATCGCTTTATTTTTCGATTCTATACAGCCAGAGCGAAGTATACACCGATTTTCATTAGCTGCAGCGGTTTGATTGGTACCATTTTTATCCCCTTTTTCCCCGTTTACCTTAAAAGTACGAATTTGGAAAAACTCCTTTATTTTGCAGGTGATATATATGTACTTACCGAATTCTATCATTCTTGGGACAGTAATTTGGTCGATACCAATTTTATCCCTTCTTGCCCATTTTGACCCTAAAAGTACGAATATCGATAAAACGGTTTATTTTCAAGTCTACACAGCCATAGCGAATTATACACTGATTTTCATTATTCTATATGCAGCATTTTAATTGGTGCCAATTCTATCCCCTTTCTCTCCGTTTATTCTTAAAAGTAAACATATCGAAAATTTTCTTAATTTAGCACGTCTATACAATCAGAAGAATGTATTTATTAATCTAGTTGCAGTCACTTTGTTGGTACGAATTTTATCCCTTTGTCCACATTTCCCCCTGAAATGTGCGAATTTGACCTTTATTTGGCGTGTACATGCGATTAGAGGGATGTACTCGCCGAATTTCACCACTCATTTCACTTGCACTATTTTTATCCCTTTTTGCTCCATTTCATCCCCATAATTACTTTATCAAATATCGTGCAAATACAAAACAGAAATCTTAAAAAAATCTTTTTAAATACTCGAAATATTAGGGGTTATTTCGGGATTTTTTTTCGTTGTGGACAGATTTCGCCCACTCTAAAAAATATTCCACCCTCCTTAAACTTCATTCCACATAAGCCGTGTCGTATGAGGAACGTTTTAATAATTATTTGAGCAAATTGTGATATTTCTTTTAGGAATATTAGGTATATATATCATGTCCACATTATAGGTGGACATAAATGTATATTAGGCTGGGTCGCAGTCCATACAAATGGAAAAACAATTTCCAGTCACCGCACGAAAATAAAGTTTGGATTGTTTAATGATGATTTGCAAAATATTTCGTTCCTAGATCAAGCCATCTGTGAGCTAAACGCTCCTGAAAATACCCCTAAAAACCGCGTTTTTCGCGTGTAATTTTTTTGTATTGCATTTTTGTTAAAATCTTTTTTCTGAAATAATAGTCCCCTGAAAGCACTTTAAATATAAATTTTGATTCTTGTCGTAGAATAGCATATTGGTCGAATTATTGGACCTTTTTAGTAATTTGTTGGGTTTTTTTCTTAGTGACAACTGAAAAATGTTTCGTAGTTGCTGCTAGTATTTTATAAAAAATAAATAGCTTTCGACTGATGTCTAAATGATGATCACCGGATGCAAATTGACGCCATAGCGCTCATTTTTGTAAAAGGAGTTCGTATATTTTGACTCTGTAATCCATCGTCTGTTTTAAATTACTTTAATTAATTATTTAAATTATTTTCAGTGACCTTATTTTTCGTCCTATATTCATTATTTAGTATTCATTCGAAAGGAAAGACCAATGAGGTATTCTAAGACAATAAAAAAAAGTGTTGTTTAAAGTTCTTCCAAGTGTCTACAAATTCAGAAAAAAATTGGACAAAACTGCAACATAAAACAAGTAAGGAAAGGCTAAAGTCGGACGGAGCCGACTATATGATACACTCCACTTCCTATCTCATTACAATTCAATTCTGTAAAAAAGTAAAATCGGGAAGGATTTTTGTATTCTGTAAATGTATGTGTTTGACAAAAAATGTTAAATCGGAAAGGACATTTGTATGGGGGTATGTTGAAACCTGGAATGATGTGTCCCGCTTTCGCCATGTATGTTTATAGATGAAATATAATATGTAAAGTTTGGCCTAAATCGTTTAAACATTTGGGAGCAACATTTGTATGGGGGATATATATAAAACTGAACCGATCATACCCACTTTCACCATAAGTGTTTTGAGTTGGATTATAAGATGTTGTGTCAGTTTTAAAGAAAATCGGGAACAATATGTGGTTTCTAGAGCAGAAAAAGTCAAATCGGGAGCGACATTAGTATGGCGGCTATATCTAAATCTGAACCGATATGACCCACTTTCACCATAGCTGTTTCTACTTTAATTATAGGGTACTGTGCCAAAGTTGAAGCAAATCGAGTGAAATATGTGGTTTCTAGAGCGCAAAAGGTCAAATCGGGAGCGACATTTGTATGGGGGCTATATCTAAATCTGAACCGATTTACTTCAAATTAAATAGCGTTCGTTCTTGATCCACAAAACTTATTTGTGTCAATTTTTGTTAAGATCGGACTATAATTGCGACCTGTAATTTGATTACAACAATAGATGGACAGACGGATAGACAGACAGACGGACATTGCTAAATCGACTCGAGAAAGTGATTCTAAGCCGATGTGTATAATAAACGATGGGTCTAACTCGTTTCCTTTTGGGTGTTACAAACAAATGCACAAAGACATAATACTCTCGTGGAGTGTATAAAAATTACATGGGAAAACATGATTTTAGACATTAAACAATCCAATCTTCATTTCTGGGGGTGACCACTGCAATTTATTTTCGTGACCCATCCTAATATGTATATATACATACACATACTACTTGGTACCATTTTGATTTTAATGCCATTTGCCATCTCTGCATTAGGGTAATTACATTTCAAACATGAGTGCCAGAACTGTCCTTTAAATTTTATAATATACAAATATGTATCTAATTAATATTTATAAGTAATTAATTCTAAATTATGCTGAGGATATAACAAAACTCCAAATACATACATGTACCAACCATTCAAAAATCACCCAGACGTATGATTAATCTGCATTTTCATTGTGTCGCCTTAGTCTTCATACGCAGTGTTCGATGGGTCATCGTTTTTTTTTTAATTAAAAATTCCTGAAATAGAAATAGCCTAATAACTTTTACGGCATTGTTTTATGTTTGTTTTTCCGCACACTTTTCAATTGAAATGAATTTTGTTTTGTAAACAAATTCCACGAAAGTTGGAAGAAGGAAGAAGAAAAGGAAAAACCTGAACCAAAACAACTCAACAGAGATCTGCCTTAAATATCCCGCAACACACACTTGTTTACAACCTGTAAGATAGTCATTCTTATACTCAAAAAAAAAGTCTCTCGAGGTGCGAGAGGAGAGAAAACTTTTTTATTATCTCATTCACAATAAACACACAAATTTGTGAACAACATTTGTGTGTAGGTCACACAACCAGTGAGGGGTGAATGTGAATGACCACCACAAGCCATCCATTGCTTACCGTTTTCTTTCTCTTCCTTAACACAGTGTGTGTGTTTGGAAGGTTGAAGAGAGGGGAGGACAACAATAACGTTGATATCTCTATAGTGTCATATTTTTAACACCCGCATATTTAATACTGAGTGCGCAAAAAATAAAAACCCTCTGAGAGAGAGGCTGACCGGCACTCTTCAGAGTGTATAAATATTGTTGTTGTGTTTTTTTCTCATCAAGAGGCGCAACAACGCATCTGCCTCTGTTGTTATTGTTACCCTTGTTGAATAATAACCATCGACAGGAGCATTATAAAATGCACTTGACCATAATAAATACTCGTGCCGTTGTTATACCCTCCACCACCAGAATGGGGGTATACTAAGTTTGTCATTCCTTGTGTAACATCTTGAAATATTCATCGGAGACCCCAAAAAGAATATATATTCCTGATCATCATCAAATTGTAAGACGATCTAGCCATGACCGTCTGTCCGTCTGTTGAAAGCACGCAGCATCTAAACGAAAAGAGCTAGGACGTCCAAAATTTCCATAAATGCGTCTTATAGTCGTAGATCGGTTGGGGTTGTAACTGGGCAAAATCGGTCCAAAAGGAAAAAATCCCTCACAAGGACTAAAAATACCCATAATAACCTCTAATATTTTACAGTATTTAAGCTTTTTCAATATGTCTGCTTGTACCTACTTCATATTGGGTATACCCATTCCCTCTAAAACCAAAACGTGCACCATAAAGTGATTCTTATTCGTAGGGGGTGAAATGGGGCAAAAAAGGAATAAAAATGGTACCTATCAAACGACAACAGCTAGAGGCACGAAATTCGCTGTGTACATTCCTCTAATTGAGTAGATACATAATTTGAAAGGATTTTTTTCCAAATTCGTACTTTTAAGGGGTAAAATGGACATAGAGGCATACAAATAGTACCAACCGAACGTCTGCACCTAGAATAATGAAATTCGGTGTATATTTCCTCTGACTGCATAGATATGCAAAATAAATAGATTATGTCAAAATGTCATGCTTTCATGGGATAAAATTGGAACATAGGGATAAAAATGGTACCAACGAGTAGCCTACAGCTAGAACTTTGAAATTAGGAGAGTACATCCCTGTAGTTGCTTCGACACGTATAATAGAAAGGTTTTTCGAAATTCATACTTTTAAGGGGCTAAAAGGGAATAGAGGTATAAGAAGTAAGAAAGATTAAAGTCTACACCTAGTCATTATACCCTGTCACCTAGTCATTATACCCTGTGGTGTAGGGTATAAAAACGTCGTTACATTTGAACCGGATGATATACGATATAGCCATAAGAGAAGAAGATACATAAGAACTTGAACACAAACTTTGAATGAGAGCTATATATAAATCTGAACCGATCTGACCCATTTTTAGCATAGGTTTTCTAGTTGATATATAAGACGCTTTCCCAAATTTGATGGAAGTTTGTTAAATATGTGATCTCTAGAGTGGAAAGAATTAAATCGGGGGAGTCATTTATATTTGAGCTATATATAAATCTGAACCGATGTGACCCACATTCGCCATGGATGGTTCTATTTCAAATATTAGCTGATGTGCCGACTTAGAAGAAACTCTTTTAAAATATGTTATTTCTAGAGCGGAAATTATCAGTTCGGTGGCGAAATTTGTATTGAAGCTACATAAAGGGTGATATTTTAAAAGCTATAGGAAAGTTAAAAAACACATAAAATTCAGAAAAAAACCGATGTGACCAACTTTCGCCATGGATATTTCTATTTCAAATATTAGCTGATGTGTCGACTTAGAAGAAAATATGTTATTTCTAGAGCAGAAATAATCAGATCGGTGGCGAAATTTGTATTAAAGCTATATATATATGTAGCTGAACCAATCTGGACCATTTTTTACCAGAGCTGTTTCTAGTTGAAATATCAGTTGTTTTGACAAATTTGAAGAAAATCTGAAAAAATGTGTGGGTTCTAGAGCGGAAAGAGTCAAATCGGAGGAGACATTCGTTCAAAGTGGTATGAAATTGTAGCAGATCAAATATCTGCAGCTAGAATCATAAAATTCGCCGTGTAAATTACTCTGATTGTGTGGACGCACAACATAAAGAAAGTTTTTGGAAATTTGTGATTTTAGGGAAAGCAAAGGGGGATAAACATGGTGCCAATCATGGTACCAGCTAGAATCATGAAACTTCACGAACTTCGTAGACATACAAAACAAAAGTCTATCTCCAAATTCGTACTTTTGGGGATAAAATGGGGTATAAGAGTTAAAACGAACGAGTTGAACACGAACGATAGTCGAATATCAAAATTCGAACTTTTAGGGTAAAAATGGAACGAAATGCGATATGTATTCTCTGGGCTGTGTGAAGGGTTGGAATTGAAAATGGGTCCGATGTGAAAATTTTCTTCCCTGAAAACGAATGAAAATACCAGCGCACAGTGGTTCAGAATCAAAATCCATCGGCCAAAATTCAATAACTTTTGTTCTAAAAAGGTGATTTTTTAAAAGCTATAGGAAAGTGATTCAAAAAAAACACATAAAATTCAGCTTGTTAGTGGTTTAATGTCCAACAATGTAAATTTGGTGCGAAATTTAGTCACAATAGCCCGAATAGCCGCTTCAGTGGGTCGATTAAACTGACCATAAAATGGAAGCGCGCGATGAACTTTCTTAACAGAGCACGCATTTTGATAATAAAATTCAATAATTTGCAAGCGTTGTTCGTTTGTAAGACGATTAATGGTTAATTTATAGACCAAACTGAAGATGTATAATAGATAGATAGATAATAGCTAAAAAATCACCCTTTAGAAAACAAAATTAGACAAGGACCCAAGGATTTTTTTGGGATATTAACTTTAAAAATCGGGAAATCGGATATATTTTTGAAATCGTCCCAAAATTGACTACTTTTCGTATTTTTCGATTTTAAAGAAAATTATTTTTTTTTTTTTTGCATATTTCCGGCAAATGAACTCCGATTGTTATAACATGTAGCATGGGGATAAAGGAAATTTACTCACCTTTTTATCTGCGTACTTAATTTTCATTCAATTTATTCAGACAAAAATGACTAAAATACAATTTGGAACTAAAAAATCTGACTTTTTTAACTAAATCTATCCTATCTTCAGAGGGCAAAAATTACCCTACAAAAAAGGGGGAACCCTTCAACCTTTCCAAATATGTATACATTTCGTTAAAGGCTTTTGAAGGAAAAAAGTTGTGTTGGTCCAAAGTCAGACATTTGTTTAAGAAGGATATTTTTTTTAATATTTTTTACAAACGAACTATATTTGGCACAAACATAGTTTTAACCTAATAATAAAGCTAAGAACACACACAATTTCTAATAAACAAAATTTGAGTGCAAAATCTCTTAAAATGTGTGAGAAACAATTCGACAAAGTCATAAAAAGAAATTTCGTTTTTTCAATTTTCAAAATTGGTAATACAAAAAAAATAAAATTTTTTCTTCCCATTATGAACAAAAACGTAAAAATATGTTAAAAAAAAACATAAAAACAAAAAAATTAAAATTTTAATTTTCTTTAAAATCGAAAAATACGAAAAGTAGTCAACATTAGGTTGATTTATAGAATATATACGATTTCTCGATTTCTAATTTTCAAAATAATCCTTGGGTCCTTGTCTAATTTAGAATTTTTACAGAACTCAAAAATGTTTACTAGAACAAAAGTTATTGAATTTTGGTCGATGGATTTTGATTCTGAACCACTGTGCAGCGGTAATATTTAATATGTACATTTTTTGAAGAATGATGTCTTTATGAAAAATTATTTTGATATATACAGACAAGGACTATCAAGCAAAAGAAAACATATGTATATCCACGCTATATAAGTAGTCGTGGTCTTTATAATTAATTAATTAATTGTAGTTCAAAATTATAATAATATAAATGAAGCATCACAATTTATTTAGCAAATATCGCCATTAGTAAAAATATCATAATTTTCCTAATATTTTATTGCACTTATGCGTGAAGTCGACAGTCTCTATTCTGCCGATAATATTGAGAAATCTATGGTGGATGTTATATAAAATTCGGCCCGACCGAATTTAACGCATTTTTACATCTTTCAAAGCTGTCAAGTGTTTTTAAACGCGAAATTGTTCAGAAAAGGAAAAACTGACTATATATGTTGTGTTCATCTATTTATTATTACTTATATTGTAGCATGTCGCGGCCGAATCTTATATACACCTCACCATTGAGGTCTTTTTCGCGTCTACGTTGGGTTGATACAATTTTTATCCCCTTTCTGTCCGCCCCTCTAGAAGAACTAATTTAAAAAAAAATATTTTAGTTTACATTCAAATACTAATTTCGAAATATCCACTTATTTTACAGTTTAATAGTATAAAAAACATATTTCTTTATAAGTGAACTAGAAAAGGAAACTAATTTTTATTTAGTCTTTGTACGCGAGCAGAGGGAACGTTTATAAAAACCTGTTTATTATTATACCTTTTGAAAGTAAACTAAAAAAAAATCCATCTGTGTTGCGCATCTACGAAGTCAGAGACCGAATTTCGTGAAACTTTTTTACGACTTTCGAAATCTCAGATAAAACTCCTTTTAATTTTTAACCATTTGTAACCAGCTTGTTAATTAATAAATCATCGTTTTTTGTTAATTGATAATCCTGCCAAATCATTCCTATAAACTTACACTGTGCGTAATTTTTTAAGTCATGGAAATATTACCATGACTTAAATATAACAATACATCACTACGTGATAAAAGCCCAAATAAAAGACCCGAGTCTCCCAGTTTTGCCCACAGTCATGCACTTTTTTATGGACCCCCAAATTTTTTGGTCATCGGTGTCATTTCTGCAAAAAAAGTGATAATTTCCTCTGGCTCATATCTTGCAAATCCCTTAATTAGCTGTTTAATTGGTCCTAATGTGGATTTTGGGTAATTTTTCGTTTTCAAAATAATTTAAAAAAACCAAGCCATTCGCACGTGACCAAAACAGAAGTAGTTTTCGCGGCCAACCATTCAAACGCCGATTTTAGCGAATCCTGTGGCAATATTTCAATGTGACCAATTTTAGAACGTTGTGCACTGATGTCTCTTCAAAATGGCTTTGATTTTATCCAAAAATAATTAATAATTTTTTTGTAATTTAATTTTAAGGCCGGTCAAACGTGACATGTCGCACGTGACATTTTTTCCATCGTGGTATTTATGTTGTTTTTGTTGCACTTTTTACGAAAATATAATTAATTTATATTGTTTTTAATCAATAGAATTATTCAATGTATTTATTCTCACATAATAAGAGTAAACAATATTTTTTTTTATTTATTGTTTTGTAATTTTAGCTGATCTTCTTTCAACTTTCACTGCGATTTTTAACTTTCTTTACTTTTTTGGACTCCGTTTATGCTCATCTAGATTTAAAAATTAAAAATAAACATTTTTTACATAAATAAATTATTTATGTAAGATTTTTTTTTTAAATTTTTAATTTTCACACTTAATATGTCGAACGTGACCAACTTTATAGAAGTGCCAAGGTCACAAATTTTCTTATATTCCAGTAAGATTTTTTTTATTTTAATTGTATAAAAATCTCTGTTTGTACTCAAAATTTGATGATCTTTCTGCGTGTACTTTAGATACGATAACAATAAATGTTGTTTTCCATGTCGAACGTGACATCGAAATATGCGATAATACAAAGCAAAAAGTTACACTTTATAGCAGTCGTATAACTCCGTATCCTTTCTTGTTTCACTCTTTGTACTCCTTGAAAGATTTTAGACACCAAAAGTCAATGCGTAATGCCTCTATTTAAAAACTTTGATCAAAACAAAACATGCGAAAGAAATATTCATACGAGTAATGTTGCACATGCGCGACTCTGCATTCAAATATCTCAAGATAGGATATGAATTAATGTAAAATTAGTTTACATTAGACAAATTTGTTTATTTCTCTATGAAAATATGATAAAAGAAAATGTTTACAAGAACTTTTAATTTTTGTTGTCTTGGTGGACCTTTATGTGGAAATGCCCATATGTTATACGATCAAAAAAACTTCATCTTCAAAATCGTAAATGTCGTCGAACAAATCTTATAGGCTGTAGTGTGTGTAGGTGGCGTATACGTGCTGTTGATTAAGAATATCACTCATACGCACTGTAGTCGGACTGACCATTAACAGAAACAGTCCTGCAAGATATAATTTTCCTACCTAAACGGTGCTAAGAATCATTTCGAGGAAGTTCATATGTTCATTGTTTCCTTGAATTTTGAACGGTTTGCTACCTATGGACCTGAACTGGGGAAAAAGGTTAAAAAATCGAGC
>OX377619.1:155087731-155416281 GCA_947397865.1 Polietes domitor | reverse complement strand
GAAATTCGGTGTATACATTTCTCTGATTGCGTAGACACGGAAAATAAACGGATTTTTAGAAATTCGCACTGTTTGGGGTCAAAATGGAAAAAGGGGATAAAAATAGTACCAACCAAATGACCGCAGCTAGAGTCATGAAATTCGGTGTATACATTCCTTTGGCTACGTAGACATGGAAAATAACAGGTTTTTTCCAAATTCTTACTTTCAAGGGATACAATGGGTACAGAGGGATAAAAATGGTACTAACTAAACGACTACAGCTAGAATGATGAAATTCTAATTGGGTAGAAATGTCAAATAAAGAAATTTTAGATAGTCGTACTCTTAAGGGGGTAAAAATGATACCAACCAAATGGCCGCAGCTGGAATCATGGAATTCGGTGTATACATTCCTCTGACTGCATAGACACGCAAAATATTTTTTTTTTCAAATTTTTGCTTTTTCTTTTACGGCAAAAATTGGTTGAATCATGAAGTTAGGTTATTTTGCACTATGTACGTCTGATGGTGGATTTTCAAAATTTAGACTTTTGGAATTAAAATAGAATGGAAATACAACCAACTGTAGCACACACTATCTACCAATATTTATGGTATTTAAGCTTTTTGAAAATATATATAGAAGAATATTTATTTTTTGAATTGACGTATTGGTAGCCTTGTCCTATAGGCGTGGGTTGAAATAATTAAAATATTATATTTATTTATATTTTTTTTGTTAATATTTGTATTTGTTTTGATTTGGCTATATAAAAAATTATTATCCTGTAATATTACTGCAGTTCTACGAAAATGGGCAACCTCTGTGGAATGCAATCCATGGTGGAGGGTATATAAAGTTTGGCCCGGCCGAACTTAACGCCATTTTTACTTGTTTATCTTTGATTTCGTCTTGCTGAATAATTTTGAGACTGTATTGTGGGACTTTGTCATAAATATTCGAATGTCGTAGCCTTTCGGAGAGTCCTGGTATATATGTCATTTATATTTATAAAAGAGAATGCCGTCCGTGTGAACACGCAAAACTTTATAACGGGTCGTCTGATTTTCACGATTTTGGGCTTGATGAATTCGTGTTGGCCCAAGGAAGGACATAGGATGTAAAATTGGTTCATAAATATTACTGACCACGAGAATGATAAATAGATGCCGAAATTTGGATTTTCATTTTATGTGTGTGGCAATAGTGTTTTTTTGAGCCAGAAGGCAGCAAATTGGAACGTATATATTACTGACCACAAGAAAGATAAATATGATGCTGGAGTTTGAATTTTCGTTTGGTGGGTAGTTGGGGCGTGGCAAAAGTGTCTTTTAGCTAGAAGGCTGAAAATTGGAACGTATATATTACTGACCACGGTAATATCAATATGATAAGATCAATATGAAACCTGATTTTAATTTTACCATTTTTGTTTTTGCCTGGCGAAGCGGGCGGGGTTCAGCTAGTAGATTTATAGATTTTCTGCGCTCCATCCTTGTCAACTTTTCTTTGATTTTGTGTTGCACGTTTTATAAAATCCTATCGATATATATCGATTTTTTTGTACTTCGCTTGAAATTATGTTAATGTTTAATTTATGTGTATTTGTATAGATCCCTGAGGATGACCAACAACGTTGGTCGAAATATAATATATATAATTTAAATAAAAAATAAAATAAAAATTAGCAAATCAAAAGAAGATATTCGTACTTAATTTGTGTGACCTAATAGCCGAACAATCTATATATATAAAAGAGTTGCGTTACTGACTGACTGACTGACTTATCATTGACCAGCCCCCAGACCAAACGGCTGAAGCCAGGGTCATGAAATTTTCAGTGTAGTTCCCAAATATGACGTAGACGTCGACTAAGAAAGGGTTTTACGAAATTCGTACTTTTAGGGGATAAAATGGCCCAAAAGGGGATAAACATCGAACCTTCGTCCTTACTAAACGGCAGTAACTATAAACATGAAATTCGGTGAGTTCCTTGCAATGACCATGCAGACGAGCTACGAATAGGGATTTTTCGAAATTTGTACTTTTAAGGGAGGAAAGAGACAAAAAGGGATAAAAATGGTACCAATTTAAGAATTGCAGCTAGAATCGTGAAAATCGGTATTTACATTTCTCTGACGACGTAGACTTGCAATATAAATAGATTTTTCGAAATTTGTACTTATAAGGGGTGAGCGGGACAAAAAGGGATAAAAATGGTACCAAGTAAAGTATTACACCTAGAATCGTGAAATTTGATATGTAAGTTCTTCTGACCATGTAGAAGCGCAGTAAAATTGGATTTTTCAAAATTTGTACTTTTAAGGGATGCGAGGGACAAAAAGGGATGAAAATGGTACTAATTTATAGTCGCGAAATTTGGTATGTAAATTCCTCTCAACACATAGAAGCGGAATATAAATGCATTTTGTACTTTTATGGGGAGAGCGGGACAAAAAGGGATAAAAATGGTACCAACTAAAGTATTGCAGCTAGAATCTTGAAATTTGATATATATGTTCTTCTGCCCATGTAGAATCGCATTAAAATTGGATCTTTCGAAATTTATAGTTATAAGAAGTGAGCGGGACAAAAAGGGATAAAAATGGTACCAACTAAAATATTGCTGCTATAGTCGTGAAATTTGGTATGTAAATTCTTCTCACCACATAGAAGCGGAAAATAAATCCATTTTGTACTTTTAAGGGGAGAGCGGGACAAAAAGGGATAAAAATTGTACCAACTAAAGTATTGCAGCTAGAATCTTGAAACTTGATATGTAAGTTCTTCTGACCCTGTAGAAGCGCAGTAAAATTGCATTTTTCGAAATTTGTACTTATAAGAGGTGAGCAGGAAAAAAAGGGATAAAAATAGTACTAACTAAAGTATTATAGCAAAAATCGTGAAATACGGTATTTAAATTCCTCTGGCCATGTATAAGCGCATTAAAATTGGATTTTTCAAAATTTGTACTTTTAAGGGTTACGAGGGACAAAAGGAATTAATAATGGTACTAATTTAAGTATTGCAGCTATAGTCGTGAAATTTGGTGTGTCAATTCCTCTGACAACGTAGAAGCGAAAATCCAAGTTAATTTTTTCGAAACTTATACCTATAAGGTGTGAGCGGGACAAAAATGGATATAAATAGTATCAACTAAAGTATTGCTGCTATTGTCGTGAAATTTGGTGCGTAAATTCCTCTGACAACGTAGACTTGCAACATAAATTGATTTTTCAAAATTTGTACTTTTAAGGGGAGAGCGGGACAAAAGGGGATAAAAATGGTATCATCTTTAGGATTACAGCTAGAATCATGAAACTTAGTATATAAATTCCTCTGACCATGTAGAAGCGCCATCAAAATGGATTTTTTCGAATAAAAAGCTCTGCGGTTGTAATTTTGTGTTAAAAACTGGGTAGAAAATGATAAAAAATATATATACGAAGGGAGTTCAGCTAAAACAATGCACATCGACAAGCACATTCCTTTGACTGTATATGAGTGCTATGTTTCCAATTTGCTATTTTAGAAAAGAAAATCAAATAAATACTATCCTAAAACAGAGACGGATATAACTAATAACAAATACCTGGCTTTTTCGCGTGCGAAGCAGCGGGTACTGCTAGTAACAAAATAAATAAATAAAAAAGTAATTAAAAGGTCAACAATACATACAACCAATTCTTAAATATTATTATGAAATATGTCATAATCAATAAAATATTTGATGGATTTCATAGTTTTTATTAAATGTTTCATAACTTTTTTAGTTGTCAACTTTATTCGACTGAATGCTAGTAATTCTCATTTGTGCTCTGTTAACTCTGACATAAGTATGAACCCTGATTTAGGTCAAAGACATATTAATTGCAAAGACTCTCGCAAGGGTGGTGTGTGTCGATTGGTTAGTCAACGAGTCAGACCTTTTTTTTGTATTGGAAACTTCAGTATAAATTATTACTATTTATGAAACTCTTTCATAAAATTAGTGAAGTTTCTTCATAAAATCTATGAAAATTTTCATACATCATATTATGAAAAATTGTAGCGAGTACTTGCCTACTGTAGTGTACTCCGATTCTTGAATAGCAAATGTGTTTACATTTGGGAATTGGCGTCGTGTGTGTCCACATTACTGTGGAGTCTTGTTACACTCTCCAATGCCCAGATTGTGATTGTGTTTATGTTGGGCATAAGTGTCCTTTGTTCTAAAATGATTCTTTGTAGTACACTGCTGACCCAGCACAAATGCTCGCTCGCTTCACCATAGAATCTTTAAGTTAGATATTAAGAAATCAGTCTTAAGTGAGTCTTGAATAAACGAGCAACGCTCAAAGAAACAAACCTAAATTCGTTTCATTTACACATACAACATTTTTATATTATAAAATAATGTATTTTTATGACAAAAGTTCATCGAATGAAAAACTGCATTTCATAGTTTCTAAGAAATGTTTCATAAATTCTATGACACTTTTCATTGATTTATGCTTTATGAAAATTTTTTCAATAATTTTATGAAATGTTTTTCTTGGCGACTTTTTAATGAAATTTTTCACTGAGGTTAAGACAAAATCATAAATATTATGAAGATAATTCTTTCAGTGTAGAAAATGTTTGCAGGCGATTTTCCTTTATGGGTCTCTCTCACTGTGTGTGTGTTTGAGTGTACGTGTGTGTCGAAGCGGTTGTGTTTATTTGTAATTTTCAGTTTCAAGAGTGTGTGAAAACTTGTGAAAATGGTTTAAGGGGATTTTGCCTGCCTTTCGTCTTCCTCTTCTTCTTCACATTTTATTTCATATCGTTGCAGGGCAACCTAGTTTTTCGGTATCCAACGACCATCAACACTCTTCTCCGACCCAGCTCGAATTCTTCGAATCCACCTTTCCCCATTTAAAATACCCGGTACGAGCTGCCTCCACACTCCCCCTCTCCATCTCTAGCCACCATCATTGTCTTTTGCTTGTTGTTGTTGCTGTTGAATTTTGTTATCTTTCCATTGGAGTGCTGGTTATTTGTTTTATTTTTTCTCGCTTTGCATTTTTGTGCTCCACACACACACATAACCACACATAGGTTAGTTACATACATCCATACATAGTTTACGTAGGGGCATTCGTTCATTCATTGCCACTGAGTTGCCCGTGTTTTGGGTGAGAAAACTAGAAACCAACAAGCTATTTTTTGTTTTTATTTTAGGTCTTTTTTTATCTAGATATTTCGAACACGCAAATTAAATTGATCGAAATTACATAAACGCTTGCCGAAAAAGTGTGGGCTTCTGCGAACTCACAAATAGCAACAAAACCTCGAAAGGTTAACCAAATGACGTGCAAAAATGTTCAGATGAAAAAGAAGTTTTGGGCAAAGTGAAATTTGAATGAGGAGGATGAAGAGAAGGTGTGTTGTGTGTAGGGGCATAGTTTTCCAACAAACTCTGTTAAAATGAAAATTCAATGAACAAACATGTTGACACACCATATCATCATCATCAATACCTTGAAAGCGATGAGGCAAGCGAACACATGCATGTTTGCACATACTTACATATGTAAAGGGTGATTTTTTAAGAGCTTGATAACTTTTTAAAAAAAAAAAAAAAACGCATAAAATTTGCAAAATCTCATCGGTTCTTTATTTGAAACGTTAGATTGGTCCATGACATTTACTTTTTGAAGATAATTTCATTTAAATGTTGACCGCGGCTGCGTCTTAGGTGGTCCATCCGCTTAGTCCAATTTTGGCATTTCCACGTTTTTGAGTAACAGAGGCCCAATTGCTACGAAAGGCGACGAATCGATAATTGATGGTCATCATTAACACTGGCCGATACAGCTGCGATATTTTCTTCAGTTCGGTTTAATGTCCAACAATGTAAATTTGGTGCGAAATTTAGTCACAATAGCCCGAATAGCCGCTTCAGTGGGTCGATTAAACTGACCATAAAATGGAAGCGCGCAATGAACTTTCTTAACAGAGCACGCATTTTGATAATAAAATTCAATAATTTGCAAGCGTTGTTCGTTTGTAAGACGATTCATGATGAAATGTCAAAGCATACTGAGCATCTTTCTCTTTGACACCATGTCTGAAATCCCACGTGATCTGTCAAATACTAATGCATGAAAATCCTAACCTCAAAAAAAATCACTCTTTACATAAAGGCGGTTTCAAACTTGGAAGCTAGCAACGATTTCAGTAAAACACAAGTAAAAACGTAGTAAAGTTCGGCCGGGTCGAACTTTATGTAACCTCCACCATGGAGTAG
The DNA here is from genome assembly GCA_947397865.1 of Polietes domitor. Lineage (NCBI taxonomy): Eukaryota > Metazoa > Arthropoda > Insecta > Diptera > Muscidae > Polietes > Polietes domitor. Next base: position 155,410,027 of record OX377619.1, on the reverse strand, counting down.
AAGTGCAGTAACATTACAAGAAAATGTTTTTTTAAATATAACCAAACCAAAATAAATAACAATATTAAAAAATAGTTTTATAAAAAACTAGCTTTTTTACCCGGCGTTGCATGGGTTTATTCTTCCCTACTTCATATGCTTTTGAAGATAAAATGAGTACTAATTGATATTTTTATACCCTCCACCTCCAGGATGGGGGTATATTAACTTTGTTATTCCGTTTGTAACATCTTGAAATATCGACCTGAGGCCCTATAAAGTATATATATTATTGATCGTCATAAAATTCTAAGACGATCTAGCCATGTCCGTCCGTTCATCTGTCCGTCTGTTGAAAGCACTCGAGCAACGAAAGGAGCTTGGACGCCCAAATTATCCACAAATGCGTCATGTAGTCGTAGATTGGTTGGGCTTGAAACTGGGCGAAATCGGCCCAAAGGAAAACATTTTTCCCTCACAAGAACTAAAAATTCCCATAATAACCCCTAATCTTTTAGAGTATTTAAGAATATATTTTTTCAATATATCTGCTTGTACCTACTTGATATTGGGTATGCGCATTCCCCTTATAGCAAAAAACGTGATTTTTATTCGTAGGGGGTGAAATGGGGCAATAAGGGATAAAAATGGTACATATCAAACGACAACTGTTAGAAGCATGAAATTCCGTGTGTACATTCCTCAAATTGAGTAAATACATAATATAAAAGTATTTTTTCGAAATTCGTACTTTTAAGGGGTAAAAAGGGAATAGAGGGATAAAAATGGTACCAACCAAACGGCTGCACCTAGAACAATGAAATTCGATGTATACATTCTTCTGATTGCGTAAAATAAACGGATTTTTCGAAATTCATACTTTTTGGGGTTAAAATGAAAATGGGGATAAAAATAGTACCAACCAAAAAGACCGCAGCTAGAGTCATGAAATTCGGAGTATACATTCTTCTGACTGCGCAGACACGAAAAACCAACTAAACGACAACAGCTAGAATGATGAAATTCGCTGTGTACATCCCTCTAATTGCGTAGACAAGTAAAATAAAGAGATTTTAGAAAGTCGTACTCTTAAGGGGGTAAAATAGGAAAAGGGGGATAAAAACAGTACCAACCAAATGACCGCAGCTAGAGTCATGGAATTCGGTGTGTACATTCCTCTGACTGCATAGACACGCAAAATGAGAAGATTTTTCCAAAATTTTTTACTTTCAAGGGATGCAATGGGTACAGAGGGATAAAAATAGTACCAACTAAACGATTACCGAACGGCTGCACCTAGAATAATGAAATTCAGTGTGTTCATCCCTCTAATTGCGTAGACACGTAAAATAAAGAGATTTTCGAAAGTCGTACTCTTAAGGGGTAAAACAGGGAATAAAAATGGTACCAACCAAATGGCCACAGCTAGAATCATGGAATTCGGTGTATAGATTCCTCTGACTGCATAGACACGCAAAAGAAAACGATTTGCCAAATACGTACTTTTCACTTTTACGGCAAAAATTGGTTGAATCATGAAGTTAGGCTATTTTGCACTATGTACGTGGGATAATGGATTTTTTAAGTTTTTACTTTTGGAATTAAAATAGAATGGAAATACAACCAACTGTAGCACCAACTATCTACCAATATGTATGGTATTTAAGCTTTTTTGAAAATGTAAATATAACAATATTTATTTTTTGGATTGACTTGAAGTATTATTTCGATATATATGGTGTAAACGTATTGGTAGCGTTATTTGAAATAATAAATTATTTTTTCAATATTTTTGAATTTATATATATATATCAAGAAATTTATGTTTAATTATTGATTGTTGTTGGGCTAATGTTGGTAGTGTTATCCTTAAGATTTAAATAAAACTATTTCGTTTCATTTTACTTCTCAACGTTTCGTTGGTTGTTTTTTCCAACTTCATCAGGAAAAAAATTGTATTTAATGAAATTCGATTAATTTTACATCATAGGTAAATCACTTATATACTATTATAAAAACTGGACATCACGACACAATTTATTAATAATATTATAAGTAATTACTCATAGATAAAAATCAGTCTAAACTTAAATACTAGTATCACAGAACATTCTTTTTCAATTGAAAATTTATATTTTCTTTTAATATTACTGCACTTCTGTAATATTAAAATCGACAGCCTCTGTGGAATGCAATCCATGGTGGAGGGTATATAAAGTTCGGACCGTCCGAACTTAACGCCGTTTTTACTTGTTTGAATTTCAATTGGCGAGTTTTGAATTTCATATGATGTCTTTTGAATTTCAAATGGTGTCTTTTGAATTACAAATGGATTTGGATTTCAATTAACATTTTTCGAATTTCAAATGATGCCTTTTGAATGTCAATGATGTCTTTTGAATTTCAAATGGTGTCTTTTGAATTACAAATGGATTTGGATTTCAATTGACATTTCATTCAAATGGAATTTTTGAATTTCAATTTCATGTGATGTCTTTTGAATTACAATTGGAAATGGTGTAATCAAATGTTATCGAATTTTGACCGATGGAAAGTAATTCTGAACCACTGCGCGACTCACCAGCTGCGCCAAAAATTAGAAAGAATTAGAACCTTGACATTTCTCACACATCCCATGTAACATTTTAACTACCGATTAATTTGACTTTGAAAGTTAGAATAACATTAATATACATAAAACTAACATTAATTTTAATTTTTATTTTCAGGTTTATGTTTGACATTTGCAAAATTGAACGCTAACAAAATTGGGAAATATTAAAAACTTACTTCCAAAGTAGTGAGTCTTCAACGCAAACTGTAAGAAATTTACATGGAATTTTTTCAAGAAGAGATCGGCCTTCAGTTCAGATTGTGCGTCAATTTGTGAAGCGAGTTTATGAAAATGGATCGTTTATGGACAAACCAACCCGTGTACATTCTCGTCCAGTGCATTCAATCTAAAACTTTATTGATGTGGCTGAGAATGTCCAAGATCATCCATCAACATCAGCGCGTCATCGTTCTCAGGAACTGAACATTTCTTGCACTTCTTTGAGAAGAATTTTGCATAAAGACCTCTGTATGAAGTTCCATAGGTCCAACAACTGCAGCCTCATGACCATCTGATGTGTTTTCGCTTCGCCCAATGTGCTGAAGATTGTTTGGCAGGAGATGAAGAATTTTACCGAAAAATTGTGTTTCGAGATGAAGCTCATTTTCATCTCGTTGGATATGTCAATAAACAAAATTGTCACATATGGGGTTCAGAGAATCCCCACGTGACTCTTGAGAAGCCAATGTTTGGTGTGGATTTTGGGCTGGCGGCATCATTGGACCTTGTAGGGAACATTTGGGTTGATCGGATGATGTACTACCGAGCCAGTCGTGGTAGTCACATGAATGATATTGGGGTTTTTCGAAATTCGTACTTTTAAGGGATAAAAATGGTACCACCGCAATGACCAAACGGCTAGGCCTAGAATCTTGAAATTTGGTATGGGCATTCCTCTTGCGGCATGAAGACATCCCAAAAAGGGGATTTTGGAAAATTCGTACTTTTGGGGGGTAAAATCGGAAATATGAAGTGTGTTTTTGTACTTTAAGGGATTAAATGGGATTAAAGATGTACCATAGTGTAGATCAAACGGTTAGGCCTAATTTTTATACCCTACACCACTTCGTGGACTAGGGTATTATAAGTTAGTTTCGCGCCAAATGTTTGTAATACCAAGAAATAATCGAGCTAGACCCACCTTTAAGTATACAGATCGGCTTAGAATCACCAGCTGAGTCGATTTAACGATGTCTGTCTGTCCGTCCGTCCGTCTGCTGCCCATCTAAGCTTGTTCGCACTCTACAGGTCGCTATAAAGCATATATAGTACTCGTTTTTCTTTAAAATTGGCACAACATCTTATAATCTAACTTAAAACACCTATGGTGAAAGTGGGTTAGATCGGTTCAGATTTAGATATAGCACCCATACAAATGTCGCTAACGATTTGACTTTTTCCGCTTTAAAATCCACATATTGTACCCGTTTTTCTTTAAAATTGGCACAACATCTTATAATCTAACTTAAAACACCTATGGTGAAAGTGGGTAAGATCGGCTCAAATTTAGATATAGCCCCCATACAAATGTCGCTCCCGATTTAAATTGGCACAACATCTTATAATCTCATTTATCATGGTGAAAGTGGGTTAGATCGGTCAGATTTAGATATAGCCCCCATACAAATGTCGCTCCCGATTTGACTTTTTCCACTCTAAAATCCACATATTATACCCGATTTTCTTTAAATTTGGTACAACATCTTATAATCCAACTAGAAATACCTATGCAGAAATTGGGTAAGATCGGTTCAGATTTAGATATAGCCCCCATATAAATGTCACTCCCGATTTGACTTTTTCCGCTCTAAAATCCACATCTTGTACCCGTTTTTTTTAATTGGCACAACATCTTATAATCTAACTTAAAACACCTATGGTGAAAGTGGGTAAGATCGGTTCAGATTTAGATATAGCCCTCACACAAATGGTGCTCCCAAATGTTAAACCGATTTTGGTAAAACTTTACATATTATATTTCGTCAATAAACATATATTGTGAAAGCGGGTCACATCGTTCCAGGTTTCAATATACCCCCATATAAATGCCATTTCCGATTTAACATTTTTTGTCAAACACACAAAAAAACATATATTTACAGGTTTGCAAAAATCCTTCCCGATTTCACTTTTTTACCGAATTGAATTGTAATGAAATAGAAAGTCCGTCCGTCTTTAGCCTTTCCTTACTTGTTTGGGAGATGCCCATATGTCCATACTTTGGTATAACCCAAATGGGGCCCCATTCTGATCTATTACAGCTCTAGAAACTACATCTCACATCGGATCTTCAATTTTGCACATCATGATATTTTTCAACTGGGAATACCTACCGTGAATGAGAAATATGTAGGCCCATGTCTTGGACCAGGCCCAAAATGTTGTTGTAGGCCCCCTTTTTGTATTTGTCTGTAATTGGATCAATTACCATATTATTAACCATATTCGTTAAATATGACTAAAGATGAATTTATAATTTATATGAACTACATAAAATTGCCCCAATGAAATACCTTTAGTAATCAAAGCGAGGTACATACGTAGGGAGTGGTGTAGGGTATTATATAGTCGGCCCCGCCCGACTTTAGCCTTTCCTTACTTGTTTTAAATTCAGAACGGGCATTACGTTTATAGCACGATTGCGACCAAGAAAATATTTTTGCAAAATTCGTATTTTTTTGAGAACGAAATCGGGTAAAAGTGATAAAAATCAAACAGATGGAGCTGAAATCATGAAATTCGGCGTGTATATACCTCAAAAAATGCTTACAAACTCATAATGAAGGAATTTGTCGAAATTCGTATTTTTAAAGGGTAGACGAGAAAAGGGGACAAAAAAGGTTCCAAAAGAACGGCTGACGCTGCAATCATAAAATTCGGTGTGTATATTCTCCTTACAGTGTAGGTGAGTGCTAACAAGAAATTTTCCGAAATTTGTACTTTTAAGGAATTAAGTGGGTTAAAAACTGTACCTCCGCCCTGACCGAACGACTGGGCCTAGAATCTAGAAATTTGGAACGCATATTATTATACGAATGCGACCAAGAAAACATTTTGCCAAATTTGTACTGGAATCACGAATCATTCCTCAAAATGTTTAGAAACACAAAATGTAGGATTTTTTTTTCGAAAATTTTGTTTTTAAATGGAATAAGGTACCAACAACACGGCTGACGCAATAATCATGAAATTCGTGTGAATATTCATCTTACAGCGTGGATGCGAGAAATTTGCACTTTTAAGATATTAAAATGGAGAAAGATTGTGCTGCCGCCTTTGTGCAAAATTCGTACTTTTTGGGAGTGAAAATGGGTAAGAATTGGTTACAATGGTACCAATCATGAAATTCGATTTGTACATCGTGTACATTTCTCCGAGAACGTAGACGCACAACATAAATTATTTTTTTTTGTGTGTAAAATTTTTGGGTAAAAATGGTACCACTTACTAACATAAATGATTTTTTAGAAATTTGAAACAAAAGGGATAAAAATAGTACCTACCAAAATATTGCACTAGAATCGTGAAGTTCTCCGAATTTAAACTAAGTCTGGGAAAAATAATACTTTGTTCATAGTTTGAATAAATTCCTTGACTCCCTTCGAGAGTTATTGTGCACACCACCCACCCAGCCAGACAGATGGACGTCACTCCTTCGATGCGTTGCACTTTTTTCTATCCCAAATTATATATATGTTCCTACTCTGTATTGTGAAGGTATAATTATCGCACCTTAAGAAAGAAACGGGCAAATAATTTTCTACTTTATATTTCTTTAATTTGTACAAGGTAGAAAAAAATCAATTCGGTGTATAAATCCCTCGAGCTACGTAGAATCTGAAATAAAGAATTTGGTGTGAATATACCCCTGAATACGTAGTTGCGCAACATAATGCGATTTTTCATATTTTGTGATCGTTTACAAGCGATTTACCCTGAAAGGGATATCCTTACACCGCGTACGAAGTACGGGAATTTGCTAGCATTTCATAAATGATCAAAGACATGTTCTACTGATGAATGCAAATTCAATATATTTCAATGCGATGAATGTGCACAAGTCTGACACAAACCTAGTCAAACCTACAGTCTTCGACTGTAGATGCAAAACGGTGCCCTAAGGTCACGCAAAAAAGTTGCAAAAAGGTATTGAGGCAGCACAATAGCCCAGTTCAAATCTGATATTTATCAAAATTTAAATTTTTATACACTCCACGAGAGTATTATGTCTTTGTGCATTTGTTTGTAACACACAAAATTAAGGGAGATAGACCCATTGTTAATTATACCGATCGTCTCAGAATCACTTTTTGAATCGATTTAGCAATGTCCGTCTGTCTGGTCACCTATTCTTGTAATCACGATAATTGTAGCCAGAACCAAATGAAACTTTGCACAACGAAGTTTTTCGGGACAAGGACGAACGCTATTTAATTTGAAAAAAATCGGTTCAGATTTAGATATAGCCCCCATACGAATTTCACTCCCGATTTGACTCTTTTCACTCTAGATACCACATATTACAACAGATTTCTTCAAAATTGGCAAACCATCTTATATTTCAACTAGAAACACCTGTGGTGAAAATGTGTTAGATCGGTTCAGATTTATATATAGCTCCCATATAAATTTCGCTCCGATTTAACTTTTTCCGCTCTAGAAACAACATATTGTATCAGATTGTCTTCAGATTTGGCAAAACATCTTATATTTAAAATAGGAACACCTATCTTGAAAATTGGTCAGATCGGTTCAGATTTGTATATAGCTCCCATTAAAATTTCGCTCTCGATTTGACTTTTTTGCTCTAGAAACCACATATTTTAACAGATCCTCTTCAAATTTGGCAAAATATCTTATACTTCCACAAGAAACACCCATGGTCAATATAGGTCAGATCGGTTCAGATTTATATATAGCTCCTTCACAAATTTCACTCCCGATTTCACTTTTTCGACTCTATAAACCACATATTTTAACCGACCTTTTTCAAATCTTGCAAAATATCTTATATTTCAACTAGAAACACCCATGGTGAAAATGAGCCAGATCGGTTCAGATTTACATATAGCTCCCATTCAAATTTCGCTCCCGATTTGACTTTTTCTGCTCTAAAATCCACATATTTTAACAAATTTTCTTCAAAATTGGCAAAACACCTTATATTTCAACTGGAAACACCTGTGGTGAAAATGTGTTAGATCGGTTCAGATTTACATATAGCTCCCATGCAAATTTCGCTCCCGGATTGACTTTTTCCACTCCAGAAACTACGTTTTTTTTTTAACGAATTTCTTCAAAATGAGCATAACACGTTTACTTAAACTGAAAAAACTTATTGTGAAAGTTAGTCGCTTCATTCCATGTTTGGATATAGCCCTGATATAAATATTCCTCTCGATTTGACAAATTGGGTCAGGTCATATTAGCCTATGATTTGGAAACATACAAAAACCTTCCCGTTTTCACTTTTTTGCCGAATTGAATTGAATTCGGATAGAAAGTGGAGTGTATCATATAGTCGGCCCCGCCCGACTTTAGCCTTTCCTTACTTGTTTTTAATATTTTTTTAATTTTTAAGAATATTTTACAAAATTTCTTTACAAAAATCCCAAATTTATTAACATCCGAATATGGCTTAATGCCATGTTTAGAGATAAATCTAAACAGATATATTTTCACCTAACACCCTTTTCACATTTTCATACGATTTCGTCAAGTGTAACTTTATTTCGAGATTCAAATTCCACAGGGATCTAACATTTGAAATCGATTTCATATTCAGTATGAGTAGTATTTTAAGAAATTCATATCATTTCCATTTTTTTTGGGCAGACATATTTAACTCAAACCCAATTATTATCACTTCTTACGAATTAAGATATCATTAAGAATTTTTCCAAGCACAGTGATTTAGACAAATTGTGATCACCAGCGAGCTAAAGAAAATTCATCGTATACCTGTTGAAAGTCATTTTATAATATTATTACTACGATGAGATGAGATTATTGAGATTATAATCCACAACAAAAAATATATAGGATTTTATCCACTCTTACATATGCACACATAACGATATAAATTATTTTCTTTTACTCACCATTTTCAATCGTCTCCTTGGCACACGAGATTATCTTGCCCTTGCGACGACGCAAATTCGATTCGAAATTATTGTCATCGGTGTAATCACCATCGCCGTCCAAGGCAGCATCCTCGGCCGTTGTCGACTCCTGTACGTCCTCAGACGATTGGCGCTCTGAGGACATATTGCCACTATCGTGTTGTATAAGACTTTCGATACTTTTATTCATAATAAACCGTTAGAAAGGACTCTTATTCACCAACAGATACACTCACACAGACACAGCCACATACACAATTGGTTGACACTTTCACTTTTCGAACTTTTTCTCTTTCCTTTTTTGCATAAATACCGGGGGCGCGAGGAGCGTGTAATTTATTGTTGTGCCCTACACTCACAGTAGAGGCTGTTGCTGTCGTTTCAATTAAAGTATTACCGAAATTTTATTCGAATTGGAATTTGATTAAGAATGTATGAATGCTCGCATTTGCTGGCATTTGTTGCTTTTCTGTGAATTTATGGGCCTTTTACACATTCAAATGTCTCGTTAAATTATTCACACACAAAAAAATTCACTTTAGTGGCTGTAGCCGTCGTCGTCGTAGACACTGCAAGAATACATAAAGAATTTTATTTATTTATTTTTTTTTGTTATTGTCCTGAAACTTTCGTTTATTTGCATTGTCTCGGTTAACATCCCTTTCGGCTCGTTTAAATTAAGTTCACCCATAAGCACAACCAAATGAAATGCTGTAAATTCGGCGAAACGTTGTAGACTGGACGTTTATTATCAGTTTCACTGGATTTACATTATTTCAAGGGCTTTTTACAGCATTTTTTGTACTTATTGGGAATGTGAAATGAAAGTGCGCAAGTATCAGTTACTGGAGGAAGCGGCCCGTGGATCTGTTCTAAGTTCTTGGCGAAATAAATACCTTTATGTAGTTCATCACTGTGGTCTTAATATATTAAATATATAAATTTGAACTACCGATTACTCTGACTTTGACTCTTTAACGCAAACTGTAAGAGATTTACGTGGAATATTCAATAACTTTTGTTCTAGTAAACATTTTTCAGTTCTGTAAAAATGCAATTAGACAAGGACCCAAGTATTACTTTGAAATACTAAAATTGAAAATGGACAATCGAATATATTTTATAAACTACGTAAAATTAAAACTGTTATAACTTCTATACTGATGATCGGAATACTGTGAAATTACACACCCTTTCTGGTACCTCCCACACAAAGTGGCATAAACTTTGGTTACAATAAAACCGATATAACATCCATGCGGGTAGTAAAAATCATTTGCAATTTGATATTTATTTTTAGCCACGCCTCTTCTTGTACCTCCCACACAATTGCCCCTATCCTAGGTATTTAAATCCTTTATAACTTCTATACTGGTGAATGGAATCCACTATAACTTCATATTTGATCATGTTTTTTATAATTATTTTATAGATGTGGAAGCTGGGATCATGTAACATGAACCCCTAGTACCTTCCACACAAATTATCCTGCCCTACAAAAAATTGTATTCCTGATAACTTCCGTATATATGTTGAGAGTGAGGGTATATATAAGTCGGTTAAGCCGACTGAAGCTTACTTACTTGTTTTTTATACCCTACACCACTTCGTGGACTAGGGTATTATAAGTTAGTTTCGCGCCAAATGTTTGTAACACCAAGAAATAATCGAGCTAGACCCACCTTTAAGTATACCGATCGGCTTAGAATCACCAGCTGAGTCGATTACGCGTCCGTCCGTCTGTCCGTCTGCTGTCCATCTAAGCTTGTTCGCACTCTACAGGTCGCAATTGTTGTCCGATTGTCATGAAAGTTATTTTTTCTGGCCAAGGACCATCGGTTCAGATTTAGATATAGCCCCTATACAAATGTCGCTCCCGATTTGACTTTTTCCACTCTAGAAACCACATCTTGTACCCGATTTTCTTTAAATTTCGTAGAACATCTTATAATCCAACTAGAAACATCTATGCTGAAATTGGGTAAGATCGGTTCAGATTTAGATATAGCCCCCATATAAATGTCGATTCCGATTGGACATTTTCCGCTCTAGAAACCGCATATTGTACCCGATTTTCTTTAAATTTGGCAGAACATCTTATAATCCAACTAGAAACATCTATACAGAAATTGGGTAAGATCGGTTCAGATTTAGATATAGCCCCCATACAAATGTCGCTCCCGATTTGACATTTTCCGCTCTAGAAACCACATATTGTACCCGATTTTTTTTGGCCAAACTTTACATATTATATTTCACCAATAAACATACATGGTGAAAGCGGGTCACATAGTTCCAGGTTTCAATATACGCCCATACAAATGTCCTTTCCGATTTAAAATTTTTTCTCAAACACATACAGGATGCAGATCATGGTCAAATTTTGCAGATCATGATATTTTTCAACTAAGAATACCTAAATATATAGGCCCATATTTTGGACCAGGCCCAAAATGTTGTTATAGGCCCCCTTTTGAAATGTCGGTTCGATTCATCCTTTTACTACTGTATAATTTGTATTTGTCTATCGGATAATTGGATCAATTACCATATTATTAACCATATTCATTAAATTTGACTAAAGATGAATTTATAGTAACTGTATAATTTATATGAACTACATAAAATTGCTCCCATGAAATACCTGGGTTTAGTGATCAAAGCGAGGTACATACGCAGGGAGTAGTGTAGGGTATTATATAGTCGGCCCCGCCCGACTTTAGCCTTTCCTTACTTGTTTATTTATTCATTTCAACTTGTAATTCAAAGCCATCGGGCCAATTTAAAACAAATTACAAAATGCATATATAATACTTTTTTTTAACGTGACTAGAAAAACTACTCAAGCCTTTCAAGAATAAAATTTATATTTAGAAAGGTTGAAGGGTTCTTCATTTATTGCAGTGTAAAAATGTTTACTACAATAAAAGTTATTGAATGAATTTTGGCCGATGGATTTTGATTCTTAACCACTGTGCGATGATACAAGAGGAATATCTGAAAAATCTCCAAGGGATTCTGGTATATAATTGCTAATTGCGTATACGGATTTTTCGAAATTTGTACATTTTGGGGTTAAAATGCAAATAGTACCAACCAAATGACCGCAGCTAGAATCATGCAATTCGGTGTATAGATTCCTCTGACTACGTAGACACAAAAAACAGAAAGGTTTTTTTCAAATTCGTACTTTCAAGGGATACAATGAGATAAAATTGGTACCATTTAAACGGCTACAGCTAAAGAGTGATTTTTTTGAGGTTAGGATTTTCATGCATTAGTATTTGACAGATCACGTGGGATTTCAGACATGGTGTCAAAGAGAAAGATGCTCAGTATGCTTTGACATTTCATCATGAATCGTCTTACAAACGAACAACGCTTGCAAATTATTGAATTTTATTATCAAAATGCGTGCTCTGTTAAGAAAGTTCATTGCGCGCTTCCATTTTATGGTCAGTTTAATCGACCCACTGAAGCGGCTATTCGGGCTATTGTGACTAAATTTCGCACCAAATTTACATTGTTGGACATTAAACCACCAACACGCTTACGTAGAGTGCGAACTGAAGAAAATATCGCAGCTGTATCGGCCAGTGTTAATGATGACCACCAATTTTCGATTCGTCGCCGTTCGCACCAATTGGGTCTCTGTTACTCAAAAACGTGGAAATGCCAAAATTGGACTAAGCGGATGGACCACCTAAGACGCAGCCGCGGTCAACATTTAAATGAAATTATCTTCAAAAAGTAAATGTCATGGACCAATCTAACGTTTCAAATAAAGAAGCGATGAGATTTTGCAAATTTTATGCGTTTTTTTTAAAAAAAAGTTATCAAGCTCTTAAAAAATCACCCTTTAGAATGATGAAATTCGGTGTGTACATCCCTCTAACTGCTCATGTAAAATAAAGAGATTTTCGAAAGTCGTACTTTTAAGGAGGTGCACTATGGTCCCAAATCCATTTTTTTTGGCAGAAATTCAAAAAAATTAAAATTGGAAAGTGGTAAATGTGTATATATTTTCTTTATTGCAACACTCCAAACAGTCAAGAAAATATACTGGAGAAAATTAGGTGGCAACACCTCAAGCCTGAATGGTACAAAGATAATGGAAATACATAGATAAAATAGTTGTAGTTGCAGCCATAGCCATTAGGTGGCGAATGTGTAAAAAGTACATTCTTTTTCACTCAAAGTACATTCTAATTCACTCAATTTTGTACTCTCTTTCGCTTATAATACTGAAAATTGGAAGAGAACGAATGAAGTAAAAGTTACTCCCAATGATTTTTATGACTCTACGTCAAATACCACACTTCAGTTTATTTAATTAGCTTTTATTTTCCATTTATTGCAGTTTTTAGAAAAAAGGGAAATTTTCTCTCCAAAATGATATTCAGTGCCATCTAAATAATTGTCTTCGTACTACGCATTTCTCTGAGAGTTTTGTTTAATCTATAAATTTCCATTATCTTTGAATGGTACTTAAACTTTGCGGTTCAAAAAAAGTGGAATTAATTTTTATATAAAGCAGTTTTGCAAATTAATTAAAATCAAGACTTAAAAAGAAAATAATAAAGTGACTATATTATGAAAATTGACGGCAAGAGTTAGTAGTTGAAAAATTATATTTAACATTTTATGATTATTGTGGTCTTGTAAGTATTCATAGGTATTGTAATTTTGTGATTTGTAGAGAACATAAACTATAAATGTCGTGGACCAAAAGTTATATGTATGACTCAACTTGACTCAAAGTGTAATAGGCTGTTTCCACTACGGTCGCTTCCACGTCCGCGTCCAATAATCAATGGACGCGCGTTAAAGCCTATACAAAAATCATAGGCAGTTAGGTATGGGAAAAAGTCGCGTTCATATTGGACGCGTTTTCCGATAAGTCACGTTTACTATAAATTCGATTATTTTTGCAGTCGAAACCCACCCATACCTATTAATGGCAACACCGCAAATTGCACATCCCTATTAAAACAGCTGTTTATCAGCATAAACATAAACAGCCACAGCCAAAATGCAAAAAACAAATGACCAGATGCTTCGTGCATTGTACAAAAAATGTGCAGCGCTGCTGCTACTGCACATTTCCATTAGGCGCAATACCATTTGATCCTCATTTTCCACTGCGGTTAGCAAAATAATATCATTTAACTCCATGATAATGTCACAACAAAAAAATATTAAACTTTTCGCATCGCAAAAAAAAAACAAATAAACGCAAACAGCTGTTTGAACGCAAACGTGGACGCAAAACACAATGGAAACACCATTAAAAATTTTCGATAAATCGTTGACGCGGACGTGGAAGCGACCGTAGTGGAAACAGCCTATAAATGTGAAAGTGTTCGTCTGAGGTTGTAGTTTATGGTGGAATTAATATATCGTCAGCATTTTTCGGCAAACTCCAAAAATTGTCATTTTATTTTAGCACAGTTTTTGATTAGCCATATACATATATATGATTATATCTATGAATTAGTTTTGTGTACGAGACCCATCAATATTTCATTTAAAAGGTATTGAAAGTACCTTTAAAATGGTATACAACATCATTCACCTTTTTGTACACATGTATACATTTTACTTTATTTCTTGAAATAATTATTTAAATTGCAGTTTAAAGTATACTATTTGTGTGCTATATTTTGCTTTTGTAATAATGTTTAGAAAAACACATTTCGTCAAAATAATCAACTTTTCTTTATTTTAAGCTTTCATAAAATGTTGTTTTTGGTCACCCTGTACCAATACAGGGTGATAATTATGTTGGTTATATATTGAGTTTATATGGGAGGTGGTAGTGGGCGTGGTCCGATCTGCCCAATTTTATTTTTATTTTTTTGCGTATGATATGTCTAGCAAATGTGCAAACTTACAAGACTGTATGTTTATTTGTCGACTTTATGCCATAAAAAATGGATTTGGGACCAGTGTCGGGTGGTAAAATGGGCAAAAAGGGATAAAAATGGTACCGACCAAATGGCCGCAGGTAGAATCATGGAATTCGGTGTATATAGTATAGTTTTTGTATGGGTGCCCCATTAAGCAGTGGGGATAGGGGTAAGTTTGTTCGGAAAAAATGTTGGGGAGGGAAAATTAGTGGAGGTCGCTCTGACATTTAACCCAGCTAGGGGCGACTCCGAGGGACCACCTCAGTGGTTGAAGATATGAGGTAAGTATGTTCGGAGAAAATGCGAGGGTTGATAAAATAATGGGGGTCGGTCATAGATTTGTCTTCACTAGCGGCCTCATTGGGCCAATAAAAGTGGTGGGAAGAAATTTTGTAAAAAAAATAATTTTTTTATGGGAGCCCCTTAACGTTCGGATATAGGGGGTATGTATGTTCGAAAAAATGTTGTGGAGGTGAGGTACCCTATTTCCCTCACCTTTGACCCCGATGAGCGCCCACGTACACTCATCTTACCATCCCCATTGTTTGGGTTATGAATTTTTTTCCGATCTTCACAAAATAGGGGTTTCTAGCGTATCCAAATCGAACTCCTAAAATTCCCATACAACTCTATACCACCCTTAATGTATCGTTGGACGAACATCATCATAATGGTTCACTGATTAACATCCCGGCGTCCGATGAATTCTCTACTTTATTCATATCAATATTCCATAAGATAAGAATTCTGGATGAGACCTCCTTGAGGTGTATTCTCATCAATATTCCATAAAAAGAGGATACCTCCCTCAGGTTTGCTCTTATTTATATCTCCTCTCTTATATCCTGTTGACATCCCTCCCTGGAAGAATATCGTAGTTATGCTTCATTGATTAACAAACTAAATATCATCATTATGGTTCACATCTCAACATTGTGGCGCCCAATGATCGTTAATTGAAATTCCTGGTTCTCTGCAGATTCTCTACTTTATTCACATCAATATTCCATAAAAAAATAAGACCTCACTGAGGTTTGCTCTTATTTATATCTCCTCTCTTATATTAACAAACTAAATATCATCATTGTGGTTCACATCTCAACATTGTGGCGCCCAATGATCGTTAATTGAAATCCCTGGTTCTCTGCAGATTCTCTACTTTATTCACATCAATATTCCAAAAGATAAGAGTTAGGGATGAGACCTCTCTGAGGTTTGCTCTTATTTATATCTCCTCTCTTATATCCTGTTGACATGTTGATTAACAAACTAAAGCCCCAAAAATGGTTCCTAACTGCAATTCAATATTCCACGGTATAAAAATGTAATAATCCCGAGTATAAAAATTACACATGAAATCTCTCTAAGGAGTGCTTCTGTTCATCTTCATGCTTCATTTATTAACCAAACTGGCGCCCGATTATCAATTAAATTCAATCCCAAGCTCATTACCTTTACCTCAGCACTATTTGCTTATAAGTTTAACAACCAAACATTATTAAAAGCTTTGCTTAAATTTAAATCACTACATCTTTATCTCTCTACGAGAAGGCATCCAAGCATCTATCTGTACTAGGCTTATTGTGTGTGTGGGGGGGAAGGGGAGAATAAGTCGTTGCCATTCTTTGAAAGTCTTTTCAAATTCGTGTCTATGTTCCACTTTAGTCTCTCACTCAGCGTACAATGATGATGATTTTCACTTCAGCCAACTTAACCCTTACCAACCCTCCTCAGCGGATTATTAAGGCAGTTAATGGAAGACCCAAAACAAAGTGAGAGCTTTAGTTTGTTTCAATAATCCTCCTTTTGAATGGGCATGAATAGATACCACCACCGAGTTGAGTCGCTTGTACACCACAATCTGTTTGGCGTTCAAACCTTTTTATTTTCGTTTGTTTTTTCTTCTTATTTTTGTTTTGCCTGCAGGTAACACAAGATGCTTTGCATTGAGTCCTTCTTTCTGTTTGGCCCCATAGAGCCGCATTTCTTTTTGTGGTTATCAAATATGAGTTATAACGATGCTTAGTGCTTTCCCTGGGTGGCTGGCTGAATACATACATAGACTTAGTTATCTTTTGAGTGGGATCACGTACTACGACGCATTTGTTTCTAACGATGAACTCAAAAGGTTAGTTTGTGTTAACATGGAAGGTGTGGGAAGGGCGCCAAACTACCCTTTTATTATAATCTTAGGATTAATAATTAAATTCAAGGTCAGATTTTGAATTCGACGCAATAGTGATCCTCTTCATGATATCTAGAAGGAGCTATCAAATTTAATGAAGTGCTGACATTTTTTGAATAGCCTTTAAGGACCCACACTGAGCGGAGTAATATTCAATTTCATACAAAGGGAATACTCTTCATGCAGACTCTCTGGATACCTAAAATAGTGGGATGACTTCATAACTTCCAAAGTTGAACGAGCATTACCAAGGGAGATTACAATGCTAACTCACCACTATCTTTGAGCTGACACAATGTGATCCCCTTTACCATCTCTATGTAAAAGGAAGAATCCATTTTAATGAAGTGCTGACATTTTTTCCGATGGCCTTTCGCGACCGACAGAGAGCGATATGTACCTCAACTTGACTTTCTGGAAACCTAAGATCCTGGATGACTTGAAATCGCAGCTCTCACTTCTTAACTTACAAAGTTAGACGTACATTACTCACATCGGAATAAGGAAAATGACTTCCTAACATTGAGCAAAAGAAGACTGAGCCGCAAACGTCCTCTTTTTCACTCTCTCTGTAGTGAAGACGAGCCTAAATCTTCACGAACTTTTGGAAATCATTCTTCAATCAATAAGGAAAATGTATTCCTTGTATTGAGTACTCACTTTGGGAAGTTATTCCGAATCTCTTTGGAGCAATAGAAAGCTCTCAATCTGCATGAGGTTTTTGAAATCAATCTTCAGGGAGTGTTGGAAAATGTGATCGTCATAATTCCTCTGATGATAGAAAACTATATCATGGATCTTTAATGATTGACAGATCCTCAACTTCATGCAATGAAAATGTCGTTCATCTCGGAAGTTGTTCCGAATCTCTTTGGAGCAAGAGAAAGCTCTCAATCAAGTATTCAGGGAGTATTTGAAAATGTGAAAACTATAACATGGATCTTTAATGACCGACAGACAGCGGAATAATCCTCAACTTCATTTAATGAAAATGTCTATCATCTCGGAAGTTGTTCCGAATCTCTTTGGAGCAATAGTATGTTCTCAATCTTCACGAAGTTTTTGAAATCAATCTTCAGGGAGTGTTGGAAATTGGATCACCATACTTCCCAGAAGCTCTGATGAACCAAGACTATAACATGGATCTTTAATGACCGACAGACAGCGGATTAATCCTCAACTTCATGTAATGAAAATGTCGTTCATCTCGGAAGTTGTTCCGAATCTCCTTGGAGCAAGAGAAAGCTCTCAATCAAATCAATGAAGTTTTTGTAATCAATCTGCAGGGAGTGTTTGAAAATGTGATCATCATACTTCCCAGAAGCTCTGATGAAAGAAAACTATAATATGGATCTTTAATGACCGACAGACAGCGGAATAATCCTTAACTTCATTTAATGAAAATGTCGTTCATCTCGGAAGTTGTTCCGAATCTCTTTGGAGCAATAGTATGTCTTCACGAAGTTTTTGAAATCAATCTTCAGGGAGTGTTGGAAAATTGGATCACCATACTTCCCAGTTTTGCAAATCAATCTTCAGGGAAGATACGATCAGGGAACTTCCCCAAAAGCTTCCATGAAAGAAAACTATAACATGAGCGAGTAATCCACAACCTCATTTAATGACAAGTAAGAAAACGTCAGTCGGTTAAACCGACTCATATTCACCTTCACTCTCAGAGAACATATGCATGGAAGTTATAAGGACTTAGGGCTAGATAATTTGTGTTGAAGGTACTAGAAGGTTCGTGGCACATGGTCCCAGCCTCCACATTTAAAAAACAATTGTAAAAAACCTGATCAAATATCAAGTCATTGCAGAATCCAAGCACTAATATAGGGACGTTAAAACCGAAAGCCGGTTAACCGGTGGTATGCACCGTCCACTGGTTTTTGGGAAAAATTCTAATTTCGTCAAACCGGTGTTTTCATGTCGGTTGACCGGTTTTTAAATACAAAAACATTTGAACCGGTTCATCGGTTTTGTAATAATTTAAAAACCGAAAACATGGTCCCAGCTTCCACATTTATAAAACAATTGTAAAAAACCTGATCAAATATCTAGTCATTGTCTAGAATCCAAGCACTAATATAGGAACGTTAAAACCGAAAACCGGTTAACCGGTGGTATGCACCGCCACCGTCCACTGGTTTTTGGGAAATATTCTAATTTCGTCAAACCGGGAAAACCGGTGTTTTCATGTCGGTTGACCGGTTTTTTAAATACATAAACATTTGAACCGGTTCACCGGTTTTGTAAAAATTAAAAAACCGAAAACCGGGATTTTGAAGTTGTGATTTTTCGAACAAACCGTAAACCGTTTTCCTGAAAATGGTTGGTTTTTGACATCCCTACAATAGTATAGAAGTTAAAAAGGATTTACTTTTATCTAGCAATGGGACAATTGTGTGGGCGGAACTAGAAGGGGCGCCAGCTTCTACATTTATAAAACAATTGTAAAAAAACCTGATCAAATATCTAGTCATTGTAGAATCCAAGCACTAATATAGGGACGTTAAAACCGAAACCGGTTAACCGGTGGTATGCTCCGCCACCGTCCACCGGTTTTTTGAAAAAAATCTAATTTCGTCAAATATTTTCTAAGTTTAAAGTGATTACAAAACAAGTAAGTAAGCGTCAGATACCATATGCATGAAAATTATAAGGACTTAAATTGGACTTGGGGTCGGATAATATATATGGAAGGTACTGGAAGGATAAAAAAAAAAGATAAAAATAGTACCAATCAAATGACCGCAGCTAGTGTCATGAAATTCGGAGTATACATTCCTCTGACTGTGTAGACACGGAAAATAAACAGATTTTTCGAAATTCGTACTTTTTGGGGTCAAAATAGAAAAAGGGGATAAAAATAGTACCAACCAAATGACCGCAGCTAGAGTCATGAAATTCGGAATATACATTCCTTTGACTACGTAGACATGAAAAATAAAAGGTTTTTCCAAATTCGTACTTTCAAGGGATACAATGGGTACGGAGGGATAAAAATTGTACCAACCAAACGGCTACACCTGGAATAATGAAATTCGGGGTATACATTCCTCTGAATGTGTAGACACTTAAAATAAACAGATTTTTCGCAATTTGTACTTTTTGGGATTAAAATGGAAAAAGGAGACTCAAATAGTACCAACCAAATTACCGCAGCTAGAGTCATGCAATTCGGAGTATACATTCCTCTGATTGCGCAGACGCTTAAAATAAACAGATTTTTCGAAATTCGTACTTTCAAGGGATACAATGGCACAGAGGGATAAAAATAGTACCAACTAAACGACTACAGCTAGAATGATGAAATTCTAATTGCGTACAAACGTCAAGGGGGTAAAAATGGTACCAACCAAATGGCCGCAGCTGGAATCATGGAATTCGGTGTATACATTCCACTGACTGCATAGACACGCAAAATAAAAAGTTTTTTTTCCCAATTTCGTAATTTTTCTTTTACTGCAAAAATTGGTTGAATCATGATGTTAGGTTATTTTGCACTACGTACATCTGATAATGGATTTTCAAAATTTGTACTTTTGGAATTAAAATAGAATGGAAATACAACCAACTGTAGCACCCACTATCAACCAATATTTATTGTTTTTTAAAATTCTGAAAATATAAATATAAAAATATTTATTTTTTGATTTGAAATAAATTATGGTTTGAAATAATTAAAATATTATATTTATTTATAAAATTATTTTTTCAATATTTGTATTTGTTTTGGTTTGGCTATATTAAAAAAATTATAAATATTTTCCTGTAATATTACTGCACTTCTACGAAAACCGACAACCTCTGTGGAATGCAATCCATGGTGGAGGGTATATAAAGTTCGACCCGGCCGAACTTAACGCCGTTTTTACTTGTTTTTTTCACTTCAACACAAAAGTAAACAGCTGATTTAACACGGCATTGCCATTTGATTCTCATTTCAGTTGACAATTGTCAGTGGTGTTGCCATACTCACACATTTATCTGATAACAATTAAACCGTTGATTGAGAACACCGTAGGCCTGTTCGATTGGGCTTACTAGCTTGCAATTAAGATACTTGATAAGGTGGCAACGTTGCCACCCATTGGTTTTTCTTAACTGAATCAACAAGAAAAATCTGGCAACAACTCTAAGAGAGTAGTAAGCTACTTTCTTGTTAAGCGAGTAAATTCCATACAAAAATTAAGCTAGTAAGCCCAATCGAACAGGCCTCATTTTGGTTCACCGGGACTTTATCGCTTCGAAAAACGAATGTCCCGGTTAGTTTATAGACAATTTAACCGGACTATGAGAAAATGGCTCTAAGACTAGCAATTGACTTGTGGATCTTGTTCCGTTTGCGAATGTTATTGATTTCTAACATTTCTAGCATTTTCAGACTGTATGTGAAATCGAGCTAAAATGACGTAAGGTCGATTTACAAATGTCAAATTTGTGTGGTACCTAACATCGACCTTATGTTATTTCTGCTAGATTTTGCATACCGAGTGACAAAGCTATTAGTTTATTTCAAGCTGAAATCGATTGTTTTCAGATGTAGTCTGAAAATGCTATTATGTAAGTGTACAGGGGCCAAATCACGCGATTCGAAAAAGAAAAAGGGTATAAATTTGAACAAAAATTATACAAAATCTAATTAGATTATCTCCAATAGTCTTAATCTCGACATCCTATTTGATTTTGTTGGAAATTTCCACTTCTTTCATAGAAATTAAAAATTGATGTCGATCGTAATTTCTCGATATCGAATCCCGTGATTTGCCCCCAGTTCCGGAATCCTGCTTAATTTCATGTTTTCGAAAATATTGTGACAGTAAAAATTCCAATGAGATTACAGGGGCAATCTAGCTTTTTTTGGGACGTAGTGATAGTACACTATCATGTAGTGGTCCTACACAGGAAACGCAACGTGGAATCGCTTTCGCATTACTTCAAGTTGGGTTCATTTACTGCATTTTGCATGTGTCGTCTATTCCTATTCCCCCGTCCTACAAAAGATTAGGGGTTCGGCGCTCGCAAATTCTGCTGTTTTGTTTTTTCTCTCAAGATACACTCCACGGTTATCGCATATTGAGACCACTTTTGGCTATCTTCTAGCATGTTATTTACAAACTCAGTCATTGTTTGACTGACTCCGTAGGTGTTTGAGAGATTACTTCTTATGATCTGCGAAAAAACACATTTTAGGATAGTGTGCTCAACAGTATCTTCCACTTCATTGCACATTTCGCATGTATCAAAAGGTCTTTTCTTGAATTTGTGCAAGTACTTGCCAAAATTGCCGTGTCCGCTAAATATCTGCGTGAGGTAGAAATTAGTTTTCCCGTGAGATCTACACACCCATTTTTTAATATCCGGGATAAGCTCGTGGGTCCACCTCCCCTTGTCGTCCCTATCCCATTGACTTTGGCAAGATTGGAGCAAACGTAGTCTTGCTTCCTCTTTTATCTTCCTTTTATCAGTCGGAAATTCTTCCACGGATATCTGTTGGTGAGAAGTTTCATACCGTTCTCTAATCAGGAGGTCAATGGGTGGTATACCGGCAAGTATAGTTGCCGCCGAGGTAGATATTGTCCTATATGCAGAAGTTACCCGTAGGACGATTGCTCTCTGTACTCTTATCAATAATTTTCTCAGGGATTTGTTATTTTCAAGCGCATTCAGCAGAACAGGAGCTGCGTAGAGAACCTGCGAATATGCTACCGTTGCCATCAGTTTCCTCGTTGTTTGCCCTGGTCCTCTTACGTTTGGCATTATACGAGCCAGTTTTGAGGCCGTTCCTAGAGCTTTCTCTGACACCCTCTCTATGTGTTCTTTGAAACTGAGGCTACTATCTAGATGTACCCCTAGGTACCTAAGGCTTTTGGATAGCGAGATTTTGTGGCAATCTACTTTAATTTTTGGGTAGTCGAAAGATCTTCTCCTTGTCACAATAATTGCTTCTGTTTACGCAGCGTCGAGTGTAAGACCTTCCGATCGCAGCCATCTACTTATTCTGTCAGAGCAAGACACGGTTTATCTAAGACAAGGGCGACGTCGTCAGCGTATCCAATTAACTTTGCGCCTTCGGGTAGTGATAAATTTAACAGTCCATCGTACATCAGATTCCACAGAAAAGGGCCCAGCTTGGATCCCTGTGGCACTCCTGCTGACAAGGGGCAATCTAGCTAAAAATTATCATAATGAGAAGGTTGTTGCAATTCCAGTAGTTCCGCTTCCATCAAAGTCTTGGTCCTTTAAGTTTATCAGAAATTTCCCTAACCTAGAAAATTACACCAACAACTATTATCCTCACAAAACAGTGACAGGATAATGGAAACGTTGTAATTCCCGCAGTTCCGCTTCCATCAAAATCTTGGTCCTTTAAGTTTATCCAAAAATTTCGCTGTATATCCCTAGCTTAGAAAATTACATTAAAACAACTATTGTCCTGGCAAATAGTGAGCGGAAACCTTTGAAAATAACAAAGCTTTTGTTAAAATCAACTAATTGCCAACAGTTGTCCAGGAAAGATTCGGTTCGCTTTTTTTCTGGTCGAAGGATGTGCCGCTCTCTTTGTTTACATATCCTTTCAAACCAACAAAGTTGATAAATAACAACTATGACTAGGAAATTGTGATGGTTCGAACAAAGAGGTGAATAACTACAAAAATGCAGGAGAGTACAGTGTGTGCAGAGAAATGGGTCGATGCCACCAATGAATGAATGATATGTGATTGGATGGATGGTGGTGGTGGTGGTTGAGGTTGTGATAGTGGTGATGTTGAACAGTAGACAACATGCTGCTCTTTGGGCCCTTGGGCCACACATGCAACAAAAACAATGATGTGGTTGGTGATGGTGGTGGGGTAGGATGGGGTGAGGTAGGATGTGGTGGGGTGGATGACGGTATTTTGGTGGTGGGTGGTGGAACGAACAAAACCCGACAACAAAACATTGCCGGATAAAACCATAAAATCGAAAAGAAAACAAAATACGAAGTTGGGAAGGGAGGTGGGTGGTTGGGTGTTATGTTGTGTCTAGGCTAGGTGGTGGATAAGAAAGAGGAAAGTGGAATGGAAGAAAGCAAAAACCATTAAAGTAACGTCAGCTCTTTAAACATAATGTCAGAGCATATCAGACACGTTATGTTTATTTTCTAGGCAGCATGATGATGAGGATGACTTTCATCAGACCAAGGAAATTAGCGAAAAACAAAACAAGTGTGGGAAACCACACAGTTTTGCAAAATCCGCTCATTATATTTTTAGCATACCAGGCAATGCTATGCCCTCATCCACAAAAAGGACGAAAAATTACCAAAAGGTAAAGGTAACCAACATATTCCTAGTGACGTGCTCTGATGGGTCATAGACATCGTCATACAACGCCGCTGCTGCTCCCTCATAGACCGAGACCGAGAACAATCAGCCGACGAACCGCTGCGCTATCCACAGTTACGCATACATTTGCACAATTTTCGGCTAACAATGGCAATCATGGAGCAAGCCAGCCAGCGCCACCACCGAAAAGGATGTTATTTCATAACACTTTTCACACACACACACACACCGTAACTTTTGCAAATTCCCAGAATTTCTGCCAACTTTTCGGTGAAAGCAAATTTATAAACTTTTGGAAATTCACGAATTTTCAAAATTTCCAATTATTTTTCTATTTAATTTTAGCTGAAAAGCTTTCACTTTGAAATTTTCTTAATTTCTTTCAACTTGTTTTTCACTCCACCATTTTTTTGTTGGTATTTCTTTGTGTGCTTTTTTTCTATTTTTTTGTTTCTTCCGCGCTCGACAATTTTCGTTTTCTCTATCAACCGCTTCGTTAAAGTTACCGTTAAAGACTGAATTTTGGCCACCACTTTGTGCTGGAGCGTGACAGAAAAAAACCCTCATTTAATGCCGTGGTGTGGTGAGTTTAGGCTATTGATTTTTATTTCGGCTGCCCCAGCCTTTTTATCATGTTTGTTGTGCTCTCTTCTTTTCCTTTGCCTTTCCATTTCTGCTTTCGCCAGCCAGCCAGTCCAGTGGATGGATGTCGTATTTTTGTTTGCATGCCCATGCCCACGGCCGAACCTCGTGTTTGCCGGTTGCCCATTTGTTTTGTGGTCGGTGTGCGCGGAACGAAATGTCAAAACAAAAATCATATGGTTTTGCAAAAACGCAGCAGGAAATAGGGGTGGCTGGCCTAAGTAGCGCGCTTAAATGCCGAGGGAAAAGGAAATCGGGGTTAATATCCAATAGGAATTCACCACGATAAGGTGAATTTGTTGCAAAATCGGAAACTAGCACTTAGCAAAGTCACACACCAGCTCATGTAGCGAAGAAGAAAACGAGCGAATATTCGGTTTCGTACGGCATTCGTACGGACCACTCTTCGGCTTTCGGCCGAAAATTGAAATTGAATGAAGCCGAAATTTCAAAATTAGCTAGGTTATTTCCGTTTTCTATTTAACTATTCTTAGCGTCACAAGAGGGCGGAGTTTTTTTTATCGAAAATTCTTAAAAAATTTTCAAAATTCAATTTTTCAGTTTTCATCAGATTCGATGTATGTATACTAGGCTGGGTCGCCGTCCATACAAATGGAAAAACAACATCCCGTCACCCCACGAAAATAAAGTTTGGATTATTTTATGATGATTTGCAAATTATTTCGTTACTAGATCAAGCCATCTGTGAGCTAAACGCTCCTGAAAATAACCCTAAAAATCATGTTTTTCCGGTGTAATTTGTATACCCTACACCACTTCGTGGACTAGGGTATTATAAGTTAGTTTCGCGCCAAATGTTTGCAACACCATGAAATAATCGAGCTAGACCCACCTTTAAGTATAAAGTTAGGCTTAGAATCACCACTTGAATAATTTTAACGATGTCTGTCCGTCCGTCCGTCTGCTGTCCATCTAAGCTTGTTCGCACTCTACAGGTCGCAATTGTTGTCCGATTGTCATGAAACTGGGCAGAAGTTATTTTTGCTGGCCAAGGACCATCGGTATTGAATTTGGAGGAAATCGGTTCAGCTTTAGATATAGCCCCCATACAAAAGTCGCTCCCAATTTCACTTTTTCCGTTTTAGAAACCACATATTGTACCCGATTTTCTTTAAATTTGGTACAACATCTTATAATCCAACTAGAAACACCTATGCTGAAAGTGGGTAAGATAGGTTCAGATTTATATATAGCCCCCTTTTCACTTTTTCCGTTTTAGAAACCACATATTGTACCCGATTTTCTTTGAAGTTGGCACAACATTTTATAATCGAACTAGAAACACCTATGCTGCAATTGGATAAGATCGGTTCAGATTTATATATAGCCCCCATACAAATGTCGCTCCCGATTTGACTTTTTCCGCTTTAGAAACCACATATTGTACCCGACTTTTTTTAAATTTGGCACAACATTTTATAATCGAACTAGAAACACCTATGCTGAAAGTGGGTAACATCGGTTCAGTTTTAGATATAGCCCCCATACAAATGTCGCTCCCTATTTCACTTTTTCCGCTTTAGAAACCACATATTGTACCCGATTTTCTTTAAATTTGGTACAACATCTTATAATCCAACTAGAAACACCTCTGCAGAAATTGGGTAAGATCGGTTCAGATTTAGAATAGCCCCCATACAAATGTCCCTCACTATTTTACTTTTTCCGCTTTAGAAACCACATATTGTACCCGATTTTCTTTAAATTTGGTACAACATCTTATAATCCAACTAGAAACACCTATGCTGCAATTTGGTAAGATCGGTTCAGATTTAGATATAGCCCCCATACAAATGTCGCTCCCGATTTGACTTTTTCCGCTCAGAAACCACATATTGTTCTCCATTTTCTTTAAAATTGGCACAACATCTAAAAATCCAACTAAAAAACCTATGTTGAAAGTGGGTAAGATCGGTTCAGATTTAGATATAGCCCTCATACAAATGTTGCTCCTGAATGTTTAACCGATTTTGGCAAACTTTACATATTATATTTCACCAATAAACATACATGGTGAAAGCGGGTCACATCGTTCCAGGTTTCAATATACCCCCATACAAATGTCCTTTCCGATTTAACATTTTTTGTCAAACACATACATTTACAGGATACAAAAATCCTTCCCGATTTCACTTTTTACCGAATTGAATTGTAATGAGTTAGAAAGTCCGTCCGTCTTTATCCTTTCCTTATTTGTTTGGGAGATGCCCATATGTCCATACTTTTGTATAACCAAATGGGCCCCATTCTGATCTATTGCAGCTCTAGAAACTACATCTTACATCGGATCTTCATCAAATTTTGCAGATCATGATATTTTTCAACTAGGAATACCTACCGTGAATGAGAAATATATAGGCCCATGTTTTGGACCAGGCTCAAAATGTTTTTTGAAATGACGGTCCGATTCATCCTATTACTACTGTATAATTTGTATTAGTCTGTCGGATAATTGCATCAATTACCATATTATTAACAATATTCGTTAAATATGACTAAAGATGAATTTATAGTAACTGTATAATTTATATGAACTACATAAAATTGCTCCCATAAAATACCTGGCTTTAGTAATCAAAGCGAGGTACATACACAGGGAGTGGTGTAGGGTATTATATAGTCGGCCCGCCCGACTTTAGACTTTCCTTACTTGTTTTTTTGTGTTACATTTTTTCCCAAAATTTTTTTCTGAAATAATAGACCCTTGAAAGGACAAAATTTTGATTCTTGTCTTTGAGTAACTTATTGGTCGAATTATTGAACGTTTACAGTATTTTTTTGTGGATTTTCACAGTGACTACTGAAAACTTTTCCATATTTGGTGGTAGTATTTTATAAAAAATAAATAGCTGCAGTCAATACCTTTCGAATGATGCCTAAATGATGAATATCGGATTGAAATTGACCCCTCAGCGCTCATCTTTGTAAAAAGTGTTCGAACATTTTGGCTGCGAAAACCATCGCCTGCATTAAATTATTTCACAAAAATGTAGTCAGTGACGTCATTTTTCGTCCGTTATCCATCATTTAGGCATCATTCGAAAGGTATTGATTCCTCCTTATTATTTTTCATTACGCCGCAAAATGTTTCCAAGAAATATGAGTTTTTAGCTGTCACCTTGAAACCCCCAATAATTGTACCAATGAGTTATTCTAAGACAAAAATTAAAATTGTTATTTAAAGTGCTTCCAAGGGTCTATTAATTCAGAAAAAAAAATTTTGGGCAAAAATGCAACATAAAAAAAAATCACACGGGAAAAACATGATGCCACAGATGGCTTCAATAAACAATCCGATATTCATACCTGGGGGGTGACCGGTGCAATTTATTTTCGTGGCCCATCCTAATGTATACTAGGGGTGGGATAGTGCAAGATTTTTCGATTAGAACACCTAATTTTGTGAGGTTCGGATAGAAAATTCATGAGGCAAAAAATGGGGATGTTGGGGTGAGTGTAAATGGGCGCTCATTGTGGTCAAAATTGAGGGAAAAGGGGTAAAAATACACAAAAATCCCCGAAAATACCTCGAAGTCACCCACAGAGGGGTTAAATGTAAGACCGACCTCCAATAATTTTCCCTCCCCAACATTTTTTTTGAACACACATACCACACCCTATCTCCATTCGTTATCTATCTATCTCCAGACAAAAATCAATTTTTTACACAATTTTTGCCCATCGCTGTTACTGGCCGCTAGTGGAATCAATTGTATGACCGACCCTCAATATTTAACCCTTAAGGTGGTCGCCATACAATTTTTTTATAATTTTTGGCCCAAAACTGCCCCGGAGTCGCCCCTAGCTGGGTTAAATCTAAGACCGACCTCCACTAATTTTCCCTCCACAACATTTTTTTCACAGAAACTTACCCCCTATCCCAACTCCTAATTATCTAATCCACCACTCTAACTGCCCCAAGGTGAGTCAAATGTACGACCAACCCCCCAATACTTTCTCAGAACACACGAACCCTCCATCTGCATATATCTTTCCAACCTCCGCGTTTTCTCTGAACATACCTATCTTATATCTTCAACCCTTAAGTTGATCACCACACGATTTTTTTTATTGTTTTATAATTTTTGGCCCAAAACTGCCCCGGAGTCGCCCCTAGCCGGGTTAAATGTAAGACGGACATCCACTAATTTTCCCACCCCAACATTTTTTCCGAACAAACTTACCCCCTGTCGTCACTTCTTAATGGGCACTTATACAAAAACATTTTTATAAAATTTGATCCCTCCACTCAAACTGCTCCAAGGCGTATCAAATGTACGACCAACCCCCAATATTTTCTCAGAACACAAGTACCCACCATCTGAATATATTTTTTCAACCCACATATTTTCTCTGAACATACGTACCTCATATCTTTAACCCTTAAGGTGGTCACCATAAGCTTTTTTTTATATAATTTTTGTTGTGACAGGCCCAAAACTGCCCCGCAGTCGCCCCTAGCTACGTTAAATGTAAGGCCGACCTCAAAATTTGTTCCGAACAAACTTATCCCCTATCCCCACTCCTTAATGGGGCTCTCATACAAAAACTAATTTTTATAAAAATTGTTCCCACCACTCTAGCTGCCCCAAGGTGAGTCAAATGTATGACCAACCTCCAATATTTGATCAAAAGACAAGTACCCTCCATCTACAACCCCATACATTTACCTCAAATCATTCTAGCGTATCCAGTTCCAACTCCTCAAATTCCCATACATCATAATCCCACCACCTCTAATGTAAACCCTCAGTCAACCTACAGGGTATAGATGTTACATTTGGACCATCTTTAAATTTACAAATCAAATCAAATTTTTAATAAAATGGCTTCCAACATGATCATGACCCGTGAGGAAAACTCTATTTTCACTGTCAGAAATCTTTCGGAATCATAAAAAATTAAAATCTCCATCCGACTACCAAGCGATTGCAGTAGTTTATGCCATTAACATAAACGCAAGAAATATTCTGGAAGGGGACATCCATGAAGAATCAGAATATATGTGGACAGCAGCACTCAAAGCCTTAAATTCTAATAGCCTTTTCAGACTGCATGCAAAATCAATTGATTTCAGCTTCAAATGACATAAGGTCGATTTTATATTACTACATTAGTATGGGATCTGACATTTGGAAATCGACCTGAGAAAAAGAAAGTTAAAATATAGAAATTCGGTGTATACGTCGCACAGTGGGATAGTTTCATTCATTTCATTCATAAGAATGCTCTTATATTTTTTGCAGAGTGATGGATCGTGGCCCCGAGCATTTTCTGAAGGAAATTAAGGAAACTTTGAAGTCATCAAAGTCGGCCACGCCCATCACATACCGACCATATATATTAAAATGAATTTTTTCATACAAAAATGTTTGTTTCAACAAAATAAAAAAGCTCTGAAAGTTTCATCGAAATCGGCCACGCCCATCATATAACCAAAGCGAATTTTTCATGCAAAAATTTTTGTTTTGGCCGAATGTCTTGCAATTTTGCACCGGTTTTATTCAGCGATTGGTAAAATTTGGTGGATTTTTTGCATAAACTTAAAGAATAGATTCTCCCGCTTCATTCTGTAGCAGTAATAAGACGTAAGTCTGCGGAGCCAACTTATTTTTCTCCAAGGAAAACTGCAAACGCTGAACTTTATAAAGCCAGTTTAATTCGTTCATATCTACTAAACTACATATGCCATACAAATAACATTTTTATACGCTCCACTTTGTGATTATGTTCACCTTGAAATATCGATCTGAGGCCCTATAAAGTATATACATTCTTCATCGTCATAAAATTCTAAGAAGATCTAGCCATGTCCGTCTGTTGAAAGCACACTATCGTCTAAAAGAAAGGAGCTAGACCGTCCAAATTTTCCACAAAAGCGTAAATTAGTCGTAGATCGGTTGGGATTGAAACTGGGCGAAATCGTCCCAAATGGAAAATTTTTAACCCCTAATATTTTAGAGTATTTAAGCATATTTTTTCAATATGTCTGCTTGTACTTACTTGGTATTGGGTATGTGCATTCCCCCCTATAACAAAAACGTGCACCATTTATTCGTAGGGGTTAAAATGGGGCAAAAGTGATAAAAATGGCACATATAAAACGACAACAGCTAGAAAACACGACATTCTGTGTATACATTCCTCTAATTGAGTAGATAATATATATACATAATATAAAAGTATGTTTTTCCAAATTCGTACTTTTAAGGGGTAAACAGGGAATAGAGGGATAAAAATGGTACCAACCAAACGACTACAGCTAGAAGGATGAAGTTCGGTGTGTACATCCCTCTAATTGCCTAGACACTTAAAATAAAGAGATTTTAGAAAGTCGTAGTCTTAAGGGTGCAAAATACATACGTGTACATTCCTCTGACTGCTAGATACGCAAAATGTTTTTTCCAAATTCGTACTTTTTACTTGTAGGGCAAAAATTGGTTGAATCATGAAGTTAGGTTATTTTGTACTATGTACGTGAGATAATGGATTTTCAAAATTTGTACTTTTGGAAATAAAATAGAATGGAAATACAACCAATTGTAGCACCCACTATCCACCAATATTTATGGTATTTAAGCTTTTTGATAATCGGCCCAATTACGGTTGTCGCCGTCGTCGCAATATTGAAGCGATGCGACAACATTTGTATTATGGTTGTCGCTTTTTGTCGAAAGCGACGAAAGATTGCGATTATCGTTGTCGATACAACAGTCGAAGTCGAGTCGATGTTTGAGAATATCTGTCGCCGTGTATTTTTGAGGCGACGTTGATGTTTTACACATATTTGTATTTTTGTACTTCCCGCTTGTGTACTTAGAAGATGTATAAAATGAAAATAACGAGCACGAAACAATTCGAAATTTTAGTTGCCGAACTGGAAAAAAATCCAAGTTTGGCAAAAGGGTTTTCCAAAAGCCACGTTCCGGCTAATTTCAAATCGGATTGGGAGGCCATTGCAACAAAATTAAATGCAAGCGGGCCTCCGGTAAGAGACACCGATGGCTGGCAAAGAGTAAGTTTATAAGTTTGTTTTATAAGTTTTTATAATCTTTTTTTATAAAATTTTATAAAATCCTCATAGGTTTGCAAGGATTTAAAATTCAAAATAAAAAAGAAACTCGTGCACAATAAGTGCGAAGCCAATAGCACTGGGGGAGGAATTTTTAAACAAATGACTTTGTCGCCGTTGGAAGAGTCCGTTGCAAATTTGGTGCAGTTCCACAAGTTGCTTAACCCATCGGGTCATACACTTGGAATCGAAGAAGTGGAGAACATTGACACAGTTGAATTTGTATATGGAATCGAGCAGGTAGAACCAGCTGACGACGAAAACGAGCATATACAAAGCACCGTAGAAGCTCCTCGACCATCTAGGATAATCGCTGGTAAAAAGCCCTCCAGAAAAGACGCAACTGTTGAATTGTTGAAGGAACAATATAAGCTTCAACATGAACACAACGAAGAGAGCCGAAAAATCATGACGGACATTAACAATAATTTAAAAGAAAGCGTGCGGTTCCAGCGCAAGCGCTTCCAGATTGAAGAAGAGAGACATAAAATACTTACTTGGAGTCAGGCAATGCAAATATGTTTGTTTGCTGCCTAAGCACTCGTCGCTGCACCACCAATATCTTGTCCTCTTCATCCTCGCTTGAACTAAGTAGTAATAGTGCACTTATCGCGTTGTTCATCGTAAATTTAACAAAATTTTTATGTTTTTTTAAAAAAGGCGTTCGTTTGTTTTGCGCGTACTTCAAAATAAAAACAATTTTCTGTCATTTATAAGACAATAACAAAAGAGTGTTGCATAAGTTGGCAAGTTTTAAACTGTCGATGTCGCTCCTATACCTCACCGTAATACCATTTTAGAAGCGAGGCGACAAGCCCACAGCGTCGACATCGACTATCGAAGCGACAACCGTAATTGGGCCGAATATATATACATAATATAAAAGTATGTTTTTCCAAATTCGTACTTTTAAGGGGTAAACAGGTAATAGAGGGATAAAAATGGTACCAACCAAACGACTACAGCTAGAAGGTGAAATTCGGTGTGTACATCCCTCTAATTGCGTAGACACTTAAAATAAAGAGATTTTAGAAAGTCGTAGTCTTAAGGGTGTAAAATACATACGTGTACATTCCTCTGACTGCTAGATACGCAAAATGTTTTTTCCAAATTCGTACTTTTTACTTGTAGGGCAAAAATTGGTTGAATCATGAAGTTAGGTTATTTTGTACTATGTACGTGAGATAATGGATTTTCAAAATTTGTACTTTTGGAAATAAAATAGAATGGAAATACAACCAATTGTAGCACCCACTATCCACCAATATTTATGGTATTTAAGCTTTTTGATAATATAAATAGAAGAATATAAATATAAGAATATAACGGATTGGTAACATTGACTTATAAGCGTGGTTTGAAATAATAAAAAATTTTATATTTATTTATAAAATTATTTTTCAGTATTTGTTTTGGTTTGGCTATATTAAACAAATTTAATGTGGAGTGTCAAAACCAATATTTTCTCAGAACACACGTAACCCTCCATCTGCAACCCTTAAGGTGGTAAGGTGGCCCCATACGTTTGCCGGTGGGAGCAAATTTTATAAAAAATTTGGTTTTGTATGGGAGCTTCCTTAAGCATAATCGTTGTCTATCAACTTTAATCCTTAAGGAATTGTGATATGGATTAAGTGCTTGGAGAAAATTTTGAAAATGCCCTTGTTTTAATTAAAAAGAAGGTGCTATATTTCAATAAAACCGATATTAGAATGATATTAGTGAAAATATCGTGCATGCAAAAACTACGGAGTTTAATGAACATTTTCATCACTTGTTGTAAGTCATGGAAATATAATCATATACGGACACCACTACGTGATAAAAGACGAAAAAAAAGACCCATGTCTCCCAAAGTCACGCACTTTTTATGGGCCCCCCAAAGATTTGGGGCTTCGGTTTCATTTTTGCAAAAAAAAGTGATCATTTTCTCAGGTTCATATCTTACAAACCGTTTTAAATTTTGATTCATTCTCTGAGGCAAAGTTTTAGCTCTTGTCATTAAGGACAAAGAAACTTCATCTTCAAGGTCAAAATCGCACAAAATCGATTTTTTTAAATCGCTTACCCCCTGTTCATGATCATAGGTGGCAAACCGTTCAAAATTCAAGGAAACAATCAACTACAAAAATGTACCTACGGTCTCAATAAGCAACTTCCTAGGAATAATTCTTAACACCGTTTTGATAGCGCTTTTTCTTTACTTCAACATTGAGATACTCTGCTAACTAGTTTGCTCTTTATGACAAGAGCTACAACTTTGCCTCAGAGAGTAAAACAAAACTCCAAACTGTTTACAAGATATGAGCCTGAGCAAGGCGTATTTATAAAGGTGATAGCAGGAGCCCAGCTGACTGAAATTTTTTTCATTCAAAAGTAACCGAAACTGTCAAATCCCATATATTTTGCTTTGACAGTATGGCTCACCATTCAAAAAATTACTTGTATTTTGTTGTTGCCGAATTTGTTGTTGTTCTAGTGCATCACCTGTATAAATACGCCTTGAGCCTGAGCATTTCTCACTTTTTTGCAAAAATTACTCCGAGGCCCCAAATCTTTGGGGCCCATTAAAAATGTACATGACTTAGGGCAAAACTGGGAGAAATATGGTTATATTTTTTCGTGTTGCACTGTAATTAAGTGAATTCACTAAATTTTTTCCTTAGACAAAATATTACTTTTTACTAAAACAAATTATAATTTTTTCTTAGTGATTAGATTTTTGAAAATTAATTGTCGAAAAATGCCGTTTTTGCCAACAAAAAATGCAAAATGTTGAGGATCAAAACTCATGTTACGTCATATTTTCTTTTCTTTCTTTTTTTTTATTTTTTATTTTTTTTATTTTTTTATTTTTATTTAATTAATTCGAAGTCGAATAGAGAGCGAAATTTGTATAGAAATCCGAACCGAACTGACTCACTTTCAGCATAAATGTTTCTAAAGAGTGATTTTTTTGAGGTTAGGATTTTCATGCATTAGTATTTGACAGATCACGTGGGATTTCAGACATGGTGTCAAAGAGAAAGATGCTCAGTATGCTTTGACATTCCATCATGAATCGTCTTACAAACGAACAACGCTTGCAAATTATTGAATTTTATTATCAAAATGCGTGCTCTGTTAAGAAAGTTCATTGCGCGCTTCCATTTTATGGTCAGTTTAATCGACCCACTGAAGCGGCTATTCGGGCTATTGTGACTAAATTTCGCACCAAATTTACATTGTTGGACATTAAACCACCAACACGCTTACGTAGAGTGCGAACTGAAGAAAATATCGCAGCTGTATCGGCCAGTGTTAATGATGACCACCAATTTTCGATTCGTCGCCGTTCGCACCAATTGGGTCTCTGTTACTCAAAAACGTGGAAATGCCAAAATTGGACTAAGCGGATGGACCACCTAAGACGCAGCCGCGGTCAACATTTAAATGAAATTATCTTCAAAAAGTAAATGTCATGGACCAATCTAACGTTTCAAATAAAGAACCGATGAGATTTTGCAAATTTTATGCGTTTTTTTTTAAAAAAAAGTTATCAAGCTCTTAAAAAATCACCCTTTAGTTGAAATAAAAGGTGTTGTGCCAAATTCGAAGAAAATCAGCTAAAATATGTGGTCTCTAGAGTGGAAAAAGTCAAATCGACAGCGACATTTGTATGGGAGCTATATCTAAATCTGAACAGATTTGTTTCAAATTAAATAGCGTTCGCCCTTGGTCCACAAAATGTACTTCTGCCAATTTTTATTAGGAACGGACAATAATTGCGACTTGTACTTTGAATCAGAAAGTGATTCCAAGCCGATCTGTATAATTAACGATGGGTCTAACTCGTTTCCTTTTAAGCACACAAATGCACAGACATAATTCCCTAGTGGAAGTGAATGATGTCCGAAAAAAATTGTAAAAATACCAAATGGGTATTGTGAAGTCTTCTCCTCATCGCGACCATTCTTCTAAATAAAACAACAATTTCGATAATTCATTTGTTTCATATAAAATATAATATCTATTATAAATTAATGTAAATTCAAATACATTTCTTTCATATCTGTGATTTAAAAAATGTGGTTTTACATTTTGTCTTTTGCACTAGTATTAAGTTGAGTATAAAAAATATTCCTTTTGGTTTTTTGCAACGCTCTCAGAGTAAGAGAACGTGAGCGTGGTGGGTGGGATACACTTACGTATGTCTAAAATAATGATGGTAATGGTTAGTAAAGGAACTTGATTTGTGATTGTTAGAAAGGGTAATATTATGATGTTAAAAAAAATAAAAGTTGTCAATTCAATTGATAAGGAAAAAAATAGTGAAGTTTAATCAAAAAAAAAAAACTACTGTGTTGATGAAACCAGTTCATCAGTAACAGCGTATGAGCATCATCATCATC
This sequence comes from Polietes domitor, assembly GCA_947397865.1. Lineage (NCBI taxonomy): Eukaryota > Metazoa > Arthropoda > Insecta > Diptera > Muscidae > Polietes > Polietes domitor. Next base: position 155,373,758 of record OX377619.1, on the reverse strand, counting down.
ATGAGATTAGTAAGGGGGGGTCGTGTCTCATCAATTCCACTCTTCTTCCTCCTCCAAAGCACTGGGCCCCGAAGAGGTAACAAAATTGTCATTGTGCTATGAAAAAGAAAATAAATAATGTTTAAATGAAAATATTAAAATTTGGATAATTTTTACACTCACCTGGGAAACACCCTTTCGTACATCCCGACCACCAAAACGGCTGCCACCACCGCCATAATCACCACCGCCGCCTCCGCTGCCGCTATGGTTCTTAAGGAAGTCGGGCACCTCTTGGCCGGCACCCTCCAAAATCTTCACCAAATCGGCTGCTATACCCGTATCGTTCTCAGGATCAAAGAAACTAGTCGCACGACCATTATTTCCCACCCGACCCGTGCGTCCAATGCGATGTACGTATTCATCGATAGATGTAGGCATGTCATAGTTGACCACATGATTGACATTCTTAATGTCCAGGCCGCGAGCTGCCACCGATGTGGCAATCAGCACCTTCATCCTGCCCGACTTGAAGTCGGACAGAGCCTCTTCACGTTGACGCTGCAGGCGATCGCCATGTATCGAAGTGGTGGGGAATTCCGTTTCGGAGAGCAGAGAAGCCAAGAAGTCCGCTCCTCGCTTTGTTTCCACAAACACGATCGTGCCATCGGGATTTTCTTGCAAGAGTTCCTAGACAAACGAAAACCGAAACAAAAAATTATAATTCTCTCGCCCATGCCACCCCTTTTTTCAACTCACCATTAGTTTTGCCCGCTTCTGGAACTTCTTCACCTCGTAGATATTCTGCGTTACGTCCGAACACGCGCCTCCCACAACACCGATGGCAATGAAAATATAATCATTCAAATATTCGCCGGCCATACGTTGAATCTCGGCCGGAAAAGTGGCGGAGAACATTAAATTTTGTCGCTGATCTATGCTGCGCATTGTCGGATGGTTCATGATGGTCGCAACGCTCTCTTTGAAGCCCATGTCGAGCATGCGATCCGCTTCGTCGAGAACCACAAAACGTGTCTCTTCAAATGTGATGAAACCCTTCTCCACAAAATCCAACAGGCGACCAGGAGTGCATATGAGAATGTGGCTGCCACCTTTGCCTATGTTTTCGCCCTGATGTTTGGACGAAGTGCCACCGTACACAATGCGTATATTCAGATACGAGCCCAGGGCAAACTTGCGTGCCTCGTTGAAGATTTGTATGGCCAGTTCGCGGGTTGGAGATACGATAAGTGCATGCGGTTTGCCAATCGATGTTTCGCCGCCCTCATTTAGCAGGCTGTTGATCATGGGCAGCAGGAACGAGGCTGTCTTTCCGGAGCCGGTTTGGGCGCAAGCCATTAAATCACGACCGGCGGAAATGACCGGTATGGCAGTTTTCTGGATGGGTGTGGGCATTTTATAACCCGACCGTTTGACATTATTCAGGACTAGCTCGCGAAGGCCGGCTTCCTCGAAGGTTTGTATGCCGGGGGGAGCATTTTCACCAGTTACCTGGAAAAAATGTAAGTACATAACTAAGTTTCAAGCTTCTTCCGGTCTGCTACTACTACAACTTACCTTCACCGGGATACTGTCGTATTTAGAGAAATTAATCCCACTGGTTATGCCAGTTCCAAAGATTTCATCCTCATTATCGGTGGGCTCGGGTGGTATATAAAATTCACGTGGCTTTTGTGGCTCTCCGTCTTCGTTGGTCTCGCCATCTCCACCTTCCTCTTCTCCTTTGTTGTTGTTGAACTCGCGACGTCTGCCATAGCCGCCGCCACCACCACCACCTTCGCGATCGCCATCACCACGGTCACCGCGACCACGGCCTCGTCCACCTCCGCGACCACGTCCGCCACCACCGCCATAACCCCGATCGCCGCCATTGCCGTAGCCTGAGTGTTAAAAAGAAAGAAAAAAAAATAGAAGAAAAATAATTTCATAGCCAATCAATTGTCGCCTGGAGATTGCACAGTGGTTTGGAAACTCGCATTTTAGACTAACATAATTTTATGTACATAATTTAATATTTATTCGCAACAGAGCAAAAAATTTTAACTAGTACAAAACGAATGACAATTTCGTTGCTCCTAAATCATCAATCCAATGGATTTCATTTTGAGGGTTGTAGGAAAAACGTCCATTTGGAAAATGATAATACCTCAAATACTTTAGTAAAAACAAATAACTTATTCGAATGTATTATATTCAAATTACACATTTTTTAAAATTGATAAAAAAATATGCTAATTTAACAAATATTTTTAAATTATTTATTTTTTAAACTAATTGAAATATACATTTTTAAACTAATTAAAATACACATTTTTAAATTAATTAAAATATACATTTTTAAATTAATTAAAATATATATTTTTTAAATTAATTAAAATATATCAATACCTAAGTATAAAAAAGACGCAACTAACATTTTTGCAAATCGAAATTTTTGGTTATTTTAACAAAATACAACAACTTCGGTCATAATAAACAAAAATATCGATTTGCAAAAAAATGTTAGTTGAGTCTTTTTTATATTTTGGAAACGATGTTTTTTAAATTAATTAAAATATATATTTTTTAAATTAATTAAAATATATATTTTTTAAATTAATTAAAATATATATTTTTTAAATTAATTAAAATATATATTTTTTAAAATGTCAGGTGTGTCATAGAATTTAATTGTTGTCGTAATCGGAATTAAAATTGACGACGGTTTTGAAAACATGAAAACAACACGACAGTCTTTCTCAAATATCAATCAAACACAAAATCAGGTTATTGAATACAAGTGTCAAGTCGGTTCTGCTATATGCAAGTGAAACTTGGAAAGTAGCCACGAGTACAATATCCAATAAATTACAAGTTTTTACAACAGATTTTTACGGAAGACAACTAAAAATTCTGGACATTGCGCATAAGCAATCAAGACCTGCTCCAAAGAGCATGCTTCCTATATATCTAGAAATACACTCTCAGAAAAGATAAAACGGACGTCGTCGCTAAGGCCAGCATTCAGTCGAAACCACAGTGATCTAGAAACCGAGGACGCCCTCGAAGAGCACCCTGGCGACTATCTCTTGAAGACGACTTCAAAAGCACCCCAAAGTTCCTGCACCGGGCACAAGATAGAATAAGATTCCCAAGTTTTGTTGAAAATGCATAGAGTAGTTAACCCTTGAGAAAAAACTACAAATTATTAAGAATGAATTTATACTTGGAGTTATGTACTTCTATTATATATTATTATTATATTCACCACATCAAAAATATTATATCAAGACTTTAAAAAAGTCAATCCGACTGCAAGGAAATCTTGTCCCCCCACCATCCATTAAAACCTACCAAAATATTCAGAAAATAGTGATGGAGAAAATATGACTGTGTAAATCCTTAAAAAGTCAACAGCTTTTAAAAGATCGTTATCAATATGAAAAATGCGAGACCTATAGATATTTTTCAATTACCAAATTTGATAACATATTGAAGATTGAATGAGGTTAGGGTTGTCCCGCCAAGCCTCAATAAACGAAAATGAAAATAAATGGTCTTTTAATTTAAAAATCAAAAGATTGGTTTGTCCATTTTTTCTGAATTTATAGACCCCTGGAAACACGTTAAATATAATATTCTTATCTTAGTATAACTCATTGTTAGTATTAGATTATTAGTTTTCAGAGTCCTTTTAAAAATTAGCTCTGTGGCGTCAATTTCTATTCGATTTTCATCATGTAGGCAGGCATCATTCGAAAGGAGTGGATTACAACTATTTATTTGTTAAAAACATAGTACCACAAAATACGAAAAGGTTTTCAACTGTCACTATGAATTTTATTTAGGTTAGGATAATTTGTGTGGAAGGTACTAGGAGGTTCGAGTCACATGGCCCCAGCAGCTTCCACGTTTGTAAAATAGTTGTAAAACATGAGCAAATATCAAGTCATAGTCGATCCCATGCACCTGTATGGAAGTTATGAAGGGTTTAATATTACCTACGATAGGGGCAATTGTGTGGGAGGAACAATAACGGCGTGTCTAGTCTCAAGCGTGAATATTTTTTGTGTTTAAAGTGATTATAAAAACATTTTCAAATATCAAATTGCAAATAATTTTGACTACTCGTATGGATGTTATGTCGATTTAATTGCAACCTAATCATTGGTTGCCACTTTGTGTGGGAGGTACTAGAAGGGGTGTGATACACTTAAATTGATTATACAAACATTATCAAAAACCAAAATATAACAGATTCCGAATATCCGTGTGGAAGTTACATTAGTTTTAATTGAACATAGGAATATGGGTCATTTGTGTGAGAGGTACCTGAAAGAGCGTGGAAATTGTCCATCTTCGAACCTAAACTGAGTTTTGGAAAAATGTTAACATATGAAAAGTTTGAATTGATTCCTTAGCTCGGACGAACATGGCTCAAATAACTTAAAAAGTCGTGAAACGGATTTAATGCAAACATACTTGGGGTCTTAAGTCACTCCCTCAATGCGTTAAACTTTTTTCTGTTGATATATACCCTCCTACTCTGTAAAGTGAGGAATAAGTGGAAAAATAAAATAAAAATAAATAAAGAAAATAAAAATAAATAAAGAAAATAAAAACATAAAAAATTACTTTAAACGTCCAATAATTCGACTAATAAGTTATCCTTATACAAGAATCAAAATTCATATTTAAAATGGTTTCGAATAGTATATTAATCAGAAAAAATGGGCAAAAATGAAACGTAAAAAAATTACAAGAGAAAAAACTTTTAGGAGTGTTTTCTGGAGCGTTTAGCTAAAAGACAAATTGATCTAGGAACGAAATATTTTGCAAATCATCATTGAACAATCCAAACTTTATTTTCGTGGGGTGACTGGTATTGTAGGTAGACGATAATTGACTAAAATATGAAAAGATTTTAAACTTCTTCGCCTAAAAAAACGAATTTATAACGAAAATAGTTTATTTCATAAAGTAGCAATACTTTGAAGCCTACAATTATATTTTATTGTTTATATTGTTTCTATATTTTATATGACTGAACTGCATAATCTCAAAAAAATTATAGGTCTACACGTCCAAAAATATAGAATTTATTAACACAATAAGAACAACTTAACGATTAAAGCCTTTTCCTTCTCCTGAAAACTTGTGAAAATGTGGGTTTCAGGTGGCAATATGTTAATACGGATGATTAATTTTGACTAAAGTTGAACGGGGTAACATACGTATGAAACTATAGGCAAAATGGAGTTACTTGGCGTTTTAAGTTCTTCATTTCCTCATCCTGCAGGACTATAAAGTATATAAGTTATAAATTATTTTATATACTTCTTCGCTCCCTATGAAAACGGTATTAGTGTCAAATTAAAGAGGAGAATATCTTTTAATAATACTTCAAATATCATTATTCTAGCTGTATTAGTTCAGAATTAACATCTATTTCAAGTTTACCCCTTAGTTTTTCTAGTTTATTCATATCTTGCTTTTAAGAGACATTATTTTAAATGGTTGTTAATACTAGACTAATACAGATAGCTGCTTGAAATTTAAAGTATTTTTAGCATATATTCTCTTCTTCGATTTGACATTTATTCCAGTGTCATAGAGTGCGAAAATTAGTATTAAAAATAATTTTTGAATTTGTAGTCCTTTTAAGGGAGAACAGGATGAGAAAATGAAAAACTAAAAACGACAACTAGCTCTATTTAATCTATAGTTTCAGAGGTATATAATAATAGAATATATAACTCAAAAATGTGTCTCCAAACCATTGTGAAAAGTAATGAGATTAGTAACTTCCCCCCTTAGATTATAATTTTGTACTGTTGAAATTGAAAAATTTATTAAACAAATGGTACACAAGCAAGAAATGATTCACTAACAATAAATACATACAATCCAGAAAGCATATTACCAACAAACCACAATAGAATGATGTTCTACATTTTACTTTCGATCGGAAATTCGATTTGAATCCGACAATGTTATGAACTCTGCATTAAATGCTTCATTAAAAACAATATGCCTTGAAGGAAGTGAATTGCAGAACATCACCAACTAACTTTAAACCAAAACTTAAATAATAAAATCAAAGTAAAAGTAAAAATAAAATAATATTAAAAACGATACAAAGCAACAAACACACAATTCAAACAATCTTGTTAAAGAAATGAAAAATATATAATTTTAGACAAGTCATAAAAATCCAAACAAAAACGATTAAATTAAAAAATAAAATATAAAAACTAAGGCAATCGTGTTAAAGAACTAAACAATCCAAACAAAAACGGTTAAATTAAAAATAAAACATAAAAACTATGACAATCTTGTTAAAGAATTAAAATAATGAAAAATATCGATTCAAGAACTGAAAAAAAACTCCGGCAATCTAGTTAAAGAACTAAACAATCCAAACACAAAAACGATTAAATAAAAAATAAAACATAAAAACTCAAACAATCTTGTTAAGAACTAAAAAATAAAGAAATATCAATAAAAGAACTGGAAAAACTCCGGCAATCTTGTTAAAGAACTGGGGGCGGGAAGAAGAAAACATTCTACAGCAAAGCTATGGTACGACCATCGGCACTCAACGATATTAGAGCGGCTGCCTTCAGTTCCAAAACAAATGCAAATGCCATGGCGGCCGTCATGCGATTCTCAATGCTCGGCAATTTGGTGAAATCAAACGACACCTGGCATATGAGATTCTGTATTATATTGAGCTTGACATTTAAACGTTGCTTGGGCGCATCTAAAAGAACTTTCGGATCGAAAAAACGACAAGGTTCGTTGCGAACCGTCCCCGCAGCCAACTGATCCTCCAGATGACAGAGACGAGTGTGTAGCATTTCGAGGCAAAGTTGATAATGTTCCCAGAGCATTGAGATGTCACCGGTATTGTCAAGTATAAATTGATGGTATAGCTCTTGATCAAATGATTCATTTTCGGAAGAAGGTAAAAGCGAATGATGAACATTAGCATCAGGCAATCCGATGACGTTACCGTCAACGAAATCATCATCATTATGTTGAACAGGTGACTGGGACAAGGGTGGAGCTGGAGCTGGAGGTTGAGGTGGTGAAGGTAATTGTGGCATAATTTCATGCAAAAATTGTTGCAGTAAAACTGCACTATTGTCTCCAGTTGTTGGCTGTACAGATGCCGCTTGCACACCTACCTCCTCCAAATCGACTCCTTCTATTGGTTCTACTTCTTCGATGGCTAATCGTCTAGGTCGTCTGAAACGCGAACGACGCCTGCGTGATGCCACTGTAGCATGTTCGTAATTTGTAGTAGCTATTTTGGCGCGAAGAATTTCACACCAATCTTTTCGATAGCCTTCATCCTGCGCGGTAGTTGTCGGTAGTACGAGTGGTTCGGCCCCAGAATGTTGAACTTCAGTTGCAACTGCAGAACCCAACACCTCCACCTCCTGTGGATTTTCCCCTAGATTATCTGCACCGGTTGGTGGTGGCAATTCTTGCGATGCGCCAACTTCTTCTGCTAAAAGTGACAAATTGGTTCTTGCAACATTATCTGGTGCATTCAACTCCGCTGACAGCGGCATCACCGATTCTAAAGTTCTTCGTGCTGGCATTTTCCAGTTCAAGGCACCAATTGGCGTTGAAGCAATCGATTTGCTCATACTTCGCGTATCCAATTGTCTGCGGAATTTGTCTTCGTCCTCCGTGGAGGAAAATATTCCAGCACTGGACAAATTTTCACCGCCCGCTAAAGGAGTCCAGAACACAGGTAAATTGAGTCGGGGATCGGTGGAAACTATCCCCGAGTCGATGGCTGGTCGTGTATCAAATGATGTTTGAATTCCACTGTCCGGCGTTATAAGGCGTTGTTGATGCAATGCTGCTGATGGCATATCATCAGCCGTGGTAGTAGTTGAAATTTGTGCTGCTGGTGGGGGTAATGGTAGTGGTGGCGGTGGCATCAAATCCCAATCCGTTTGTGGCATTGGTGGTTCAACAATTAATTCTCTATTTGTTTTTTATGAAGAAATGTTAGTACATAAACAAAATAATGTAAAATGTTAGCTAAATTGTATTTTTTTAATACGACTGCAACGGGGAGCGGGAAGGGTGATTGGAGGGAGGAACAGAACAGAAAGTAAAGGAGAGGATTTATGTAATACTACTGTGTTGATTTCAGACTTTTTGAAGATTAGACATCAATACATACAAAACAGATTCAAAGGATTAAGATGCAAACGTCTAGCACAAATTATGTGATAATCGATCAATGTCAATAATGATCAAAATCACAAAATAAATACCATGATCAGAATAAATAGCCAGGTGCGGATGGAAAAGGAGTAAGATCTGAAAAAGATCAAGATCAGGGAGTAAAGCTTATGATCAGAAAATAAAGATCAAGTTTAGGGATGCCAAAAAACCGGCAGTTATTGGAACAAAACCTTGATCAAATAAGATCAATAAGTGATTTATAAACTCATAAAAACTAATTAACCATCAAATAAAATGAACTCCATCGGTGTTTCATATCAAGCTCCAAACTAAGCTATTTGATATCCAGCTTGTCTAAATAATAATATGGTTACCGTTGATTTTTTAACTAATTCTGTAACTTTTCGAACAAGATGAGATATTGTGCATAGAGTAGAAGCGCTTTCCAGATGTTTTGGGTCCCATGAGGGTATGGCGGACACTGGTTGCCGTCCAAAGTTGGTCACCTCGGACATGTCAAATTTTGAAATTACTGACGAAAGTACAATTACCGATTATAAAGATATTTTGGGCGGTGTTAGTGCTAGTGACCTCAATTGCTTTAAGAGACATCTGACTTGCAAGAAAAAAAATCATATTTTTGGATAAGGTCGATTTCTGATTTTTAACGTTGTGATCTCATTACTTGCTCGAATTAAAAACTGTGGGATTGCTTTGGGACAATTACATTATTACAGAAAGACACATCCAAAATGGGTCCTTTTTACGATTATATTTTTAAAGGCGACATCGCTATTTCACTCAACAATTTTGTCATTCTTCCTATAGGAACAAACCAAAAAAAAAACATGTGCGTCGGCAGAAGTATTGCTGCTCATCGGTGATATTCACAAGGCCTTCCCAATTTTAGACATGCGGGAGGCCTTATATGGTAATGTCTCCCATTTATAAGGCCTGCGCAAGCCGTTGTAGGGGACTTCCTTCCGCATTTCCAAGAAATCATGATAGTGATCAAGTAATAAATGTCACCATGCCATTTTTTAATAAATTTACATTCTATTAAATACAAATAGATGCAAAAATGGTCTTGAGCCAGGACAATGATCCCAGTTCAAATCAAAAATTATGAACAATTCTCAAATCGCAAAGCACCTATTAGAAAATGTTTAGTATATTTTTTAGCCCCATGTGTTGACTCAAGAAGAATTATCCCTGCGGTAAATAAATTTTGGATCATATTTTCCCCCCTCTGGGAATTTGGGTATTTTGTTGGAACAAAATTGAAAAAAAAACTAGTAAAACATTATTTTCGGAGACATTTTTCGACATAATTACTAAAAATTCCGTTATATTTTTTGTATTTTGTACATCTGCAAACATCCAGTGGTCTTACGAACACAAATCGAGTACGATGCCTCGGTTTTGTTTGACTCAATTTGTAAGATTTCGTCCCTATGTGTTAAAACAGGGAACATTTTCGAGAAGAGATCGGCCTTCAGTTCAGTTTGTGAAGCGAGTTCATTAAAATGAACATAAACTCGTCATCATTCTAAGGAACTGAACATTTCTCGCACTTCTTTGAGAAGAATTTTGCATAAAGACCTCGGTAGGAAGGCTTACAAAGTTCAATTGGTGTAACAACTGAAGCCTCGCCGTACTGTCAACGGTGAGCGTTACCGTGTCATGATCAAAAAAAATCTAGAGAAAGACATGGGCGACATTTGGTTTCAATAAGATGGGGCCACAAGCCAACGCAACCATTGATATTTTAAGAACAGTTTTTGAAAATCGAATAATCAACCGAAATTGTGATGTCAATTGGACGTCTCGGAGCTGTGATTTGAGCCCATTAGATTATTTTCTGTGTTGAGCCATTAAGGATAAATGTTACGCAAACCATCAAGAGACAATCGAAGCGTTGAAACATGAAATCGAAGTTGCCATTGAAGAGATTCGAGCCGGAACAATCGAAAATGTACTGACAAATTGGGTTGATCGGATGAGGTACTGCAGAACCAGTCGTTGTAGTTATTTGAATGATACTGTGTTCCATTATTAAATGACAAAGTTCAACCTTTCCAATAAAAATGAAAAATTTGAAAGAAAAAAATAACACTTTTTTAAGGTGACAACATTATTTCTCTAAACAATTTTTACTTATTAATCGTAAAAATCGACTTAATTTAGACTCCAAAATTGTTTTTTAATACAAAAAACCGAAATAGAACAAACGGAAAAATAAAGAAAATAAGCGTTGGCACGGCAGAAGTATTACCTGCCAGAAAAAGTTGTTTCTATAATATTTTTTCAATTTGAGGCGGATATTCTTAACCCTTTCATGTCCAATGTTGCCTATAGGCAACCTAGTCCTATAAAATCTTTAAAATCACATATTTTGCTAAAAGATTATTCAAAAAAAAAATTCGCTAACTTGGGTCTGCATAGGAAGACGAAAACAAAAGTTAAGTCTCAAATTTCAATTATTTGAGTATCTTGTAATTTAATTAAATTGTTTTGAAATTGTTTAGAATTTGTTATTTTATTTCTTCGAGTAGAAGAAAAACTCTATTTGTTATCCGAAGTGATAATGATAAAGATTTTTAAAATGAAGATACAATTCAAAATATGATTTTCATTTAACCGATATCTGCAGTATAATGATTTTAAGAAAAATCCTGTTACTCATGTCCTGTATGAATTAGAACCCCAAAACTCTACATAAATCATATCTAGACCCATACACATCATCAAAAAGCATATCAAATTTTATATATTTATTAAGAAGAAAATTCGGGCATGAGAGAGTTAAGCCAAAAAATTTATTTAAACTGTCCATACTAAAACTCCTTTTATTAAGTGTGTTCTCTTTAGTCGTTTTCGCCTAAGGTGAAGGCAAAGTTAGGGAAAAATATACTACGTGCTTTAAAAATTCCAATTAGGAAGATAAAAACAAAGAGAAATGGAAAGAGGAGGGAAGAAGAAATCGATCTACAAAAAAATCTTCAAAAACAAACATTTACCCAGCAGATCCAGCCAAATCGATGCTATCATTGTTGCCAGCAGCAGCAGCAACGTCTCCAAACTCCAACTGTTGCGCGCTCAACAGTGACAAATCATGCATACCACCAGGTTGGTCCTCGCCGATAGGTGAAAGATTCTGCAGAGGATGATGTTGCGGCGATGCAGCCATTCTCAAAGACAGCGACGAGGAGTGAAGGCCGTCCATGCCGCCTGCGGGTCCTTGGCGTACTTCAAGGAGACTCGATAAGTTTTCTAAACTGCTATTTTGAAGTGGAGTGACGTCGTGGTGGTCTTGCACAGGCGGCTGCAAGAGTCCGTCTGTGGGGGCAACAGCTCTTACAGTTGTAGGTGGTTTCGGTGAAATATTCTGCTGCTGCTGATGCCCATCGTCACCAGAGGATATTTCAATTACAGATGGCCGCGATGAATTCCCCGTCGACGTCACGTTTCTTATTTCCGAAAAATCTCTATTGTGACGCTCATGTAGAAATTCTTGATGTATTAGGGAAAAATCCATGGAAAAGTAGGAAAGTGACGAGCGATTTATGTCAAATTTCACCGTTGCTAAAGGGCCAATTGTCAGCATCTTACGCCGGCGCATAGCAAAACGTAGACTATATTGCTCTTCGGTTAGATAGTGTCTTCTGGGTGGACGACGACCCAGCGGTGTTTCCGCTTGGGACCGTGATGGTGGTGTTAGTGGAGGCAAAACAACGGTACGTCGTGCTGATGAAGTTCGCATTCGTAAATTGTAACGACTTTGTTGTTTTTGGGGTGTTCTAAATGTCGAAAGTCGATGGGATGATGATTCCGGCTCATCATTCAGCTCTTTTGGTGAGGGCTGCTTTCGCTGTAATGGCGGCTGGGAAATATCTTCTGCTGCCTCTGAACTCCCTTGCTCGGGACCCACATCATTTTTCAACAAATCCGACAATGAAATACATCCGGGTGAGAGTTCGGGTGGCGGCGGTGGTGGTGTTGAGGAGGCGTAGATCGGCGACAAAGCTGACAAATTCAAATCCTCATTAGGCTGCTGCGCCTCCTGTTGCTTATCCGCAAATAAATTTAATTTGGAAAAATCCTGTTGGAATTGTTCAACAAAATCTATGCCACCATCCTCCTCACCACCATCGTTGTGGGGAATCATAGGTAAAATCAAGAATTCCCCAATGTCAATGTCCAGTGGCGCAAGTCGTGGTTCAACAACATCGCCACCGTCCTCCTCCACGTGCGCCCCAGCAGGCGGAGGAGCAGCTTCCCTCATTATTTCATTCGTACGAGGAGAATCTTCTGTATCACCACCACCACAACCCTCGTCGTGTATGTACGACGAAAGCGATTTATCTTTCGATCGCCTTTTATTAATCTTTGCTGGTGGTTGTTTGTATTTAGCCTCCTCTTTGGCCAGTGCCTTTTCGTAGGCTTCCACGATGTACTTTACAATTATGAATTTTTGTAAAAGACTCGAATTTTTAAATAATTCCGGTACTTTTTTAATATAATCCGTGCAGAATGTCAGCACAACATGTCTTTCGGGTATCAAGGCAAAAATGGGATTTTTATAATGGTCATGGTCATGGCCATTGGCTTGTGCGTTTACATTTTGAGCTAGATGTTGGGGAGTGGGAATTGGGAGGGGGCGTGTGTTGGTGTAGGTGTTAGAGAGAACAAAAAATCCACACAAAAGCTTATCACTCAGACATACACTTTTCACTTTGTTAGTAAAACGATAAATAAGCATAACCGCAAATTCTACAAAATTCATTCAGGGTCTACACATTTCAAACCAAGTTTTTTTTTCTTAAATTTTTACCATAAATTGCACACTTACCATTTGATTCTCCATTTTCATCATTATCGCCGTTGCCGTTTTCATTATCGTTGTCATTGTATCGGCGATTATTTCCACCAAAGTTACGAACTAAATTAAAAAAAGAGAGAAAAACAATAAATTCAATAAACTGGATTTAGGTACAAATATCAGTAGTATCAGTTGCGAGAAGACATTTTCAAAATTGCATTTCTACATTGACAAGTTGTGGCGGACCACAAAACCAAGTGATTATTCAGCTGCTTGGGAGGGTTTCACAACACACAGTGGTTCCAAATTGATTTTTCGGCATTAATTCTAAAGATCTAAAGATTTTCAGGGCTATTCGATATTATAGTGACATAAAATTATTGCAGGATGATATTGATTGATTTTTAAATGTCTACAAATGATTCCACAGATGCCACGATAATTGCTCAATACAATATTTCAAGTTCGTTCTATTTAAAATACCTGAAATAATATTTAGGTCCATGAAAACGGGAGAAAGATATCAACTCAATATTAGAAACTGCTTCATAAAGAAGAAAAGTTATATTTTTTAATGTTAATTGTTTTTTAACCAGTACCAGTAATCCCCTACGTTGAAAGTGTGTATTCAGCATTATTAATTGCCTAAACTAGGATCACGGTAAAAGAACTTTGTTAACATTCATTAAGAATAATAAATATCAATAAATTATGTTTTAATTCTTTATCATGAAATGTTGAAAATATTCAATTCAAATATAATATATGAATTTCAAACATTTTTTACAAGAACTAAGTATATAAAATGGAATTTGTCGATTTTTTAACAAAAAACTGAAGTTGTTTAAATTTGTTGTTGTTGTTGTAACAGCTATATATGTATGTTTGTGTTGTCCGTTTTTAATCTCCTTCACTATCAGGATCTGCGTCGTTCGTCTCCAGGTTCAGGAAGATGGCCACCTGCTTTGGGTGCGTCCATAGTGACCTGGGGACCAGCTGAGTTGGTTTTGCAGGGCAGTTGAATAGATGTAGCGTGTCGTGTGGCCCCTGGCTACAAGCGGGGCAGATGTTCTGCACGTTGCCGTCAATTCGTGCCCAGTACGAATTGAGGCGGCTACACCATCCAGATCTCAGCTGTGCCAAAACCGATCTAGTTTGTCGCGGCAGTAGTTTCTCTTCAGATGCAATTTCTGGCGGATGATCTCCGAGGACGATATTCATGGCGTTGTTGTTGATTGCTGCTGCGACTGCGTCTCTGTGAATATCGTTTAAACCTGCTTTGTATGCTCGCTGATCTAGAGGCTCTCTCTTATACCTTTGGACCTCTCTCTCTAGATCCTGGAGGTCTTTCCTTACCTGCCTGGGCGGAGGGGGCAGAGCCATAAGATGGTGGTTTGGATGGTCTCTGCGGTAACACCCAAGCAAGTACTGCGTAGACAACATAAAGTTGTGCCTACGTACGGAAATGACCTTAGACTCCTCATGTAGGTGATCTTGATGGGACATGAGGAGACAGCCTGTTGCTGTTCTCAGGGCGGCATTTTGGCAAGTTTGTATATTTCTCCACTGCGTATCACTCACATTTGCAGACCACACTGGCGCCGCATAGTTAGCCACGGACCGGCCTATTGCTTTGTAAGAGGTCAACAAGGTTTCTTTGTCGGTTCCCCAAGTGCTGCCGGCAAGCGACTTGAGGATCTTGTTCCTACTTCTCATTTTATCGCAAATAGCTGTGGCGTGTGCAGAGGATTTATATAGACTGTCGAATGTGACCCCAAGGATTTTGGGGTAGTTTACTGTCGGTATTGGCGTGTCGTCGACTTTCACATTCAATGTCCTTCTGACCTCTGCAGACCATGTGGTAAATAGTGTGGCTGACGATTTGGAGGCGGATATTTTCATATTCCTCGCTGCGAAGAAATTGGCAAGATCAACGAGATAGGTGTTCAGCCTTTCGCATATATCATCAGATTTGGGTCCCGACGCTAATATCGTGCAATCATCGGCGTATGTCACGATTTCCACGCCGTCAGGTGGTTGTGGAATACCAGAAAGGTAGAGATTAAACAGAGCCGGAGATATCACCCCACCTTGGGGAACTCCCTGTTTAACTCTACGGGGTTTTGACTTCCTATTTCTGAATTCCACAAATGACTGGCGTCCACACATATAATTCACGATCCAACGTTTCAGATTGTTCGGGAGGGACGTGTTGGCAATGTCCTCGAATAGAACGGCATGGTTGACCGTATCAAATGCCTTCGATAGGTCAAGGGCCACGAGGACCGTCCTGTCGCACGGTTTATCCTGGTTCAGACCGCGACCGATATGTGTGGTAATAGCGTGTAAAGCAGTTGTTGTGCTATGCTGCTTACGGAATCCGTGTTGATGATCTGCAATCGGAAAATGTCCATTAAGGCTCGGGAGGAGAAGTGCCTCAAGCGTCTTCGCTACTGGAGAGAGAAGAGAGATCGGCCTGTACGATTCTCCCTTACTCGCATCTTTCCCTGGCTTCAGTAGCGGTATCACTCTGCCCATTTTCCAGGCCTCGGGAACTATCAGAGTGGCCATGGACAAGTTGAGGACCTTCGTCAGGTACTCGACTCCCGGTTCATCCAATTGCTTCAACATCAACATAGAGATTCCGTCTGGACCAAGCGCTTTGGATGACTTTGCGCTGTTGATGATTTGTGCAACTTCGCCTGTAGTAAATTGTGGTGGTACCTCCTCGGCTCGGAGACCATGTATATGACGCATGATACTCCTTTTCGCCTTGTCACTCTCGGGGTGCTCAATAAAAAGCCGGTTAAAATAACTCGCGCACCGCTTCGGATCATTTGTCGTCCTGTCACCAAAAGTAACAGCGATGTGATCGTCCCGCTTGGTGGGGTTCGAGAGCGACTTAACCGTTGCCCACAATTTACTAATTCCGGAACTTAAGTTGCACTGCTTCAAGTGCTCCAACCATTTATTCCGCTTGTATTCGTTGACTAACCTGTTAATCTCTAGGTTCAGTTCCCTGATTCTAGGATCTCCAGGATTAGCCCTACGAATGTCGTCACGCTCATCTGCGAGTCCCGCTGCCTCTGCTGGGAAGTTTGGTCTCATTTTGGGTATTCGACCAGCAGGGATGTGTCTAGCGGCTGCTGCGTTGACGATGATTAAATTTGTCAGTCAGTTTGGCGATTTCTGACAATTGATTTGGCGATAGAGGTACAAAATAATCTGACAACCCTGCAAATGCTTCAGTTATTCATATTAAACGTGTTGAGAAAGTTCAGAAAACGTTTATGAAGTTTGCTTTAAACTCTTTAAAACTTTTCTGCTCCAAATTCATTGTACAAAAGTAGATGTTTACTTCTATCTTTAAAATCTTTGACTTCTAGGAGAGATATATGTAGCTTCGCTGGTATTTTACATTGTATTATAAATGCCACTGTGAATTGTACAGAGCTACTATCTCTCATTCAGTTTAGTGCGCCGTCCCTTTTTCGGTAGCATTTTCTAATTATGCTTACGGCCTATCTGGCTCGGTTATTTTTTTGGAATAACAAATATATAAATAATGAATCCCTAATTAAAATCGATGAAACTTTATAATACTATTTGTGAGTTTGTTGATATTACTAGTCTTATGTTTAAAAAAATATTAAATAATATAATTGATCAAATATATTATTGTTATTAGTATAATATTAACATTGGATTGTAGTACATTGCTGGTCTGTATGGAGTTATTTCTATAGATTTAATAAATGAAATGAAAAAATTCTGTAACTTTTGTGACGAAATTTCCACTGCTTGGATTAGAGGTGTCTTTCAAATGATTCGGAAAGTTTTGGGTCTCTAGTGGGTATGGGGCTACTGGGTGACCCTCAAAAGTTGCTCACCTCGGACATGTCAAATTTGGAAATGACTGACAAAAGCTATCGTAAACTTGCCTACAGGATGCAAGTGTGAATTATAGAAATAAGAAACATCAGTCCACACATGATAGAAAAATATACAAGGTGGACGGGGCCGATTATATGATACACTCCTCTTTCTATCGGAATACAATTCAATTCAGTAAAAAAGTGAAAACGGTAAAAAAAAATTTATGTTTCCTAATCACAGGCTAATATGACCTGACCCAACTTGACAAATCGAGAATAATATTTGTATAGGGGCTATATCCAAACATGGAATGAAGTGACTAACTTTCACAATAAGTTCTTCCAGTTGGAGTATAACGTGTTATTTTAAGAAATTCTCTGAAAATACGCGGTTTCTGGGGGAACGAAATTTGTATGAGAGCTACATGTAAATCTGAACCGATGTGACCCATTTTAACCATAAGTGTTCCTAGTTTAAATATATGATGTTTTGTCAATTTTGAAGAAAATCTGTTAAAATATGTGGATTCTATAGAGCGGAAAAATTCAAATTAAGAACGAAATTTATATGGGAGCTATATATAAATCTGAACCGATCTAACACATTTTTACAACAGGTGTTTCCAGTTGAAATATAAGGTGTTTTGCGAATTTAGAGGGAAATCTGTTAAAATATGTTGAAATAAGTGGTATCTAGAGTGAAAAGGGTCAAATCGGGAGTGAAATTCGTATGGGGGCTATATCTAAATCTGAATCATATTAAATAGCGTTTGTCCTTGTCCCGAAAAACTTCGTTGTGAAAAGTTTCGTTTGGTTCTGTCTACAATTGCGACCTGTATCGTGATTACAACAATAGATGGACAGACAGACGGACATTGCTAAATAGACTCAGAAAGTGATTCTAAGCCGATCGGTATAATTAACAATGGGTCTATCTCCCTTCCTTTTGGGTGTTACAAACAAATGCACAAAGACATAATACTCTCGTGGAGTGTATAAAAATGCATGAATTACATAAGCCATATTCTCCTCATCAAACCCGCACCATCACCCCCTAGTTTATGTTCCCAAACATGGAAAAATGGTTTAGCGGAAATATCTTCTACTACTATTTGTCGTCTGCGTTGAAAATAGCAGGAAAACTAGAAATATCTTTTCAGTTAGTATCTTAAATAACGATACTTCATTGAGTTCAATACTTAGTTTTAATTTGAAGTCTTTATTGCTTATTACTGCAGCTCAACGTCGTTCATTCGGTTTGCCTACTAACAAAAATTGAACTTTTGCAAGATTCTTACAGTTGTTCTCTTCAATTTCTCTTACTAATATTTTGCTCCAAAAATAGTTGCGACTGTTCAGCGAGTAAATATTTTTAAAAGTCGACAGTGTGTTTACACTCTAACAGCATTTTATTCATAAAAAAAGTCTTATTTTACCATCAACGTACATACACATAAGTTGAAGTACACATTAATTCTAATAATAAACGAATTTTAAGAAACACTATTCGCAAACGTATTTTTCCTGTGCTATAGCCAATAAAGGTTTTATATGTTGTTTTTTTGTAGCGTGAGGCATAACAAACAATGTTGGCAAGGTAACAAACAATAAGTACCAAAGACTTTTTATATTTGCTTATATGTTGAATGTCGTGATGGAATCTTTTGGATCACAAATTCGCAAGAGAATTTTAAAATGATTGTCTATAGCAGAGAGTTTGAATGGCTCGATTAGTAAAGTTATTTATTCCTAGCTGGAAAACTTTATCCATGAACTCACATCACACTCTGTTGGTATTATGAAAACTGCTGTGGCTATTAAGGATCCACCAATAACCATATAGCAAAATGTTACTTTTATAATAAATCCTTATAATACAATCTATAACACGAACATTGCACATTTTTGTTGCTTTGTTGCACTGTTTGTATTCAAATAATTTAAATCGCTCGATATATCATTCGCTGTCAGCTAACGTTGCAGGAGCTACCGAAAATCATTCCATAAATTCAAGATCGATTAGTCTTACAAAATAAGGGAGATTTCGAGAGGTTGACAACCAAGTTCCAAACACAATAGATAAGGATCAAGCAATATATCGGTCTTTTCAAAATGACTAAAATTTTCTCTGGGCTCATTTATATTAGTTTATATTAATAAATCGTGCAAATACTTTACCTCCTCCTCTGCCACCGCCACCACGACCTCTACCGCCGCCTCCGCCACCGCCATTGCGTCTATTATTGTAACCATTGTCGTTGTTACCACCATTATCGTCATCATTTTGATAGTCGTTAGACTTGTATTTGTCGGTGGAGCCAAAACCTTTGCCCCCAATGACCTGAAACGAAACAAAGCAAAGTCCGGATTAAAATTACACTTGCAAAATGTACACACTTCATTTCAAAACTCACCTCCGTATCCTGATCTCCCCAGTCGGACATTCTACCGTTGCTGTTGTTATTTGATTTTATTGAGTTCTTCTTAACTCTTGGAGAGCTGACTGCAGATGGAGCTGGAGCAGTAGCAACTTTTCTGAAACGAAATGATGACAATTGAGTTTCCATTATAGACTGGTGGTCATCGCCGGAGAATAGTTGGTTTATTTGTTGAAAATAGTCCATCTTGTCGTGTTAATGTTACAAATGTTAGACATAAACTAAAAAATGCTCTGCAGATTTTGCATTTCGAAAATTCAGTGACAAGAAGACCGGCGGCAACGCTACTCTATTTTGCTGTTTAATCATTTTTTGCTTTTGGAAAAATCCGTCTGCTTTTCCTACAGCCGTTCGTAAACAAAACATATGCTTTTAATTATTTTTGTTATTGTTTTCCCTTTGCCGTCCACCACAACATTTGCGCTGCCCAAAAGAAGCAGCGACGTTTTTGCTATGCAACAAGAATGATTAGTTCGTTCTCGCTGCTGGTACACAAAGTGTGAGGGAGATGCAAATAGTGGTATCGAATTTCGCAGGCACTTGAGATGTGAAATACCCGCCTGGCAGGGCAGGGCATGGAAATCGCCGCAATAAACATAAAGGCAAATCCTTTGGCCGCCGGCCTTAAGTAAAACAAAAAAAAACCTCGGGAAAAAAATAATTAGAATGAGTTGTATATCAAGTAGGTAGAGGCGAATTGGAAAGGGAATTTCCAAGGACAATGGACACATTAGGGCTGTTTTTTCTTCATTTTTGTACTTAGTCTCGATAACACTGGGCTACAAAAAAGAATGAAGTAGAAAACTCTGACAAGTGATATTATTTCTCTTCTAGGTATTGTCGAGTAGAACAAGAATCTATATTTGAAATTTCCCAGACATCCCCCAAAATCTTGAGTTACGGGTAAAAATCCGGGGTTTCGTACCTTAGCACGCTTATAAACCTGTAACTTAGTTGGTTATCAACCGATTTTCTTTTTCTTATCGAATTTAAAAGGAAGAAACCGGGAGATTTTGATCGATGTATAGCTTATTTAAGAAAACTCAAGAAATCTGTGTGTTTTGTCCAACAAATACTTGTTTAAAAAAATTTCGACATTTTTCAATTTTGGCTATATTTTTGCACATTACCACTACCACTCGTACCACTCGTGAATCAATTTATATAACACATTTTGTAAGGATTAATACGCCGCTTTGTTTTTGAAAATCCTTTAGTAATTGACTGGGTTATTAAAGTTTTTGTTAATACAAAATTTTTGCAAAAATACAAGTTTTGGTCTTTCCAGTTAACATCTCTCATTATTTTACGAGATTAAGTCCAATAAAAATATCTAAAATTCGTCAAAACATATAAGAATGGCAAAAAAAAGCATGGCGACTATTTAATAAAAAAATCCCCAATTTTTGAACACATTTCCTCCATTATGGGAATTAGGGTATTTTTTTTAGAAAACTTCAGAAATCTGTGTCTTTTAGTCCAACAAACACTTGTTTTAATTTTTTAACATTTTTTCAATTTTGGCAATATTTTTGCGCATTATTTCGTTTGGTAACTCTACCACTTGCGAATCCATTTAAATAAAACAATTGTAAGAAGAAAAACGCCGCTTTGTTTTTAAAAATCTGACTAAATTATTGAAGTTTTTATTTTTACAAAAAAAAAAAACAAGTTTTGGTCTATCCAGTTAACATCTCTCACTATTTTACGAGATGAAGCCCAATAAAAATACCTAAAAATCGCCAAAAACAGATAAGAAAGATAAAAAAATCATGGTGACCATTTTAATAAAAAAAATCACAATTTTGGAACACATTTTCCCCATTTTGGGAAATCGAGTATTTTTTTGAAAAAATTGGAAAATCGAATAGTAGGTTTGTTCGATTGGACTAGGTTACAATTAAGAGACTTAATAAGGTGGCAGCGTTGCTAACTTCGTAAGCTACTTTCTTGCTAAGCGAGTAAATTCCATACAAAAATTAAGCTGGTAAGCCCAATCGAAAAGGCCTAATTTTTCATCATTTTTTTCTTTTCTTCTTTTTTTTTTAATGGGTGGTTAAATTGTAAGGGCAGGTGTTGAATGTGAACCACACCTAAACGTCTGCATTTCATTTGACATTTCTCAATTTCAGACTAACTCAATTTGAACCATGGAAATGGATACACAATCGAGCAACGCGTTAAAGTTATTGAGGCTTATTATGAAAATGGGTGACAGTTTGGTGCGGTTTATGGGCTGGCGGTATCATCGGGATGTATTTTTTCCAAAATGAGGCCATTCATGGTCTTCGCTATCGTGAGATGATAACGAACTTTTTATGGCCCGAATTGGAAGATATGGATGTGGACGATATGTGGTTTCAACAGGACGGCGCCACTTGCCACATAACTAACGAGACAATGACTCTTTTGCGCGACAAATTCAATGGCCATGTTATGTCACGTGGTGGCGATGTCAATTGACCGTCAAGATCATGTGATTTGACACCGTTGGACTTCTTTCTTTGGGGTTATTTGAAAGAGGGGGTGTACGTCGATAAGCCAGCAACAATTCAAGAGATCAGGGATGAGATAATTCGGCACATAAACGGCATAGAACCTCAATTATGCCTCAGCGTCATCGAAAATTTGAACCATCGGATGGAGGTGTGCCGCCGAGGTCGCGGCGGCCGATATTTTGTTCCATACATTATTGAACCATACCAACTAGGGTTTGCATTTTCCTGTACTTTTTATTTCCCGGGAAACGGGAATTATTTTTTCAATTTCCCGGGGTCCCGGGGCAGCAAGGGAAATCGTCAACATATCGCTTACCATGAGTTAAGCTTATTTTGTGCGATTTTTCGAACGGGTATTCAGCAAACGAGCTGTGCTTCTCATCCGTTTGTGAAAATCATTTACTTAAAGAGGCCGGGTATGTTGTTGAAAAGTCGCTGCGAAGCCATCTGATAGTGGTCTGCAGCCAGGTAATAAATGTCATCATGCCATTTGTAAATAGATTTTAAATATTGATGGTCTTGAGTTTCCCAGTACAGTAAAATAAAAATGTATGTATTTCACAACGAACCTGTTACAGAATTTAACTCAAACATCTTTTCAAGTTTCAAAATTAATTAAATGTTTGCAGTCAAAATTTTGTTTGACTGTTTGAATTAAGAGCAGACAATAAGAGATATTTCTTATTTTATTGGGAAATGTGGACGCGACGGAGAACAGTCGTTCACATTCAACAGATGTAGTCAGTAGAGCATTAAATAAAATGTTTAAGTTGTCTTTGTCCTGTCGCCTTGTAAACTATATATTCTTTTTTAGACAGCCATCTTGACTTTTTTAATACAATATTGTTACTTGCGTTTTCTATAGCATTATTTAATATAGTTTTAAACGACTCGTTTATTTTGGGCGTTCCATTACCCGAAAAAGTGAATTTTGGGTGTATATCCGAACGCAGTTGTCATCGAACTGCAATATTTGACATACCAAATTAAAATCGATATGAGCTAAATTATTGAACAATATTTTCATTGTGGAAATGATGGAAAAAATATGTAAAAAATTTCTACCGAATTCCCGCGGGATTCCCGTACGAATTTCCCGGGATACGGGAAATGAAAAATATGGGAATTTTTCCGCGGGAAATCCCGGAATGCAAACCCTATTACCAACATTATCATAATAAAAAGAAATGACAATAGTTTCCTAAATAATTTGTGTTTTATTCAAAATCAACATCGGCCCTTAAAATTTAACCACCCTTACCCTTTACAAGCTTATTTTTATATTTCCAATGTTGATCTTATTTCATCTCGAATAGAAAAACGTTTCTCAAGATATATAACTGATACATATTAAATTTTCTGTAAGAATATTCTCGAATTGAATTCCATTATATTTAGTCAAAAAAATCTTCTTTTATACTTAAAAATGGTGATTTATTTATTATTATATTCTATTTCAGTGCAGGTTTGTTTTACCTTAAAAAAAAAATTGGTTATAGGAGCCATACACATGATCATCTCCTAAAAAAGGTGCACCAAAAAATTAAATCGGACCACAAAAGAAGTTTTTAACTTTATATTTTCTTTGTTTCGATTTCTATTATTAATATGAAACTTGAAGTTAACTTGTACTCTTTTTTCATTAAAAGTTGTAGTGTTATAACGAAAATTACTACTTTTTTTCGGGCCAGTAGTTCATACCCTTTATAAACCAATCAATCATTAAAACTCTTCAAAACTTGCCCAATAATGAAAAATGATATAGCATTTTACAATTCCATGATCCATATCACACTGTTAAAATTGTATGACTATCATTCCACAAATATTTTCACAAAACGTCGTGCCACCGCCTATTTTCTACGAAGAATGTCTAATTGTTCAAATAATGGATCCATTACAAATTATGGAGGATGACACAGGTCTTCGCGAAGACGAAACCTATTATAGTCTATGAAAAACACCCGTGAAATTTAATAATGATCACTCCATTGTAACGACTGGCACAACGATTTTTTTTAAATGGACGTGACATCACCAATTTTCCCATAGACGTAATTCTCTCTTTACCTTTGTCCAATCATGACTTAATACAGCCTATTAAAAATTCCCTGTCGATGGTAAATATGGTATAAATTTCACTACCATCGGGTCATTAAGGCCGTCCATGACGAGTTTTTAAGAGAGACGCCTCTCTTTCCACTTTTCCCATATGGGCATCTCCCAAAAAGGTCTACCAAAAAAAAATTAAATCAGATCACACTAATAGCTTCTAACTTTATTTTTTCCTTTTTTCGACAACTTTTTTATTATGAAACTTGAAGTTAACTAGTTCTCTTTTATTTTTATTAAAAGTTGAAGTGTTATGACGAAAATTTGTTTACTACGAGTGGAAATTTTTGTCCCGTCCGTTTTGTCGCGTCTGCTGTACCTAATTAAAAAAATTTAATAGATAATTCTCATATTTCATAAATCTCTGACCTTCATTTACATGTATATAAGGAAAAACAAAGTTCTCAAAAATTCGCTGAACTTTGTATATTTCTATAAAACCTTCAAAAGTACTTCTGTTGTTTGTCGCGTCCGTTTCGATGTAAAATTGTTTATAATTTTGTACTAATTTGTAATAAATACTGACGATATATTTTTAAAATTTAGTACGCTTTAGAACACTAAAAAGGTTGATCGAGTTTTTCAGTTTCTTTCTTGTTTTTTGGCGTGGTTTAAGGCGTGCGAATGTCGCGTCCGGGCCACTGGGAGGTACCCATATGCATAATTCTCTCTGTACCAATAATATACACATATATGTACCAAAACTGATCTTAATAACATATGTATATTGGGTTGGGTCACGAAAATAAATTGCAGCGGTCATTGACTCCATTTTTGTGAAATAATTTAATGCAGGCGATGGTTTTCACAGCCAAAATGTCCAAACTTTTTTTTACAAAAATGAGCGCTCCGGCGTCAATTTCCTTCCGATGTTCATCATTTAGGCATCATTCGAAAGGTATTGACTGCAGCTATTTATTTTTTATAAATACACTACCACCAAATAGAAAAAAGTTTTCGGTAGTCACTATGAAAATCCACAAAAACTACAACTATAAATTTGACAATCAAAATATTGAAATGAAAAAAATTTAAACAGCTGTTCGAGCGACACTACCTCTGTTATTGTGCCATGAGTCGTGTGAATTTACACGATGACATTTTTGCCTGACTTTTCTTTCATGTGTTCAAAACAAAATAATTTTGTAAATTCTACAAGAGAAAAGTAAATAAAAAGACCCTCAAATTTCGAATTCATGACTTTTTTCTAGCCCGCCTACACACTCGAAAATCATGACTTTTGAGTCAAGTAAAAAAGTGACCGTGTAAATTGGGTCTTATACTATAGGGTTCGCCATCTAACGTTTTATTATTATCTAACATTAATAACCGGAAGGATTGTACTTTCAAATAAAAAAAGAAATTTGAGAAAATATTCAGTATTTTTTTTTTATAGCATTTTCAAAAAAAAAGGTTATTTGGTAGACCCTATATAATTGTGTCGGCACAGAGTAGGAACAACATTTTGGTTGTCCAACACGCGTGTTATGGAAGTTCAATTGCCCACCACTGATGTGTAGATACATAACCTCAAAACTATACTTTTAGAGCGGAAGTATCGGTCCGTACATCCATCTGGTTACGTAAAAATTTTATTTTTTCTTTTGAAAGGGATAAAAATGGTACCAATTGAGAAATTCAGTGTACACATCCGTGTAGTACAACGTAGACGTAGATGCGCGGCGCAACATAAATGGATTTTAAAAAATGTGTACTTTACACT
Source organism: Polietes domitor (assembly GCA_947397865.1). Classification (NCBI taxonomy): domain Eukaryota; kingdom Metazoa; phylum Arthropoda; class Insecta; order Diptera; family Muscidae; genus Polietes; species Polietes domitor. The sequence goes on along the minus strand of OX377619.1, from coordinate 155,348,100 downwards.
TAAGGCCTTTTTACACACACAAAATATTTGCGACAGCTAAATCTTTGCAATAGGCGCAGCACAATAACATAAGGCCAATGTTCAAAAAAGTACTTCTTTGGAAAAAAAAAAATGGGACAATATTTTACCACCAACCAAGGCGTATTTATAAAGGTGATAGCAGGAGCCCAGCTGACTGAAATTTTTTTCATTCAAAAGTAACTGAAACTGTCAAATTCCATATATTTTGCTTTGACATTATGGCTCACCATTCAAAAAATTACTTGCATTTTGTTGTTGCCGAATTTGTTGTTGTTCTAGTGCTATCACCTGTATAAATACGCCTTGCCACCAACCGAGGAATTCGGAAATTCGGTGTTTACATCGCGCACAACAACAAAACGCAATATATGTCAAAACGGCGTATCCCTATGCCTAATAAATAATAAATGTTCACAAAAAGATGGTTTCGTCTTATTAATTTTTCTTAAAAAAAACTAAAATTAATGACGCTGAAATATTGAATTTTTGAAATAAAAGCAAAAATTAAAAGGAAAATCTTAGTCTTTTAATTGTAAGACCTATAGCCGAACAAAGGCAAAGAATAAAAATAATATAAAGGTCAACAATAAAAACAACTAACGTACATACCGGGGGACCGATTCGCTTGAAACTTTTACTGTATGTAACTTCTGGACAGGGGATGGGCTCCCACATGATATAACAAACTATATTTTAAAACTATCAATTAGTATTGATTTTATCTTCAAAATCATATGCACCCTTATCGCGAATAAAAGGGATCGGCGTAGGATGGTAACGTGAATATAAATCGGGAAATTCTTTGTGTTGTTTTAGATAGATTTAGAAACATGAAAAAATCACCATAAATCGCGATTGAAAATTTAGGGTAACAATACATTACCGGGCAAATTTTATTCGCGATAGGGGTGATGAAGTGGGGGGGGGGGGGATAGAACAGAATGAACCCGTGCAATGCCGTGTTAAGAAATATCGCATGTAAAATATCAATTTTTTACTCGAATATGTTGTCGAATGGTTTCACTTTAGCATTACCTAGTAATGACAGCTCGTTACGCCCAGCATTATTTTGAAGTATGAAATAATTACTTCCTTAATATGGTTTAAATAAGTGATTATTGGTAAGGTAAATTTCGTACAACTTCACATTTTAAAAAATAATTTTCTACATTTTTGTGGTGAGTCAGAGAATAGCAGTGTTGTTGTTATCGCAGCTTAGTTACTCAGGCTTAAAGAAAAACAGCTCTAAATTCTGTATTCAGAATGATAACAAGCAAGTCGATACAAATTATATAATTTAATAAAGTTTTTTCATCACTTATTAAGCCCATTAGTGATAATACATTATTTGGCTAGGCCACTTATTTTACAACTCGTTTAGAAGTACTTATGTATGCACTTTTCGTAAGCGTGCGTGGATAAGTACAATCCCTTTATAAAAATAATTAGAAAAGGATCCGAAAAATAAGTAGTGAAGGTTTTTGATTTTGCCTTATTCTCCACATTACTTGGTAATGAGAGTTTTTGCTGGGTAGCTTGCGATTAAGAGACTTGATTGGGTGGCATCATTGTTGCCCATTGGTTTATCTTAAATGGATCAACAAGAAAAATCTGGCAGCAACGCTAAGAGAATAGTAAGCTACTTTCTTGTTAAGCGAGTAAATTCCATACAAAAATTAAGCTAGTAAACCCATTCGAACAGGCCTAATAAATGAGCTGAAAGAACAGGGTGCATGCAAATCACGGGATTCGTTATCGAGAAGTTACGATCGATATCATTTTGTAATTTCTATGAAAGAAGTGGAAATTTCCAACAAAACCAAATAGGATGTCGAGATTAAGACTATTGGAGATAATCTAATTAGATTTTGTATAATTTTTGTTCAAATTTATACCCTTTTTACAATTCTATCGTAACATTCTCGTTTTCGAATGCCGTTATTTGTACTTCTTAGACATTCCACAAATCTTCTGGGATAAAAAATGGATATCATTAAAATTTTAAAGATTAGTTGATAAAGAAAACTACAGAAAATGGTGGTAAAGTTAAAGGATAAAGCTGCACAGTACACATTTTGCATGTCTAAAATATCCCTTGTAAAAAGTTGCCATTTGCAATTTCAAAGCTCCAAATTCCTATACGCACGCAACGTATGGTATGGCACAAACAAACAAGAACACGAGAAAATGGATACCAAAATCAAGCATTTATTTTTGATGTGCCGACTGAACACTGCCCCCACCAACCAACAGTAGAGCATGAACATGCCTCGTGCCTACTGAACACAGCTATTATCCGATTTTATTTTTATTTCGATAAGCACACTCTCGTGCACACACACTCACACAGATGAGAACCCCCCTCCCCAAACCAACTGTAAAACTTGGTGGGGACCAACCACACACCAGAGAATAAATGTATCTGTGTGTGCATACACACACACACACTACTCAGCAAGAGAGGAGGTAAGGTAGGTGGTAGGCAGGCAGGCTGGCTGTGGCTGGCAGAGAGAGAGGCAAGAGATGAGAGATGAGATTATTATAGTTGGTGTGTTCCTTTTGAGACTCATTTTCGTTTCATGTTATGTGTATACTACCATGCTTTTTCATGCTTTATTTTTCAATTGGTGGGCATGTGTTCTAAGCGATTTCAGAAAATAAAGTGTTCAAATCGAAACTGAGAGAGAGCTAGAGAAGAGGTTCGCACCGCCATCCGCTGTGAATTTTGTATCTGTGTGTTTGTGTATGAACGAACGAGAACGAGAACTGAGATTGCGAGAGTGTGTGCGTGCGAGATTGTAGGAAAAAAGAAGAAGAACGCAAAAAATAACCAAAATTAAGGTTAACATAAAATATATTGCAGTCCGCTAAAAGATTTTGGGTGCAAAACTTTGAGGAGGAATAAAAAAGAAACACAAAATAAAACAAGAGAAGTGAAGCAAATTTAAATAAACCACAAAAAATATTCACACAATTATGGATTCAGCTGGGAAAAATCGTTATGAACTTTTGTTCATGGACGAAGATATTAGTGATCCATTAGATAATATTGTTGCCAAGAAGAAAAAGCAGGTTAAGACTGCTGCTGCTGCTACGGCAACAACGGTGGGCCCCGCTGGAGGAGCAGCCAACGCCGCCAGTGCCACTGGTCCCAAGACAACGAACAAAACCCAAGCAAATCCAAATGCCAAGAAGTCCACCAACCAAGCTGAAAAGGAAAATAAACCCTTGAACAACAGGAACGACAACAAGAAGCCTGGCCAAGTGAGTGGTGGTGGTGGTGCTGCTGCCCCAGGTGCTGGCGCCGACAGATTCAATAAACAAGGTGGGGCTGCCGCTGGTGCTGGTGGTGCTGCTGGCGCCAATCGCAAACGCAATAATGGTGAGGCCGCACCAGCACGTGAAGGTGGTCAAGGGCAACAACAACAGCGCAATGTCAACTTTAGACAACAAAATGGTGAAACACGTGAACAACGCAATAACCGTCGTAACATACGCCAAGGCGGCGAAAACAACGCTTCGGGAGGAGCTGTTGGCGAAGGTGGCCAGCAACAATTCAACAACAACCGTGGCGGTGATCGTGGAGACCGAGGCGATCGCGCCGATCGTCCTCCCCGCGGAGATCGCGATCGTGCACCACGCAATCGCAACTTTGAGGGCGGCAATCGCAAACGTGAATTCGATCGTCAATCAGGCTCGGACAGAACTGGTAAGCTTTTACTAACTCATAACCCAAAGAACTATCCAACCAAAACCATATGAATTCATTTGTTAATGCTGTGGGTGCCCGCCCCGCGATGATGAAATCTAACCACCTTAAATGGGGGGGAAACAAAAGTTTTGGAGTTTTCCAAGTCTCGTCTACGTCTTAGAAAAAAGAAACAAAGGGGGGAAAACGAAAAACAAAACCTCAAATTGCAAAAAACAACATATGGTGTGCCTGATGTGAGGTGATAAGAGCGAGCGAGCGAACGCACACCGCACACCGACCGAACCAACCGTCACATCAAGAAGTGGGGTTAATGGCATAGCAAAACGATCGCGGCAACACCATGCTCGATGGCCACCAACCAACCAACCAACCAACATCATAACACACAACGAGGAGAAAAGGAAAACTAAAACTAAGGAGGAAGAAGAAGAAGACAAAGAACGCAAAGCGGTTTATCTCTAGCTGTGCGGGAGGCGACGACAAAACATTGTGTTAATGTCTGTCTACCTATACATATGGCCCTCTATTCCCCCTGTTCCCATCCCCCTCCCCATTCGTTGAGAAAAATGTGTGAATTTTTTTTTATTATGAATTTCAACTCTTCCTCGAAAGTGTTAAAACTTTTTGAATTGAAAAGTTTTTCGGAATACAAATAATTTGTAGAAGAACCGCATGAAAAGAAAAAATGTGATCGCCATTTGAAATGAACAAGAAGAAGAAGAAAAGCAGAAAATATGCATACATGTGTTTAAAAATAGTTTCCACTCGCCGCCGCTGTTGCCATTCTTCTGCTCTCCACGGCAAATACAAAAAAACGCCGCCTCTGAATGACGACGAACATTTGGTTCTCCCCTCCGCTGCTATATTTACCCATGGTGGCTTGCACTCTCAAACATAGCTCGCGGCGCGCTCGCTCTACTCGTCTTCCATACATTTTTTTCGAATTCTTCTTTGCTATGCTGTGCCGTGCCGTGCTAAACACCGCACCGCACACTATTCTACTGCTCTCCGTGTGATCGCCGCCGTGTGTTTTATAATAGATCGATCGATCTTGTTTGAAACGAAAGTGAAGTAGGAGAGCGAAAAAACACGTTAGAAACAAATCTATGATGAAAACGAAAGTGACGTCGTTCGTTCGTTCGTTCGTTTTTTTTATTTTTTACAGTCAGAGTCTTCTGCCGATTTTGTCATACCTCCTCCTCGGTTTGTGTATATTCGGATTCTAAGGCTGATATCATTCATATGCCGCCGCCGACCTGCTCCCCACTGCTCTGCTCTGTTCTGTTCTTCACGTGTGTATTGTTATGTTATGTTGTTGTTGTTGTTATTCTTCAACCTTTAACCCACAAACTCGAATAGCGCGATATTCTCTTTTTCCTCGTGTAAACACCAAATGCAAATTTTGTGTAAACAACCAACACATTGTTTTTCTTATTTTCTCGAAAGATTGGTATTCTAAAGAATGTTTTCCCATTTTACAATTCTTAAAATATTCCCCTGCCGGTGCGTTGGTCTTCCCCCCTTTCCTTCACCGTCCTCCCTCTCTCCTCCTCTTCCTTCAGTTTATATTTCACTCTATATCTGTTCGGTTCTTTTCATTTTTTTTCTTCGAAATGTGGGCGTTTTATATGAATAATACAGAGACTGACTGAGTTGTTTTAGCGTTTTGTCCAGCGTTTTGCTGTTTGTATTGCTCGTAGAATTTATTTTAATCTCTATATAATTGTCATATACCACAGACCGCAAGAGGCCAATCTGTGGCCCCCTAGTTCCCCTATACACACCCACTAGAACATGGGAGGGTAGAAATTGTTGTAACAGAAGTGCAGCAGCAAACAATCAGAAAATGTCGACGATTGATATTGAAGAATGCGACATTTTGTCTCTTTGAAATTTTGATTTTAAATCAGAAATCTTTATTATATAAAAAAATTCAAGTTTCAAATACAAATAATACTTGAAATTAAAAATTTAAATGTACTTATGTATTTAAGCCCCCATTTTCACCAATTCCGTTTGGAGATGACCCCCAACAGTCAAACTCCAACTGACAGCTATAATTGTTGGTTAGGATCTTGGTTAGAATCTAGTGTTAGATTTTGTGAAAACGGGGGTAAATCTGAAAACTCACAAAAGTTGCTATTCAACAAACGGCACATTGAAAACCCTAATCGGAATTAAAATATTCCATTCGGAATGACAGAGTTCTATTTGGAATTGAAAAATTACATTTGAAATTGAAAAATTGCATTTGGAATGGCAAACAAGGTTCTATTTGGAATCCAAAAATCTCCAAGTCAAAATCCACTTGAAATTTAAAAATCTCCAATTGAATCTTCAAACATTTCCTTTGAAAATCAAAGAATTTAATTTAAAATTCAGATTAAAAAAAATCATTCGAAAAGGCTAACAGAGTTCTATTTGGAATTAAAAAATTCCATTTGGAACGGCAAACAAACATTCGAAAAGGCAAACAGAGTTTTATTTGGAATTCAAATATTCCATTTGGAATGACAAGCAGAGTTCTATTTGGATTTAAAAATTCCATTTGATATGAGAAATAGGGTTATATTTGGAATCCAAAAATCTCCAAGTCAATATACACTTGAAATTTAAAAATCTCCAATTGAATGTTCAAACATTTCCTTTGGAATTCAAAAAATTTCATTTAAAATTCAAAAAAATTAATTTAAAATTAAAAAAAAATCATTTAAAATTCAAAAAATTTCATTTAAATTTCAGATTTAGAAAAATCATTTCAAAAAGGCAAACATAGTTCTATTTGGAATTCAAAAATTCCATTTGGAATAGCAAACAAACATTCGATAAGGCAAACAGAGTTTTATTTGGAATTCAAATATTCCATTTGGAATGACAAACAGAGTTTTATTTGGAATTCAAATATTCCATTTGGAATGACAAACAGAGTTCTATTTGGATTTAAAAATTCCATTTGATATGAGAGGGTTATATTTGGAATCCAAAAATCTCCAAGTCAATATTCACTTGAAATTTAAAAATCTCTAATTGTATCTTCAAGCATTTCCTTTAAAATTTAAAAAAAAATAATTTAAAATTCAGATTAAAAAATTCTATTGGAAAAGGCAAACAGAGTTCTATTTGGAATTTAAAAATTTCCATTTCGAATGGCAAAGAGGGTTCTATTTGGGAAACAAAAATATCCACCTAAAAGTCAAATTCTATTGGAAAAGGCAAACAGAGTTCTATTTGGAATTTAAAAAATTTCATTTGGAATGGCAAAGAGGGTTCTAGTACGTCCTGGTATGAAGAGCAGAACGTCCGCACAGCGACCGTGTGCTATCCAGGTTCGAGACCGGGTCGGGCCAAAGACCTAATATGTCATTTTTTGTTTCAACTTTAGGCGGGTTCTTAGGTTTTCATTTTAAATTTCAAAAAAAAAAAAAAACTTGAAAGTCAAAATATTAACTTGAAATTAAAAAAGTCTTCATTTAAAAGTGATAAATTGAGTAAATATGAAATTCCAAAAATTTTCAAATGTATCTACTAAAATTAAAAAACAGATGTTTTTGAAATTCAAAAATTTTCATTTAAAAAGCAAAAAAATGTCTTTTTCAATTTAAAAATTTGCCTTCAAAATGGCATCTCCATTTTTAGTTTCATTTTTCGTTTTTGTTTCTCTACTTACAACTCGAAAAGAAACGCAGAAGCTCCACTGATGAGTTATCCTCTCACAGGTTACGAAGTACGTTTAAGGACAAAGTGTACATACATAGTTTAATGTGATTCTCCTCCTTTCCATCACCAAACTTCCTTCGTAAAAAGAAAAAAATTGATCAAATTCAAAAGTATTCATTTGAAATTCAGGTCTGGACCCAAATTGAAACTCGAAAATCTCGGTTTTAAATTTGAAATTCGAAAATCTTTATTTCAAATGCATTTGAAATTAAATTTCTATTTGTCAGTTATGTTTTGATCTCGACATATATAATACAGCCTGAATAATTTAGATATTTGATTAGATCTCTTTCGGATGTCTCGTCAGTGTCGTGTGCCGTATCTTCTTCCTCTTCGTTGTCGCAGTGATCGTTGAATTGGAGCTTCATTCGTCGCTTATTGTTTTCAATTGACCCATGAGCACTGCGATTACACTTTATACATTCCTTCTATTTTGGTTTAGAAGGTCTGTGGTACGTTTTTTGTTATATTGAGGTGAACATGTTTGTCTGGATATTAGAAAAGGGTTATATCCAGCCGGAAAGATTGAGATATTTGATTAATAATTTCCTATATCACGTCAATGTTGTCTAGTAATTGCTTCCCAAAAGCCCTGTCCCTGGACAATCGCATAAGAAATGCTCAATTGTCTCTCTTTTTCTTCGTTGTCGCAGCAACGGAAGTGATCGTGGAATTGGAGCTTAATTCGTCGCGCATTGTTTTCAATTGCCCAATGGACCCATCAACACTGCCATCTTTATGAGTTCCTTCTATTTTGGGTTAGAAGTGTCTCTGGTACTTTTTTGTTATCTGAGGAGGTCAGATTTGTCCGGATATTTGAAAAGCGTTTAAGTTACTTCCACTTGAAACTTCCACTGGGTATTGCATAAAGAAACCATTTTAACGGACCTTCTCGGTATTGCGACAAACTCCATAGATAGTCCCTGTGTTTAGGGATCCATATAAGAGTGACTTCAGACAGCTCAGTCTAGACAGTTCATCAATGTAGAAGTTATGCGGTTAGATCATAGAAACTAAAGGGGTGCTGGACTGTCGACAAAGGTTCTTAAGCGACTTGTTCTACCTATAGAGGACATTATTGGTATTGCAACAAAGTCCGTAGCGAGGGTACTTAAAGCACTACTCGTTCATTCGATAAAAGTCCCTGTGTCCAGGGACTTCAGAGAAAGTGACTTCAAACTAACAGCTTATCAATGTAGATGTTATGCGGTTAGATTGTAGAAACAAATGGACAGCTAAAGAGGAAAATTTTCTATATGCTTCCTAAATTGCTGTAGCTGTCAGGAAGTCGGAATGAACATGATAGGTCAGCTTTTTTCTGAAAAGACACCGCGGAACTAACTCCGGCCGTGTATACCTCAGTATCATATATATTGGACAAATAGGTATCCCCTCTTTCACACACCATTCATGAAAGGAATGGTCATTTAAATTATCCTTTCGAGTACACACTTGTACCAATTTTGACCAGCTGAATTTGGAAATATAAAATTTAAAAAAATTTTTATGTTTAAAAAAACGTAAAACATAAGAAAACATGGATAACATAAGAAAAACATTAAAAATAAAAAACTTTTTGCTTAGTAACACAAAATACAACGGATTTATTTTTAAAACAGTGAGTTGGCGTATCTCCAATTGTGACCATGTGTGTACTCAATGTTACAAATAGTAAAAGTGTGTTCAGAGGAGGGTTAAACAGATTCAAAGCCAAAGTCCAAATTTAAAAACATTGAAAAACTATTTCTTGTCATTTATTTCTGCATGACTTGTAAATGTAAATCTCATTGATCGTTATAAATTGAATTAGAAAATACTTAAATAAAATTTATTTTGAAGAATAGCTTTTAAGAAACCGCAAAACACACTTTAACAGGAATATTCATTTAAAAAAATGTCCCCCTCCCCACCCCACTGGTTATTTCCAGCTGGATCCTACCTTGAGAACCAACCAAAACCAAGGCTTTGTCCAGAATATTCATTTAAAAAAGCTTCGTATTTGTTTTCGATTTCGCTTATCATTGAGCGCAACCGAACCGCACCTATTATCAACTTAATAACATGGTTACTTTGGACACAAAACTGAAAGTAGGCAAGTCGAACTGATAATCCCCTGGAAATGGTGGCGGTGGCGGTGGTGGTGCCGCTGTTTTTATTGTTTACAGAATATCGCGCTCACAAAAGTTAACCCATTAGCGCATGAAGTGAACCCCCCGCGCCAACCACCAATACTTGGGGAATATAATCATAAAACATATCAATCTTCATTTTCACACTTTTGCCCCAAAACAAATTGAATCGAAGTAATCGAATCGTAAATAAAATAACAAAAAATCACAATAATTACAATTATGAAGGGGAAAAAACATTGCCGAGGAAATTTTATTCGTGAAGGAAAGTAACTATCGGGACTGTTCTGATGAGTCTCAGCTCACTTGTTTTTTTTTGGTGCAAGTTGATCTGAATTACTACGCATAGAAGCGTCTAATTGAATCGAAGGAATCGAATCGAAAATAAAATAAAATAACCAAAAATCACAATAATTACAATTATGAAGGGGAAAAAACATTACCGAGGAAATTTTATTCGCGAAGGAAAGTAACTATCGGAACTGTTCTGATGAGTCTCACCTCACTTGTTTTTTTTTGGTGCAAGTAGATCTGAATTACTACGCATAGAAGCGTCTATTTCACTAGGTTATTTGGAAGTGCTTCGAAAATCAGTTTGCTTCGCTGATACGAATAGGCACTAGATAGATAACATAGACCTTTATCTGTTATATTAGCGATTCTGTGAATGAAAACTCACGCAGAGCACTCTCGAATATTTTCCATTCTATAAAAGACCGATAATATAATTTTTGTTTATATTTAGTCAATACATATGAATATTTATTGTACAAGTTGGAATCAGAGTAGATAGACCTTTTTGGTACATATCATCATAAATTGCTTACATTTTGAAGTTTTAACCACAATCAACTTTAAAGTTCTACAATTAATCTTCATGTGTAAGCACCCCTTTGGAGATTTAAACAGTATTTGACCAAGAATTGTTAGTAGACTAAAATTCAGCGGCTATTTTCCATAAAAAAATATTTCTGAAGAGATGACAAGACTCCTTCACAAACATTCTCCCAATCACTAAAGACCTTTTACAAAATGTCGTCAGTATTAATGGGATGAATAAATCTGATTATGAGCTTACCTACATGGTTGGTTAGGTTGAATGGGTGGATGGTTGCCCGCTCGCGCGTATGTGTGAGGGGCAAAAAGTGGTCCATTGTGACAAACTTTTTTGAGAGAAATCAAAGAAAGAATAGGTGGGACCACTACAGTAGTCTAAAAGGAAGAATAGGCGAAACTACAGTAGTAGTCTAAAAGGAAGAATTAGGTATTGAACCTTTTGGTCCTATCTAAGAACTACGATCATTCACAGATGAGTCTACTGAGCATCCTCCAGAGATCATCAAAGAACCTGCCTACACAGTAAGAACACACCACTTCAGAGGCACGGTACATATAAGAAGAAGAACGATGCTGTTCCGCTAAAAAGAAAAAATTTCATTCTCAAACATTTATTATTCATTTGTACAAAGATTTTATTTGCTCCAATGAGATGAGTAGGAACTCACCGACATCCATCTGAATGCAACACAATCGGCCATGTGCTGTTAATCGCAGGCATTTGGCGATTTCGAGTTTTTAAATTTTCCATTTCTTTTTAAAATGATTTTGCTTAACCAAACACCCTCCTCATTTGCTCGTCAGTAAAGAAAGAAATTCGGAGAAGACAAATACGAAATTCAAAATCGGCAAAAAAAAATGTGATTGTCAGCATATCTAAATCAAGGGGTTGTTCTCGATATTATTGTTGCCTTTCGTAAATTATTATTTTCATCAGGATTCAATGGCAGTAGTCTTAATGTTAGGTAAACTGCGGCTGAATAAACTCCGCGCCGAACGCATTGTTTAGAATTGGGCCCTGAGTTTTGCTGCATGGTGAACCCCCACGGGGTTAGACATGAAATTAATATTCTCTTTATAAAACGAAAAAAAATATTAAAATTAGTCTTGACTTCTTGAACTTTTTTACAGAAAGGGTTTGGCTCATTTGAGGTTAAGTAAAGCTAAGGAAAATCGTCCGACAACCTGAAAAATTAGCCATTTTCCACAAGTTGGTTCGCTCAAAATTGGTTTTGCCTGTTCTCCATCAGCTAAATCCTTCTGATGAAGACCGTCTTCATGGGGCAGAAATCACGATAAAGGAGGATGTCATTTGTAAATAACTTGGTATTCTATTGAATATAATAGATGCAAAAAGGTCTTGAGCCAGGACAATATCCGAGTTCAAACCAAATTGGTTGATTAGAGACCGAAACTGCTGAAAAGTGTAAACTCTACTTTACTTCAAAAGACAGCATGACGGGCACAGGCAATAATCCTTGATCACCCCTATCGCGAATAACATTTTCCGGGAATGAATTGTTCCCTTAAAATTGCAATTGTTATTTCAATTAATGTTTTCAAGAATATTCTGCCTCTTTACTTCGAGAATTTATCACCTTATTTTTGTTCCAATTCAAACAAGTGAAAGCTATTCCCGGGTTGTATTTATTTTACCAACTTGTGCCTACATGAGAATTAAAAATTCCTCGCGACTGTATACTAAGTTTTTCATTTTTTATATGTTGTTTACAAAAAATAAGAATACGTGTAAACATATCTTGAGTTAAGTGCAGAAGAGTGATATACAAACTATTTTTTTATTTGCATAAGTAGCTGATGTAATGCTGAAATTCTTCAACTCATTACGCAGTGAACGTGCTACTCTTATTTGGTGATCTTTTCTACCGGACTTTTATTTTCCAAAGGATATAGATTTTAAACAATTTATTTTCGTACTTTTGCTAGTCATACAAAGGTCACATGGGTATCAAATGAAAGAGAAGAATATATGTTAAAAATACTTTAAATTACATGCTTCTGTTTGTATTAGTTTAGCATTAACAACCAATCCAAGTCTTTCCCTTTAAAAAATAAAACATAAGTAAAGTAAATAAACTCTAATAATGCTAAACTAATACAGATAAAAGCATGAAATTGAAGTATTTTTAAAAAATAGTCTTCTCTTTCATTTGATAGCCACACATCGCCTTTGTATGGACTTGCAGAAATACGAAAATAAATTCTTAAAACATCTACATCCTTGGGAAATTAAGTCCGCCAAAAAGGAGAAGCGATCACACCAAATGAAAAACTGAGAACACAGTTGTTCTAAATACAATCTCTAGTTTCATGTGTGTGTGGTTCAGGGCTAAAAAGTATTGTCGCACAGTGTTATAACTGAAAATTCTAAGCTCTACTTTACTGGACGACTTTGGCGTTATATTTTGAATTCAACAGACTGCAAGGCGGGCACAGAGGCAACCAATTCATGATCGTTTTATTGCACCCCCTGTAATATGTAGAAAAATATCATATTCATATCTTTGAATTAGTCACTCTTTACTTCATATTTATGGTGTAATTCCACACCAGCTACCTTCTTGTTGTATTCTCCGATATGTTGTTGAGTAATTTGATAAAGAACTTTTTATTATCTCAAGTGGTTTTTGTAATAATTATAGTATGGTGTCGCTATGACTCAGATATCAATGAAATATGATGGAAATATGACTTTTGTAATTGTTTTTCTTTGTAATAGGGTAAATTGTATAGCTTGCAATCAATTATTCGGACTAACGAGGAGGTCTTACTGTATTTATTATTTGTTTATTAACAAAATATATCTTGAAAAAAAAAAATAATTCATAAAATATAAAAAGAGGCGCCACAACGGGTAACTTAGGCCATGTGCGCTCAATCGACAACAATGTGCGACAATCAAAGAAGAAGAAACAAAATAAAAATAGAGTAATTTTATGTAGAGCGACCCCACACACAATGGATCGAAAATAAAGTATTTTTGTCATACTATTATTAGGAAAGAATTGTAAATATTTGTGGTGAGATATTAATATAAATATATTTTTTAATTTCAATCAACAATCAAATTTCATATAGTTCTAGAGAAAATTTTCAAATCTAACAAAAAATATTTCTTATATTTTGTATTTATTTTTATAAACATTTTACAATATTATTTATTTTATAAATAAAAATATACCTTCGATTTGTGTAAAATAAATGTTATTAAGAGTTAATAGTATAAATAATAATAATAAACAATTGTAATTCAAATGATATCACTTGAAATTCAAAAAATATCAATTAAAATTCAAAAATTCCATTTGACATTCAAAAAAGTCAATTGAAATTCATAACTCGTCATTTGTAATTCAAAAGACACCATTTGAAACTCAAAAGAAGGGGATAAATAAATGCTACTCCACCCACTTAATATACCTTTTGCTTTGTTTACATTTTTGAATTTCAAATGACGAGCTTTGAATTTCAATTGATGTCTTTAAAATTTCAAATGAAGTCTTTAAAATTTCAAATGATGTCTTTAAAATTTCAAATGATGTCTTTAAAATTTCAAATGATGTCTTTTGAATTTCAAATGACGAGCTTTGAATTTCAATTGATGTCTTTTGAATTTCAAATGACGAGTTTTGAATTTCAATTTATATTTTTTGAATTTCAATTGATTTCTTTTTGAAATTCTATTGATATTTCTTAAATTTGAAATGGAATTTGATCTTTTGAATGGTGTAGAAGAAATTTACATTTTTGAATTTCAAATTGAATAATTTTTGAATTTCAAATTGAATAATTTTTGAATTTCAATTGACGAGTTTTGAATTTTAAATGTCGAGATTTGAATTTCAATTGATGTCTTTTAAATTTCAAATGGTGTCTTATGAATTTCAAATGGTGTTTTTTGAATTACAAATGGTCTTTTGGATTACAAATGGCGAGTTTTGAATTTCAAATGGTCTTTTGAATTACAAATGGCGAGTTTTGAATTTCAAATGGTGTCTTTTGAATGGTGTAGAAGAAATTTGCATGAAATTATAAAAATAATTGTATTTGTATCTCAAAGCACAACAAGTTAAAGAGTAATTTTATATTCTTTTGAAGAGTGGAAGGTAAACAATTAAACATCAGTTAACGTTGGACGTTTGTTCTAATTGATATACCTACACGTAGATCCTAAGAGTCTTATAAACCCATCTATGCGAACATTAAACCTACATCTTTTGCAGGTGTTAAAGCTGTTGATAAACGTGATGGCGCCGGTTCTCACAACTGGGGATCCGTTAAGGAGACCATCGAAGACGTCAACAAGACTAATGCCGAGGAAAATGGCAATGCTACTGCTGCCGAAAAGAGCGAAGAATCTGGCAATGAACAGGCTGCTGAACAAACTCCCGCTGAAGAGGAGGTTAAGGAATTGACATTGGACGAATGGAAGGCCCAACAGCAACAACGTGCTAAGCCTCAATTCAATATACGTAAAGCTGGTGAAGGTAAGTTAGAAACCCCCGCCCGCCCCAAAAAATATCTAAAATATATAATTTGCAATTTCCAATTTCAGGTGAAGACACTACCAAATGGAAGAAAATGGTTGTTTTGAACAATACCAAGGCCACCACCAACAAAAAGGGCGGCAATGAAAGCGAAGATGAACTTGAATATGATCCTGCCATGTATCCCCAACGCGTTGGCAGGCAACAACGCGTCTTGGACATACAGTTCAATTTCAATGATGGCCGTCGTTTGGGTGGCTTCGGAGGTCGCGGACGTGGCGGTCGCGGTGGACAACGTGGTGGTGGCGGTCGTGATGGTGGCCGTGACGCTGGTCGTGGTGGTGAGGCCGGTGGTGCTGGTCGTGGTGGTGAGGCTGGTCGCGATGCTGGCCGTGATGCTCCACGCGATCGTGAAGCTGGACGCGAGGCTGGTGGCGAAGCAGCTGGTGGCCGACCACGTTTCGAGGGCGGCAATCGCGGCGGCAATGCCGGTGGTAATCGTGGTGGTGCAGCTGGCGGCAAACGTCAATTTGGTGGTGACAAACAGAACACTGCTCCCAAAGTTAATGATGAGCGCCAGTTCCCAACATTGGCTTAAATTTCCCGCGTCTCACAAAAAAAAGGGAACCACCAACCCCCCAAGACCTCCTCCCCTCCAAAAACAAAATAATAATAATAATAACGAGAGTGTGTGTAGGATATCAACCAACCAACAAGAACAACAACATCAAATTTTAAGCATAAGCAGCACCACACTCCTCCATTATACAACACACATGCCGTCGCAGGGATGAAGTAAAGTAACAAAGAAGAAGAAGTAGCAGCAGAAGAAGAAGTATAGTGTAGAGAGAAGTAAAGTTTTTTTATTTTCAAGCCAAAATAAACAAGTCATTTAAAATTAGTGTAAACCACACTCCAAACAGACAAACAACCAGAACAACAGTACTCCCCCCTCCTCTCCTCCTCACCACTTCCCTAACCAACCAACCAAACCCCCCTTTTTATAACACAATTACTAAGAACAACTAAAAGTAACAACAACACAAGAAGCGCCAAGCCAAGCCAGCCAAGCCAAGCAATAATAATGTCCTTATTATAATTGTCCGAAATTTTCCTTTTTATTATTATTATTATTATTTTTAAGAATTTTTGTTGATTTGTTATTTTACAGAGAGAGAATTTCGAAAACAGTATTGGGTTAGAGGGGTATTTCGAAGCTGGACCACATTGGATCCTCGTAATACACACAAACAAAAATAAATTGAGTGGGGTAATCTCTAGAGAACAACAACTCAAATGAATAGAAGGCAACGCGTCGCGCCAACACAACATCGAGAGAAAAAAGGGTGGTTTTGTTGGGGGGGAGGTTGAAAAAAAACTGGAACTGGAGAGAGGGTCCACTACAACAAATTATTTCAAAATAAAGACTGTTTCAAAGGTCAATGGATCTTTATTATAAAGAAAGATAATATTTGTTTTTTTTTTTTTTTTGAGTCGTGCATTATACGAGAGAAGGAGGAATTTTGAAAAGTTAGTATTTTTTCAAAAATTTGATCGTTTTTCTTTCAGTTTCAAGAAGGTATGAACTTCTTTGGTATTTATTTTTTGAGACCTTTTAAGAGCTCAAAAATATTAACTTCATTTATTGAAAGCTTTTTTAATGAAGAAACTTTTTTAAACAATTTACATGAATACGTTGAATCTTTGTTTTCATTTCACTTGCAGGACATGCAGAAATGAGCGAAATACTTTTTTTCATTTGAATCTTTGCTTTTCTAAGTTAATTCCATCTGGAGGACATGAGGAACAGAGAGGAGATAACATGAAAAAGGTGTCTTTCCGCCAAATATGCTCTTTATTGCGCTGAACTAAATTGAATCTTTCTTTTAAATTAATTTCATCTGCAGGACATGAGGAACTGAGAAGAGATATACTTGGAAATGTTTCTTTTCCCGCCAAATGTGCCCTTTATTAGTGAACTCTTGGCAACATTCTTTAATTTTAATCATTATTATTAATTAATACAATCTGCAGGACATGAGGAAATGAGAGAAATACTTGGATTTAATTTCTTTTCGCTAAATATGATAATTTTTTCCAGTCTTTTTTTCATTTCTTCATAACACTCAAGTTTTGGGAAAGTTTCCTTCTAAATGGGGATTGTAAATCCCTTTCCAAAGTATTATTTTCTTTATTTTTAAAGATTTGGACAAAAATCTTTCATTTGGAAAATATCAATTTCTTTCTGAAGAATCCTTTCAACACTTGATAAAGATTTTTAAGTCTTTCATTTGTGAGATTGTCAACCATCCCTGCCCAAGGACTTTTTCTTTCATTACTTACTCTACAGTTAGAGAAGATTTCCTAAAGTGGATTTTTCATTCAGAAATTAAAAGTCTCTCCAAAAATGATTCTTTATTACTAAACATTTGCGAAAGTGTTTGATTTGAGCAATCAATGTTATCCAAACCACCAAACTTTATAGAGAAAATCAGCAACCCAAAAAGAATTCCTTTGGCATGCGAATTGACATCAATTCAATTGAAAAAAAAACTTTCCTTTTTATCGAACTTTCAGGAAACAAAAGAAAATTTTGCGAAAAAAATGTTCAATCATTAGAAAATCTTCAAAAGTTGCTGGACACTTTCATTTCTTTAGAAAGAAACAAGTGTCGCTAATAGTATTACCTTCCTCTTTCTTTTCAATCATAAAAATGAAATAGATTAACCCTGCACCGTCATCCTTCGTCAAAATGACGACGCGCAGTGTACAAACGTTAGTGTACAAAAAATAAGGATGACTTTCTAGGGTTAAGAAAATCTTTGATTTTTCAAAGTTTTCAGAAATCAAGAATTATTTTTGCTAAAGAAAAATGTTCCATTATTAGAGATCTATATAAAGGAAGTCTACATGAGTTTGTAGACATTTTCGATGTCTAAAAAAGAAAAGCCCAGCAAGTGTTTTCGACTCATCCTACCATAAATAGGTCATCTGGTTCTTATCCAAGTAATAAAGGGAATAAAGTGTTTCAAGAAATATTATTTCAGGTTCAACTTTAGAAATACATATGAAGACTTCGGCAGTTTCAAGACTTTATTTAATTTTTTAAGTTTATTTCAGTGTTTCTACCTCTTCCTCATGGCTTCCGTACAAAATCGATACCAAACAATAAAGGGACAATTAAAAAATGATTATTTCCTACTTTAAATGATTTTCCTTTTTGGTGGACGAAAAGCTTTTGAAAGTAAATGCTTGTCTACGCAAGTAAGCAGTTTATTGCGAAAAGGCTAAAAATCTAAAAACACACAAGGCGGCCTCGAGCTTGAAAACCATTTAATTGAGATTTGAAGGAAAACATTTAGACGGTATTCCACGCAAAATGTCTAGTAAAATTCACATTTCTCAGCATTATCTCTCTTTCAATCATTTCTCTAGAAAAACGGTCGTTCTTTAAAAGGTTTTTGGATAGCATCTCCCTCCAAACCCATCTTAGGTTAATCTTAAACTCTCAAAAGCGCTTTTAAAAAAAAAATTATATTTTGATGTTGTCTAGCCCGCCCCCAGCCCAATTTAATTTTGTTTGCTCAATGCTGTTTTCAAATTCTTTGAGAAAAAAATGCATCGTTCCATCATCATTATCACCACCCCAGCCCATCACCCACTAAATGCCTCTGTCTTTCCAGAATCAAAACAAACGAAAACTTTCCCACATTATTTTAACATTTCCTTAGGTCACCGCCCCTGCCCCTCACCCCCTTCCTCTCTTACAAAAATATTTTTAAAGTGTAAACAACAAGAAAATGTTTAATAAAATTAAAACTACATCAAAGAAAAAGAAAAAAATCAACGATTTATATATTAAATCATTAAATAAAGAAAAAAAATATTGATATATATACGAGTATAAATAAAACCATCATCTTTTTAACAAAACATAAAAACAAGGCATAAAACGTTAATCAACCGAACAACCATCATCTTCGCCACTTCATGTTGGGACATTTTGTCGTCAGATCGGTAGCGGCGATCGATCTATCTTCGCCACACTACCACCACCACCACCACCACAAACTCAAAATCATCACCCCCACTTACACACATGATTTTTAAGAGAATATATAAAGTAAACAAACAAACAAGTTTTAATTAAATAACAAAACAAAATCTTTAACTGTACTAACAATAAATATAAAACAAGTGTTTGTAGGAAGAAGAAGAAGAGAAACAATAAAAAATAATAAAAATGGAAAAACAATTGAAAAAACTTTTGATGTCTGCCTCCCCTCCTCCCCCTTCCACCACTCCACATTTGTTTATTTAGTTATGTTTTATGATTAATTGAGAAAATTTTATTTGGATTTTGTTATAAATAATAACATAAATCCTACCCTTCTTGAGAACAAATTTGAAGCAAAATAATTATAAAAAACCCAGAAAAAAGGAATAAAAAATTATTATTCAATATTTAATACTAATCTTATTGTATTTATATAAGTGAGGATTTTTTTCTTAATATAGTTTTAAAGAGAAAACGAAAAAAAATATGAAAAATTAAAAAAAATTGAAAATGGAAAAACATTTTTTTGTAACTCCCAACCAACAACACCACAAGACACAACTACTCTATACACACACACACAGCACACCAGATCCATGATCCAACAGAAAACTATAAAATTTTTAAGCAAAAATTGTGTAAAAATATCGAGAGAGAAAAACACACACTTCAAGTAATTTAACAAATAGTCTGTCAGGTCACGAGGATATTATTTATTTATTCAAATAATCCCTCATCTCTCGATTTATAATTATAATTATTTGTTTTTTTTTTTTATTATTACCTTCCCCCAACCCCCACATATGCTGAAACCCAACCCAATATTTATGAAGTTTTTTTTATTAAAAAAAATGTATTTTGACCCAAAGAAAACCCACAACAAAAGAATGTTTGAAAAATCGTTTAAATAAAAATTTGATAAAACTACAAAAAGAATCACAAGAAGTTTTGTTGATATCGAAGGACAACAAGGGATGCGTTCATACTGAACGGGAAAACTATGTTAAATTAAAACGGATATTCGGAATTAGCTATATGTATACCCCTCACTAGAATATAAATTTGTTTGACAAACAAAAGGAAACGAGATAGACCCATCGTTTTTTATACAGTTGTGAATCACTTTCTAAGTCGATTTAGCATTGTCCGTCCGCCTGTCCTATATATATTTATTTACTTAGCCAACAACAAAGATATTGTTCTACAGATTAAAAAAAAAAGATAATGGTAAACGTCCATATCAACAATGCACACACACAACATGATTAATATACTGCTTAAGCATATATAAATGAACTAGGAATGATGAAGAACATACTCTAAATATCTCTGTATGAAGACATGAGGATGGAATGAAAAGCTACGCAAATGAATAGGGAGCTGGTTCCAAATTCTGGATACACGAACAATGAACGACCGATCAAAAACTGAAGACGAAAAACGAGGCAGAATAAGTTGTGGGTTACGAGTTGTCCTAGAAAATATAAACTTATGATAAAGAAACTCTGGAGAACCAGAGATAATAATTTTGTAAAAGTAAATGAGAATACGTTGTTTAACAAATAAGTTGAACGGCATGCCCAAAAACTGAATTGCATGTTCTGAAATATGATCATGACGATTCAACCTAAAAACAAATCGAACTACCAAATTAAAGAGTCTTTCAAGCCTACCAAAGCAATCAGCAGTAGTGGCAGATACTACTTCTATACAATAAGAAATGTTAGACATCAGTAATGCAAAAGCAAGCCTCTTCCTTATAAATTGAGGCAAATAAAAATCAGTGCAGTATAGCTTTCGCAGTGTAAACAAAATTTTTGGAAATAGTGACTCAAAATGACTACTAAAATCCAGTTTGGGATCAAGAATTACGCCGAGACACTTCATCTCATCGACAAACCCAATTCTAACACCATTCATATAAATTAATAAACTAGAGGCGTTGTGGCGCAATGGCCCAAAAAATAATGCTTTGGTTTTCGAAACACTCACACTAAAGTTATTGTTATCTAACCACCGGCTCACAGCTCCCAGTGTATAATTTATATCTGCAACCAATGTATTGGTAGCATCTGACCTAAAAAAGAGATGTATATCATCAGCATATAAAAAAGTAAAGTAACATCTATTATCAATGCTAACGGTTATGTCATTAATATACAAAATAAAAAGGAGAGGACCCAACACAGAGCCCTGTGGCACTCCGCTGCTAATGTTGAATATATCTGAAACATTGCCATTAAAAGATACGAACTGAGAGCGGCCCTGTAAATATGAATAGACCACCTTACACGCCGTGGAGGAAAATAAAAATGAGCTCTTCAATTTACCAATTAACATAACATATTCTACACGATCAAAGGCTTTAGACAAATCCAGACCAACCAGAACACCACCACCACCAATATCAATTGCTTCCCTAATTGTGTCTGTCAAATGCAATAAGTGTGACGTAGTACTAAGACCTTGCCTAAAACCATATTGGTAATTATTAAGCAATTTCTTATCCTCAATAAACTCAAGAATTTGATGCTTTATAAGATGTTCAGTAACTTTAGAAAGAGCAGGAAGAATACTAATAGGTCTCATATTATCAAAGCAATACGAGCCCTTAACTTTAGGAATAGGAACAACGCGTGCAATTTTCCAAGCAGTGGGGAAAACAGGCGTTTTGAAAATGCTATTAAAAAAGTGAAGCAGGCAACTCGATATGTATGGGAAAATCAACTTTAAAAATTTTACAGGTATACCTTCAACACCAATTGAACTAGACTTAACACAACTAAGAGCTCTCAACACTTCACTTTCAAACACACAATCAAAGGAGAAATCCCCGTCCCCACCAACATAACCACTCAACTTACTAACAGAACACGATTGAACAAAGAAATTATTAAGACTATTAACGTTTATGTTGACATCAGACAGATCAGCATCATCACCAATACACCCGCCATTACGAAGAGTACTCCAAATCTGAGATGGATTCAAATTGTTAAACAAACCAGTAAAATGTTTTCTCCTTTCTCTTCTGAGCACAGACTTCACTCTGTTTCTATAAGAACAGAAAATGCGCCAATTATCTTCAGAAGGATACCTCAAGTACTCCTTGTACGCAATATCTCTAAGTGACCTTGACAGTAAAATCGATCTAGACTTCAGCCAAGTCTCTAAACGATACCTAAGTCTACGTCTTACTAAAGGTACAAAAGAGAAAAGATTAGTTACAAGGTCATTCAAAGAAGAAAGCTGGGTATTCTTGTAATCAAAGTATTTCCGATCTTAACAAAAATTGGCACACGTTTTACGGCCCAAGGACGGAAGCTATTTAACTTGAAGCAAATCGATTCAGATTTGGATATAGCTCCCATACAAATGCCACTCCCGATTTGACTTTTTCCGCTCAAGACACCAAATATTTTATTCGATTTGCTTCAAATTTGGCTTAGCAGTTCATTATAATTCAACTAGAAACATCTTTGGCGAAACTGAGTCAAATCGGTTCAGATTTAGATATAGCTCCCATACAATTCCCGATTTTCTTCAAATTTAACTGATTTCCTTAAAATTTGGCACAACATCTCATATTTTAACTAGAAGCGTCTGTGGTGAAAGTGGGTTAGATCGGTTCGGATTTATGTATAGCCGCCATACAAATTTCGCTCCCGATTTGACTTTTTCTGCTCAAGAAACCACATAATTCAACCGTTTTTGATCAAATTAGGCACAATGCCTTATGTTGTAACTAGAAACATCTATGATGAAAGTGGGTCAGATTGGTTCAGATTTGTTTATAGCTTCCATATATATTTCGCTCTCGATTTGACGTTTTCTGTTGTCGAAACCATATATTTCGACAGATTTTCTTCAAATGTGGCACAGCTCCTTATATTTTAACTAGAAATATCTATAGTGAAAATTGAGTCAGTAACAGATTTTGATCAGAACAAGTTATATTTCACCTGGAAACATACATTGTGAAAGAGGATGGATATCAACGGTCAGGTCTGAAACACAGTTTTGTATAGGTAGCTATTGTTATGACCTTATGATCATTATTGGATCAAAAGGAAATAATATTTAAAAAGGTACTGTAAAACATACAGGGGTCTCGATCATGGTATGGGTCTGATTTTCTCAGGCTGGTATTGGACGCTTTCATGAAATAACGGATATAATGGATCAATTTGTATATACAAATTTTTTAGAAAACGTAATGCTTCCATTTACAGAAGAAAGTTTGAGTCTTACAATATGACAATCGTGAATAGAAGGTGAATCTTTTGCTTCAAATCCAATAGTGCCCGTTTTTTGATCAAGACTGTAATTGCAACATATAATTTGATTACAATAATATATAGACAGGATGGGCAGACAGATGAAAAGGTGGACATGGCAAAACTATTCAGAAAGTTATTGAAAGTCGATCGTATAATAAACGATTGTTTCATTCCTTTTTCTTTTGGGTGTTACAAACAAAAGCACAGAAATAAATTACCATAGTGGCGGGTATAAATAACAACTTAACCACTTTTGCCAATTGAGGGTAGAAAACAATGTATTTCTATTGCGGATATTGTTGCTTTTTTCGACGAATGAAAAATGTCTGAAACTTGTTTGGATCTTACATAATGAAAATCGTGAATCGAAGGTGAATCGTTTGCTGTAAATCCAATAGTGTCCGTTTTTGATCAAGACTGTAATTGCAACATATACTTTGATTACAATAATATACAGACAGGCGGACGGGCAGTCAGATGGAAAGGTGGACATGGCAAAACGATTCGCAAAGTTATTCAAAGTCGATCGTATAATAAACGATTGTTTCATTCCTTTTTCTTTTGGGTGTTGCAAACAAAAGCACAGAAATAAATTACCATTGTGGCGGGTATAAATAACAACTTAACTACTTTTGCCGATACATTTCTATTGCGGATATTGCTATTTTTCCGACGAATGAACATTTTCTGATATTACCTTTTTTGTTTTCTTGTAAGCAGCGGCATATTCGTATGTGATCCAAAATTATCTTCAGCGAAGTCTGGGAGCGACTGAGTTAATATCGTATAAAAATCTTAACTTCTTCAATCGGAAAACTGTTTTGATTTTGAAATGTATTAAACCACACAATGCATGATGTGTGCTTCACAACTCAATTCAGAAATTGGTAATTCCCCCGCATTTAGTTTCGCTTTTATTCACATTAAAACAAAATATTAAAAGCTGTGATAAGCTCAAAAAAGTTACAATCATGAAACATTACTGCATTAACCCGTAAGTGGACACCAGGGTCGACCGAATCAGGCGATTCGAAATCAATTTGTATTTATTGTTAAGTACAAGAAAAGATAGGATGGATATTGAAATAATATACAGTGGATGACAAAAGTCAACATACGACCCCAATGTCGACTCCCGGACGAGTTCAGAAGCATTATGAAGAAATGAAATTTTTGTTTGAAATCTCTTTTTACTATCTTAGAAATATATTAACGAAAAACTAAAAAGTCTACACATGATCTACATGTGAATGAAATTTTTGTTTGAAATCTCTTTTTACTATCTTAGAAATATATTCACGAAAAACTAAAAAGTCTACACATGATCTACATGTTATTCTTCATTTTGTCGATTTCTGGTGAATAATAGCGGAAAAGTAACCACATCTTAATTTCTATTTTTGCGCTATGTTTTAGACTTCGTAGTTTGTTAGTTGGAGAGTTGAACGTAGTATATTTCGTGTGACAATGGATCATCGAAAAGAAATTTCAGCAAATGTTACAAAATTAATTGTAAACCGCGGAAGCGAGGACAAAAATTTTGGTGAAATATCGAATCTCTAGAAATTATGTAAATCAACAGTTCAAACTCCTACTTAACTTCCCTGGGGTGGTCATCACTTCGGCAACCATCCCCTGTCCAGAAGATAGATACAGTAAAATTTTCAAGCGAATCGGTTGGGCGTCCTATACGGAACATATAGACATACAGACACACATTTATTTGTATATATAGACTAATATTTTGTACCCGGTGTTGCACAGGTTCATTCTTCCCTACTCCCCTACTTCGTACGCTTTGGAAGATAAAATGAGTAATTTTTGATAGTTTTAAAATATTGTTTGTTTTATCACGACCTAGTATATCCAGCAACCATTCCCTGTCCAGAAGTTAGAAAAAATTTCCACCGGTTTTGCATCCTATATCGAACATACAGACACACATTGTTATATACATAACTTTTGTATCGAAAAAAGGACAACTAATTTTTTTTTCAAAAAAAAATTTCAAAAATATTACTAATTGGAGGCTTCCTAAGAAGAATAGAAGAAACACAATATGAAAAATATAAACGAATCGTTCCTTAGTCATCGTTAAGTAGCAACTATAAGAATTGTCAAATATGTTTGACAAATCCACGGAAAGGGTTAAATAGATTTAGTCATACAGTCTAAATCTTAAAAAATCATATTTTTTATAATTCTTTTGCGCCTACAAATAGGTCCAGAACTTCTACATTTATCTATAGTTTTCTTCAATAGAATGTTAGCTGCTAAAAACAAGTATTTTTTAGAGTTCTTCTATTTTTTATGATTCTTTCGTGTCAGAAAAAGATTTGAACTACCGACTACTTTGACTTTGGAAAGGTGGGGTAGAAAAAACAAGGCGTATTTATATAGGTGATAGCACTAGAACAACAACAAATCCGGCAACAACAAAATACAAGTAATTTTTTGAATGGTGGACCATAATGTCAAAGCAAAATATATGGGATTTGACAGTTTCGGTTACTTTTGAATGAAAAAAATTTCAGTCAGCTGGGCTCCTGCTATCACCTTTATAAATACGCCTTGATACAGGTGATAGCACTAGAACAACAACAAATTCGGCAACAACAAAATACAAGTAACTTTTGGAATGGTGAGCCATAATGTCAAAGCAAAATATATGGGATTATTTGACAGTTTCGGTTACTTTTGAATGAAAAAAATTTCAGTCAGCTGGCCTCCTGCTATCACCTCAACTAAGCCGACAAGGATTAGAATGGATGGCTTAGAGTTTGGTGATGATCAGGCGATTGCTGATTGTTTTGCAAAATTTTTTGCGACGACATACTCAGAGCGATCTTATGGGTCGAGTGACGCCTACCCTTATAATATTTCTGAATTGAGTCAATTAGAAATTCCTGTTATTGATTTACCCTTAGTTTTGTCGAGTTTGAGTAATATCAAATCCACAAATAGTGTTGGCCCTGATGGGGTGCCAAGTATAATTTTGAAATTCTGTGCTAGTGGTTTGGCTATTCCGCTAACATTATTATTTAATACTTCATTGAGTTTTGGATATTTCCCTTTGGCTTGGAGGAGTTCATTCATTGATCCCCTCCATAAGTCTGGCAGTCTAATTGATGTTTCAAACTATAGAGGGATCGCTAAGTTGAGTGCTATTCCGAAGCTATTTGAGAAATTGGTTACTGAGGTTGTATCTCATAGAGTTTCTTCTATGTTGAGTCCATATCAACATGGATTTCGTAGGGGCTTTTCTACTGTGACAAATTTTATTCAGTTTACTTGTCACGTTATTGATGAATTTGTTCAGGGTAATCAGACTGATGTCATCTATACAGATTTTAGTAAGGCATTTTATAAAGTGAACCACGAACTTTTGTTATATAAATTAGATCGTATAGGTTTTAGCTCTAACTTCTTGAAGTGGATATCTTCGTATCTTTCAAATCGCTCTCAGATTGTAAAATTTGGTAATTCTTATTCTAGACCAATTCTGATTCCATCAGGTGTTCCTCAGGGTAGTCATCTAGGGCCGGTTCTTTTCTTATTATTCATAAATGACCTTCCGGGGTCTATCATTAATTCTCGACTTCTAATGTATGCAGATGATGTAAAAATATTTTTTTCTTATAATTGGCCAGAATTTTCGAATCCATTGCAGGATGACTTAGATAGTTTTAGACGCTGGTGTGACACGAATTGTATGGAACTCAACCTAAGGAAATGCAGACACATGCGTTTCTTTAGATCGAATCCAAGAATTGTCAGATATAATATTAGAGGAACTGAGTTAGAGTTAGTTGATTCTTTTGTAGACCTTGGTATTCTAATGGATTCCAAACTGAATTTCAACAATCATATTATTACTATGGTTAACAAAGCATATGGTGTTCTTGGCTTCATTAAGCGATGGGCTATAAGGAGTTCTCCGATCCTTACGTAACGAAGCAGCTATTTACATCACTTGTCAGACTTATTCTGGAATATGGTTCCGTAGTGTGGGATCCTCAGTATGGTATCTATATTGACAGAATTGAGTCAGTTTAGAAACAATTTTTAATATTTTCATTAAGACACTTGCATTGGAATAGTGATTTTATTCTTCCCCCTTATACTAGTAGATTGAAGCTGATCGACTTGCCTTCCTTGAAAAGCAGACGTGTTATGTTGAACACCGTGATGGTTTATAAGGTTATAAATTATGATTTCTCTTCTGACTATATCATTTCTAGGAATAAGTTTTAAGTTTATTGAATGAAAAAATGGCCCGCTAAACAATAAAATAATTAATTCTTAATCTTCAGTATTGTTCGACAATTTCTGTTGCTATAACTTCCTCAGCAACAGGCTCAACAATTTCTGTTGCTATAACTTCCTCATCATGTAGCCCCGATTAGTGTTAACCAAGAGTTATAGATGCCTATGTTCAGACAGACATCTATAACTCTCCGTTAGCCCTAACTGTAGGTTAACGGAGCAATACGAAGAGATTCTCGAATAGTTACATTCCAAATATGGACTGTATGGTGTTATCTATATGCTGGTCCGTATTTTTTAGAAATGAGGCTGATAACAGTCTTTTGCTTGCCTGAAATTAAAGTCCGTGATGTCGGCAACATTTGATTTAAATAAGATGGAGCTATTATTTTGGTGTGCACCTAATTTCGCGTTTCAGACTTGTAAAGTGGTCGCCAAGACAGTGAAACACCTCTGGATTATAGGAGTGTTTTATTTACCACAAATGGTTTTCCCGTATTTTTTGGAAAAATTGTTAAGATTTTCGAATTTTCAAGGAGTTCTTGGCTGCAAATAACTAACTAAGAATTGCAAAAAAACTATTATTCCACTGAAAACTTATAAGGGCCCCGCTACTATCCGCTTGACACTTTAGCGAGATTTTTGTTCTAGACAAAATATTGCCATTTTATCTAACAAAATTCCATTGAGGAAAAATCCGCTTGTAAACAAAGCTCGTCTGAAATCTTTATTATAATCTGGAGTTTGAAAATCCCTTTAGATTTCCTTTAGATTCCCTTTAGATTAAAAAAAAACATTTCTTTGATTCCACAATTTTGCGAAAAAGAAGATCCAGGATGATGATCATTCTGGATACTCATAGATTCGAGTCGTCAACGAGCTGTAAAAACTCCTGTTGTCAAGTGTTACAACCGAAGATGCATATTTTTCATTCACACGTATGAAAACGCCGTTAGCTATTTCCACATATCTACACATACAACATACAAACAAACATACACATATGATTTTTTGTATACATTAGGTGCCCATGCAAACGCAAAATAATGCTTAGGAAAGCACATTTAAAACATGAAACGAAGTGGAAGTGGAACATTGAAAGATGATCAGCAAAAAAAATAACGGCAGTTCGATGGTGAAGCCAACCACAATTTTAACGCAAAATTGATTAATTTTAATGGAAATGTATGGAAGTAGAAAATTAAACAAAAAAACACTTACTTTTAAATCCAGAAAAACACAAAATAATTAAAAATATCGCACAACTTACTTTTTTGCAGCTTTGATATCGACGGCGTTCCAGAAGCACTTACTTTCCTTCACTTTCTTAAATTAGTTTTGAAATAACTAACTATAGTTTTATAAAATAACTTCTTTAAAATCACTATCAATCAATATTTTAATAATTTGAAGCAACTATTTTTATTTCAAGTATATGGCAGAACCCGGTCGTCCTTTGGCGGCAGAAATACGGTGAATGACAAAAGAAAAGAACGATTGGAAAAGCTCCACTTTTTTGAATTGTCACAGTTGTATTTTTGGGAGTTGCCGAGTAAACATTTGCAAAATATCGTTGCCAGATCGATGCGTTTAGTTTGATACTTCTATCATAAGTGTTGTTTACACTTTAAGTATAACATGATTGCAGATAACAGATTATGGCGAAAACTTATCAAACTTAGCATTTCTCGGTGGAAAATAAGTTTTTTATTAAAAAATGTTGCACAATAACTCAAAAGCGCACCAACAATTCAAAATATTTGCCTAGGAGTCGTTTTGCATGTTCGATTTACAAATGACGGATACCAACGAAATTTTCTTTTCATGACTTTACATGCAGTCTGAAAAGGCTATTAGCTATTAGAAATTAAACGGTAGCTAAGTTCAAGATCCGATATCTTTAGTAAATTTTAAGGGCTGTTTTTCTTTAAGCCGGGATAACAAGCTGTGATAACAAAAACGTTAATAAAAAATTATTTTTTGGATCAAAATAAATTTTTTTTTTCACATTGTCGCCAACTACAATTTAAATATATGTAACAAAAGAAATTTTCAAAAAAAATATTTTGTGTCGACTTTATTGGACTTAGCCTCGATATCCATCATTTTGACTTACACTGGATACTTATCCAGGCTAAGTCAAACATTTTTAACACTAAATTATTTTTTCAAAATTTGTTTTCACACACACATTGATATTGCTTTTGGCGACAATTTTAAAAAAAGAATTTTTTATTTTGAGTGAAATTTTAACATTTTAGCTTAGTTATCCAGTATTAAAGAAAAACAGCCATTTTGTACGTTTACAAGAACTAATCTCTTTAATAGCCATGTCACACTGCCTGTGAAATCTAGCTGAAATGACATAAGCGAAGGCATTTGTAAATCAGTAAAAAGTAAGTAATTTAGATCCATAAACAATTTTCTCATGTTGAAGAAAAAAGAGTTCAAGTTGTTTGAACACTCTAGAATTTTTGAAAAAAAACCTATTTTTTTTAATTTTTTTTGGAAATTGCTATTTAGGGTTTCAAAAAAAGATATCCGAAACGATTATGGCAAGGAAACTTACTAAATGCCCCATTTCTGGTATTTTACGTTCGATTAAGCCCATTCACTTTACTTACACATTCACTTTTTTGTAAATTTTTCTTTTCTTGAAAACAGAACAGTTAGATTTCTATAGAAAATGTGTATATGTAGGTGTAAAGAAAATAATGTCAAGGGAAAGTCAGAAACTTAATATGTATCAATTTAGCGTTTTCGAAATAATCGGTCAAAAAAGTGCCGAAATGATTTTTTATCGATTTTTTGCTTAAAGAAAGTGACACCAGCGTTTTAGTTGATTTTTGGTTCAGTTTTTCATTTCTCAAACATAATATTTTATGATTTTTGAAATCATTTGACAATAAAAAAATAAATTAAAACTAAAGCAAATAATCTAGCTTTATTGTTGTGTGTTTTCTATTCTGATTTATTGCAAATGAAAAAAAAGCTATTTGATTTCTAATTGTGTATTCGTTTGCTTCTTACATGTGCTGTTTCTTTCTATCAATTCAATAAAAAGAATCTAGAATAAAGTGGAAAAAAGGTAAGTGTCACATCAGATTTACATATTTCATTCGCATAAACAAGCACAGTTAGTTCTCTTTTCTTGTTGTTCATCAACATTTATTTTACGTCGTAATAAAATTGAAGAAATAATATGCTTAGGCAAGCATTTCAAAAGTGCGGTACAAACGGAATTGAAACACGAAGTAACGGCATATTGCAGTACGCAATACAAGCAGTGTTACCAGAAGTAAAGACGCTTTGACGATGTCAGTCACTATAATTTTTGGTTTGAATGTAGTTAATTGTGCAAAAATGGTGAAATGCGGAAGAAGTTGATTTTGGGTGTATACCCGAATGAAGCTTTATCGCCCTTTTCAGACTGCAGGCAAAATATACCAGAAATTGACATATGGTCGATTTCAAACACTAAAAATTGAACTAAATTGTATGGGATCTGACATTTGAATATCGATTTTGATCGATTTAAGCTTGATTTCACATGCAGTCTGAAAAGTCTGAGAATAACATATTGTAGCAAGCACTTGCATATTAGGGCTGTTTCTCTTTAAGACCGGATAACTAAGTTGTGATAACAAAAACCTAAATAAAAAGTTAAAATATCATTCAAAATAAAAAAAAATATATTTTTTTAATTTTCGCCAACAGTAATATCAAAAAATTTTCAAAATTTTGGAATTAGCCTGGATAATTAATTATCCAGTTTAAGTCAATTTTATGATTATCAAGGCTAAAATAGCCTTGTAGCGAAATCTAGCTGAACTGACATAAGATCGATTTTCAAATGTCAGATCCCATACACATTTGTCATTTGAAAATCTACCTTGTCATTTCAGCTAGATTTCGCATGCAGTGTGACATGGCTATTAGTCCAAAAAAGTCAACGCAAAATAAATTTTTTGAAAATTTGTTTTGATAAAAATATTTATATTGTAGT
Source organism: Polietes domitor (assembly GCA_947397865.1). NCBI lineage: Eukaryota > Metazoa > Arthropoda > Insecta > Diptera > Muscidae > Polietes > Polietes domitor. The sequence goes on along the minus strand of OX377619.1, from coordinate 155,316,567 downwards.
TGGTGAAAAAAGTGAAAAAATATGTTTTATTTTGAGTAATAGCCTTGTCGCACTGCTTGCGAAATCTAGTTGAAATTATATAAGATTTCGATTTACAAATATCAGATCCCATACAAAATTGACAATTGATAGTCGACCTTATGTCATTTCAGTTAGATTTCACATGCGGTGTGACAAGGCTATAAAAATATAAATTTCTAATAATTTAAATAATTATCCCGGCTTAAAGAAAGACAGACCTATTGTAGCGCATTATATTACTTTAATGAAATATATGCTTATATTTGGGCATCGGCGTAGTGTGTGTCCACATAATTAAGTTGTCTTATTACACTCTGCTATACCCACATCGTGGGTGCATTTATTTCATGGGTTTCACTGTCAAACATCTTCAGTTTGGTCTATAATTTAACCATGAATCGTCTTACAAACGAACAACGCTTGCAAATTATTGAATTTTATTATCAAAATGCGTGCTCTGTTAAGAAAGTTCATCGCGCGCTTCCATTTTATGGCCAGTTTAATCGACCCACTGAAGCGCCTATTCGGGCTATTGTGACTAAATTTCGCACCAAATTTACATTGTTGGACATTAAACCACCAACACGCTTACGTAGAGTGCGAACTGAAGAAAATATCACAGCTGTATCGGCCAGTGTTAATGATGACCATCAATTGTCGATTCGTCGCCGTTCGCAGCAATTGGGCCTCTGTTACTCAAAAACGTGGAAATGCCAAAATTGGACTAAGCGGATGGACCATTCAAGGTCAACATTTGCATGAAATAATCTTCAAACATTAAATTATATGGACCGTACTATCGATTCAAATAAAGATTTCATGCATTTTTCTGAATTTTATGAAAAACTTTCCTATAGCTTTTAAAAAATCACCCTTTATTTATATATAAACAAATTTTCAAAAAAAATATTTTGTGTTGACTTTTTTGGACTTTACCTCGATGACTAGGGCTGTTTTAACAAGCTGCGATAACAAAAACGTTAATATAAATTTATTTTTTTGCTCAAAATGAAAAATTATTTTTTCACATTGTCTCCAACTACAATATAAATATATTTGGACTTAGTCTCTATAATCATAAATTTGACTTCCACTGGCTAAGTCATACATTTTTAACACAAAATTATTTTTTCAAAATTTGTTTTCACAGACACATTGATATTGCTTTTGGCGACAATTTTAAAAAAGATTTTTTGAGTGATTTTGAGTGAAATTTTAACATTTTATTTAGATTTTTGTTATCGCAGCTTAGTTATCTAGTCTTAAAGAAAAGCAGCCATACTATAAATTTGACATACAGCTGAAGTCCAACATTTTTAAAAATGTTTTTTCAAAATTTGTTTTCACGCACACATTGATATTTTTGTAGGCGACAATAGGGCTGTTTTTCTTTAAGCCGGGATAACAAGCTGCGATAACAAAAACGTTAATAAAAATTTAATTTTTTGCTCACTACAATAAAAATATACAGTCGAACTTCCATATAGCGAATCTCAAGGGGACCAAAAAAAATTCGTTATATAGAAAATTCGTAATATAGAATTATTTTAATTGATTTTTCAAAAGAAAATACCTAAAAAACACCACCAAAATCAGTTAAGAAATACCATCGGACTTAATCTTGTGTAACTCGAGAAAAAACACTGAGAGCGGTGGCACATCTATACGGTTTAGTTGTCTATGATGTGAATCTCACACACAAAAACAAATAAAAAATGAAAATATGTGTGTGTATGGTGAGAGTGAAAAATGTGTTTATGTAAAACTCGTTATACGGAGATCTAAAACGCATGAGCATTCGAGTTACGGGCGTAGAAAAAATTCGTAGTAAAGAAATATTCGCTATAAGGAAACTCGTTATAAGGAGATCAAAACATACTGAAAATTTAACGAAATTGCAGTGTTCTGGAAATAAATTCGTTATATAGAGAACTTCGTTGTACGGAAGTTCGTAATAGAGAAGTTCGACTGTATATCAAAAGAAATTTTCATAAAAAATATTTTGTGTCGACTTTATTGGACTTAGCCTCGATATCCATCATTTTGACTTACAGGCTAAGTCAAAAATTTGTAACACAAAATTATTTTTTTTTTTTAATTTGTTTTCACGCACATTGGTATTGCTTTTGGCGACAATTTTAAAAAAGAATTTTATATTTTGAGTGAAATTTTAACATTTTATTTAGATTTTTGTTATCGCAGCTTATTTATTCAGTCTTAAAGAAAAACAGCCATAATATTAAAAAATAATTTTTATTTTGAGTGAAAAACTTTATTTAGTTTTTTGTTATCACAGTTATCCAGTTGTAAAGAAAAACAGCCCTTTTATTTTTGTAAACGTCAACGTCAAATATACTATGAATGTGTTTTGCAGACTTAATGTTAATATACTTTTAGGCACGACCATTTAGTCTAAAATATAAAATACCCCATCTCATGCCATGACATCTGTCGTCAGTTAGCAACATTGTCGTTGCCTTTGTAAATATGCTGCTATACTGCTATTCACCAGTAGATGGCGCCACCAACAATTTCAATAAATGCAACAGTTTGTTTTGTTTAATGAAAAATTTTCAATATCTCTCTTTATTGGTTCTAAGATTTTTTCTATAAAATTATGTTAAAAAACTCTGTTTTCATACTCAATAAAACGCTTGATTATTTGTCTGTTTCTTTTTTCTTTTCTTTTCGGTATTTAAATATATGCGTATGCTTGCTTGTATGTATTTATATGTAAGTTTTTTTTATTTGATTTCGATTTTTCTTGTTTTTCCAAAATATTAATTTCTAGATGTAATTGTTTATCTTTTTTTATCAAACTTATATATGTAAGATCAATACGTTGTTGTTGTGGTTGTTGTTGGGGTTATTGTTGTTTTATTTTTCTTCTTCTTCATGGAGGAGGGAAGTAGGGTAATACATAGTTATGTATGTTTTTGTTTTGTTTTTTTTTTTTTTATAATAATAATACATACATACGGATAGTATGGGATAGTATTTGCATGGTTTTGCTTTTTGGCATTTAATTAATATAAAAAAAGTAATCTTAATTGTTAAGTCATCAGTTCCATAGTTAATTTATATATTAATATAGTATATGTGTATGTGTGTTTGTATGTAAAATATATAGTTAAAGGGGATGATTTTTGAAAGAGCAATGGATTATATATGTATGTATGTATGCATGTATATATGATGTACGACAATATAGTTTTGTATGTAGTTATGTATGAATAATGATGCACAATGTAATTGTGGTGATTAGTTATTATTTTGAATGATTTTTTGATGCTGGTAATGTTAATGTTTTGGGACAGACAGTTTTTTTATCTTGGTAAAAAACGAATTTAGTATAAAATTGTTTTATAAAACTATTTATTACATGTTTTTTTTTGTTTTTAATTATTTTTACTTTGAATTTTTCTTCGTAGTTATTATTAATAAGGTTAGTTACATTTATCTTTTTTGTTGTGGAATGAAAACACAATGCGGAGAAGCAAAACAAATTAAAATAATTCGATTTTGATTACGAAAAAAAAAACGAAACGAAATTTTATTTGAAATGTCAGATCGCTAAATAAAAATTTGACACTAGAAAGAGGAATTTTTAAATTTGTTACCAAAAAAATAAAATAGAATATAAAGTCTATTTTCTACTTTATATTCTATTTTATTTTTTGATAACAAATTTTAAAATTTCTCTTCTAGTGTCAAATTTTTATTTATTTTTAAGACTTTAATTTGACGTATTTCAAAAGCAAAAAATGAGTATTTTAAGGATGTTTTTATTTAGAAAGTAAAAAAGTTATTAAAATTTATATATAAAAGTAGATATATTTTCATATTCAAGAAAATTTTTATTAAAAAAAAAATAAAAATTTAATGGAGATTTATATTTTTTTTTTTATAAAAATTTTTAAAAATTTAAAGAATAATTTTTATTTTTTTTTTAATTATAAAAATCTTCTTCAAGTGTATAATATTAATATTAAAAAACAAAAAGAAGAATTTTGATTTTAGTTTTTAATTAAATTGCATAATTTAAAAAATAAAGTTTTATTTTTTTTAAATATTTCAGTGGGAGCAAACGAGAAAAGTGTTAGTGTCGCCGTATCAAATCAGAAATGTGAATTGAGAAAATAAAAATTTAAATTAAGAAAAGTAAATTAAAATTGAGGAAATGCAAATTTAAATTTAGAAATTTAAATTTCTGAAAATCAATTGAGAAAATACTAGTTGAAATTGAGAAAATAAAAATTTGAATTTAGAAATGTAAATTTCTGAATATCGATTTGAGTTCAAAAATGTAAATTTAAATTGAGAAAATAAAAATTAAAATTCAATTTTTATTTTCTCAATTTCAATTCACATTTCTGAATTTCATTCTTCAATTTCAACTTGTATTTTTTGAATTTCAACTGAAAATAATGTAGAAGCAAATTTCAATATTTATTTTCTCAATTTAAATTTACATTTCTGAATTCAAATTGATATTCAGAAATTTACATTTCTAAATTAACATTTTTATTTTCTTAATTTAAATTTTTATTTTCTCAATTTCAATTTTTATTTTCTGCATGCGTAAAAATAATTCCAAAATTTCAAACACACATTCTGTTTTAAGCAGCCTTTACATTATAGCCTTGTCACACTGCAGGCGAAATATAGTTTAACTGACATAGGCTCGATTTATATATGTATGTCATTCAAAATAGATTTCGCATGCAGTGTGACAAGGCTATTTTGCGATTGTGTAAACGATTTTTGGCGAGAGAAGTCACCAAATTTCCCATGTTTACACACAAGACCAATTTACACGGTGACTTTTTTACATGACTCAAAAGTCATGACTTTCGCGTTTCTAGCTTACTAGGGGTAGAAATATGTCATGAAATGTAAATTTGAGGAGTTTCTTGACATATATCTTGTAAAATATTCAAATTTATATATTAGGGCTGTTTTTCTTTAAGCCGGGATAACAAGCTGCGATAACGAAAACGTTAATAAAAATTTAATTTTTTGCTCAAAATAAAAAATTATTTTTCACATTGTCGCCAACTACAATATAAATATATGTATCAAAAGAAATTTAAAAAAAATATATATTTTGTGTCGACTTTATTGGACATAGCCTCGATATCCATCATTTTGACTTACACTGGATAATTATCCAGGCTAAGTCAAACATTTTTAACACAAAATTTTTTTGTTTTCTTTATGTATCGTTGACCTTTTTGTTTATTTAATTTTCTTATCGATTAATTCAGCTTGATAAAACAACACAACCAGTTTTTCCATGGCCTCAAGCTGAATTAATCGATAAGAAAATTAAACAAAATTATTTTTTCAAAATTTCACACACACATTGATATGGCTTTTGGCGACAATTTTAAAAAAAGAATTTTTTATTTTGAGTGAAATTTTAAAATTTTATTTAGATTTTTGTTATCGCAGCTTAGTTATCCAGTCTTAAAGAAAAACAACCCTATTGTTTTGAGCACAAATTTATATTGTTTTTTTTTTTTTTTTTTAAGAAAAGCAAAGTTTCAAGCAAAAAGTCCACACGACATTTCGTAGCGTCTTCAAGATAGAATTGAAAAATAAGTTAAGTAAAAAAGTCATCGTGTAAATAGGGACTTATCACACAATAATAGGCCTGTTCGATTAGACTAACTGGCTTAATTTTTGTATGGAATTTACTCGCTTAGCAAGAAAGTAGCTTACTACTCTCTCTTAGTTACCGAGTAAGGTGGTGCCTCTCTGATTTATTTAAATAAATAAACAGAAATTGTATGGTTTTGTTTACACTATGCGACTTTTCACGACTGGATCGCGTACTGTAAAGGACGCTATAACATGATTTAACAAGACTCACGTTTTAGCCTTTTCAGACTGTATGCGATTTCAGCTTGATAAGGTAATTTTTCAAATGTTAAATTCGTATGGGATTTTACATTTATAAATCGATCTTATGTCTAGATTTCGAATGTAGTCTGAAAAGGCTATTAGTAATCATTCGCTCTCGGATCATTCGCTAAGCAACCAAAAACTATTTATTTTTCTAAATGTCACCATGCCATTTGTAAATAAATTTGCATTCTATTAAATATAGATGCAAAATGGTCTTGAGCCAGGACAATATCCCAGTTCAAATCAAATATTGATTACAGACCAAAAAAATACAAACGAAAAAAAAATACAAAAACTAAAATGCTTGAAATTATGTTTGAAAGTATGTAGAAAATATTTAAAAATATTTTAGCATAAATGTTTTTTCAATTAAGCACACATATTAAGATTGCGGCTAAATATTTAAAATAATGTATTTTAAAGTGCCTAAATTTATGTTTGCGAAATTTCGAAATTTGTTGTTCATCCTACTTTAATTTATTAATCTCACGGAGAGACGTACAATATTTTTCTTAATGTTCTATGGGTTGTTTGGCTGGAAAATTAAATTCTGTTAATTGAATTGAATTTGTTTTGTTTCCCTATGTGTTTTCACTCCCTCTTTTTCATGTACTATACTATATTTTTGTCTTCTTTTCCAGTTTTCAGCTTTCTCGCGTATATAAAATATTTAGTTTTGTTTTTTTATAACTTTTTCTTAATTTTTTTCAATCGTTTTTTTTTATAAAATTTTTCTAAGAATTTTTTGTTGGTTTATTTTTCATATTTTTTGTAATTACTACATTCTTTACTTTGATTATATGCAAAATGAGACGTGTTAGAAAGTTCGGTTCGATTCGATAATTTAGGAGAATTTTGTTTTTTTGTAAATTATACATATTGTTCTTACAAACCAATATGGCTTTTACAATTTTGAATTAATATTGCAATTTTGTCATTTTGTAGATAAAAAAATAAATTGGAACAAAATCAAAATTATGTATTTAAAAAAACTGTTTATATTTTAATTAAAAAAAAACAAAAACTAAAAAATTGGCTTCGAACTATATTCAGGTTGATTGAAATTGAAGGAAGAAAATGCATGGACAGTTTCAAGTTTTTTCTAATGCGACCAGTGATTTTTTTGCAATTATCTTTTTGGCAACACTGGTTTAAACAGCTGACGCAAGTTTCGTGTTTTGTTTCACTGTCAAACATCTTCAGTTTGGTCTATATTTAACCATGAATCGTCTTACAAACGAACAACGTTTGCAAATTATTGAATTTTATTATCAAAATGCGTGCATCCATTTTATGGTCAGTTTAATCGACCCACTGAAGCGGCTATACGGGCTATTGTGACTAAATTACGCATCAAATTTACATTGTTGGACATTAAACCACCAAAACGCTTACGTAGAGTGCGAACTGAAGAAAATATCGCAGCTGTATCGGCCAGTGTTAATGATGACCATCAATTATCGATTCGTCGCCGTTCGCAGCAATTGGGCCTCTGTTACTTAAAAACGTGGAAATGCCAAAATTGGACTAAGCGGATGGATCATTTGAGGCGCAGTCAAGGTCAACAATTGCATGAAATAATCTTCAAACATTAAATTATATGGACCGTACTATCGATTCAAATAAAGATTTCATGAATTTTTCTGAATTTTATGTGTTTTTTTTTTTGAAAAACTTTCCTATAGCATTTAAAAAATCACCCTTTATATATCCCAATCAATTTTGTTGTCGGAAATTATCTAACACTGCCACAACCCTGACAAAAACCAATGTGAAGTCGATAAGGCAGGTTTCCTACAAAGACAATAAGGGAACTCACTCACCCTCTGATAGTCTTTTCACACTGCATGCGAATCTAGCTAAAATGACATAGATCGATTTTCAAAAGTCAAATTTGTACGAGATCTCACATTTTTAAATCGACCTTATGTCATTTCAGCTAGATTGCGATAAGGCTATGAGATAGTTGTAGATGTGAAAAAATGCACACAGAAAACAACAATTCACAATAGTTTGTTGTTGTTCTGTGAATATTTCATAATTTAGTTATCTACCTCTTTATATACAAATTTGTTTTTTTTTCATTCACATTTGTATTTTCTCAGCTTTGAAAAATGGCAAAAAGCACTCCTGACTTTTGTTCCAATTCGCTTATGTGACATCTTCCTATTTTAGAGTTTTTGGTTTATAAGGCTAGTTTACACACAACGATTTCTAGTCCATGGAAAGGAGCCGACAGTAAATTGTCGGCGCCGTCATTGCCAAACAAAATGTAAAACAGTGGCGGCGGCTGACAAGATTTCGTCGAAATGCGGTCTGGTCTACAGATTTTCCTGAAAAATCATGAAAGAGTGCTGCAGTACCATAAGAATATAAATTTGCTTACACTACCAAAAAAATTGATTGTATAATTTAACGATTTTCAAAGGACATTTTTAAAGTCAGATGGCTAGTATTAGGCCTGTTCGATTGGGTTTCCTCGACTACAATTAACCCTAGAGAGATAACCCTATTGGAAGTTACGGAAAAGATAACCATACGTCTGTGGGACGTATCATAGTTTTTCTTTATGGTGACAACATTTTTGGAAATATTTTTTACCTTTTTTGTACTTACATGGATTCTTTATATATTTCTTTATTATTTAAATGCGTTATTGGCTACTGTAGACGACTGAGAAAAACAAAAACAGCAACGTGTTGCACAAACATTCGAGAGAGGGAGAGCGAAAAATTAAAAAGGCATACGTCTCTCAGACGTAGGTTATCTCTCTAGGGTTAAGAAACTTGATAAGGTGGCTCAAGAAGAAAAATCTGGTAACACTTTTCTTGTAAAGCGAGTAAATTCTATGCAAATATTTATTATTAAACTAGCAAGCCCAATCGAACAGGCTTAGGACCATTTTCTAATAGACCTATTAAAGTCATAATTGATTAACCGAGATATTAGTTTTCGAGAAGCTATAGGGTGGACCCTTTAAAATTTTTAATTTGAACTACCGTTTACTTTGACTTTGAAATGTAGAATATCATTCTTTTTTTATTCAGTTTTATGTTCGACATTTGCAAAAAGGGACGCTATACGCTCGAACAAAGTTGGGATATATTAAAAACTTACTTACAAAGTAGTGAGTCTTTAACGCAAACTGTAAGAAATTTACGTGGACAGAGAAGAGATCGGCCTTCAGTTCAGCCTTCATAAAGCTCATTTTCATCTAGGTGGGTATGTCAATAAGCAAAATTGCAGCATATGGGGTTCAGAGAAGCCACACGTGACTATTGAGAAGCCAATGCATCCACAATGAGTCATTGTTTGGTGTGGATTTTGGGCTGGCGGCAAAAAATTGGGTTGATCGGATGAGGTACTGCCGTGGGTATGTCAATAAGCAAAATTGCAGCATATAGGGTTCAAAGAACCCACACGTGACTATTGAGAAACCAATGCATCCACAATGAGTCATTGTTTGGTGTGGATTTTGGGGTGGCGGCAAAAAATTGGGTTGATCGGATGAGGTACTGCCATTGTGTTCCATTATTAAATGACAAAGTTCAAGCTTTCCAATAAAACTTGAAATTTGAAAAAATGCAAGGTTGCATTTTTACAAAAAAGTCAATGTGCCCGTTATAGCATATGTTTACAAAATGACTGGACTAGACGCCGGATACAAACAGCTGGCAAATGAAACAGCTGTTTTCTTAAAATAAAGTCAAACAAAGATTTTCTATCCGAGCGTTTACACTTAATGATTTATGGTACATTTTGAAAGAAGATTATGGAGAAAATAAAAAGATTGGGCATTTTTTCGATGAAATATAACTGTTATGTTAAATGTTTCTCTCTGAAGTCTTCATAGCAAAGAAATTGACAAAAAATGCAGGATTTTACTGACACATATTGCACAAAACCAAATGTACTCGTTAAAAAAGAAATCCATAAGAAACTTTTACCATTCAAGATACATATTAGGGCTGTTCGGTTGGGTTTACTAGCTTAATATTTGTATGGAATTTACACGCTTTAACAAGAAAGTAGCTTACTACTCTCTTAGTTAGCGCGGAAGGTGGTGCCAGATTTTTATCTTTGGTTTATTAAAATAAAACCAATGGATAAAAATGTTGCCACCTCTAGTCAAGTCTCTTAATTGTAGGCTAGTAAGCCCAATCGAACAGGCATATTGTTTTTAATCCTAGCCACAAAACCGATCGATAGATACGATTCTATATTTTTGCACTCTACTTCTATAAGCCAACGATGAATTAGTAAAATTCTACTACCAACGAAAACAAAAAAAAATAAAAAATAATAAAACAAAAGTTCTTTTTTAAATTATTTGAATATAAATATTATATTTTATATGGGGGTTTGTTTTTATAGATTGGTTGTTTGTTTGTTTCTTTCATCATATCATAATAATTATAATAATTACCGATTTAAACTAATGGTTAACTAACTAGCAATGTTAAAGTTATTGTTTTGTTTTTTTTTTTAGTAATTAATCCATAATATTTTTAGTAAAGTAGTGATGATTTTTAATACAAAAGAAATAAACACAGGAAAATCATAATATTGATAATAATAATGTTAATAATAACCATAATTACTACATAATGCACTTAAATGAAATGTAAACGATTACGAAATTACATTAAAAACTAGAAATGAAAATAATTTTTGCGAAAATTAAAATTTAAAACTTAGTTAGTTAAATGAAATATAGTTTTTTTCACTTTTGCAATTTTTACTTTCAAATTATTAGCAAAAAAATACACTCACACTGAAAAATTATATTAAATAAAAATAATACTTTTGGCATAGCAAAATAAATTAAATGTATTTTTTGTTGTTTGTTTAGATATTGTTCTGTTCTCTTCTCATCGCAACTGACAATAATTGTGGTTTCAAATAATCGTTAAGTGTTCATAATATGACACAGCAATGAAACTGAATTGTTGTTGTTGTTGTTGTTGTTAAAAAAGAAATAATAATAATGAATTTTTAACTTAACAAAATAAGTTTTTAAAGTAAATATTTTTGATTATATCTTTAAAGTTTTTCCAAAAAACATAGTTCAAAACGAAACTAATAATAATAAATTATTTATAAATCGAAAAAAATAATAAAAAACAATTATAAATTACTAAAAATTAAAAGAATTTATTGTAACGTATAGCAAACTAAACATAAAATCAAAAGCCTAAGCAAAGAGTATGTCGAGGGAGAGAGCAAGAGCGAGAGACAAACTCTCGACCTGTGGCTTTCCGCAAGCTTTGCTCTTCTATGTCCCTTACTCTTCACTTGGCTTTTAAGTAATTATTTTTTGTTAAAAAAATATTTATTTTTTCTACCTTTTTTCTTCCCTTCTTTCTCTATTACTTTCTTGTTCTGTGTTTTTTAGAATTTCTTTCTTAAATTTTTATGAAATCTTAAGTTTTGTTTGTTTTTTGTTTTTCATTTATGCAGCAGTCTTCTTTAGTTATAGTTTCTTTTTTATATAGTTTATACTTATTCTCTACTTCGTCCCTTAATTGTCACAGTTCCTCTCAGCAAAATGGCTGGCTCTCTTTTCACGAGCCCTTTGCGTTTGCCTTCTTTCAATTTTTCCGCTTCTTCCTATGAGGCCTTAGCGAATTGTATTACCGAACTGTGACGCATTGCCTTCTGGCCCATGTCTTTAGCACCGGCGTTATCGATATCCGCAGAATCGCCGCAATCGCTCATGTAGAGCTTGCGTTTTCTCAGCGGTAAGGTCATGACATCACGATCAGCCATAAGCATATCACTCTCCGGCGAGGAAGATCTCTCGGGAGATTCTGTGGATGAACGTAAGGGAGCAATGGCAGCCTCAACTTGACGCAGGATTATTTCATTGTTGTGTAAAGAGGGTCTGGAAGGAGAGAGAGAGAAATGGAAGAAAGAAGAGATTAGATTAGATGAACAATTTAAATAAATATTCTTATTAAAAGTTTAGGAACTTTTTTTAAAGAAATCTCTAATTATGAACTATTATACTCACTCGAATTTCGGTACCGGTGCATAGCCCTTCGTCAGCCCCTGCCTTGCCAGTTCGCCTCTCTTGTAGTGTTCTATGAGATCGTTTGCCTCGTGACCGTCATCGTAGTGATCCATCAGTAGCGAGTTGACACCCGTTGACCGGTTCAGAGGCGTTATCAAAGTGTGATGTATACTGGGCGGTACATGATGTTGCAGATCCGCATAAATGGGCGAATTGCCATTGACCGTCAGGTTATTCGATTTTTGTTGAGAACGACGCAATTGCATGATTTGTATGGCGGCCTGTTGGACATCGTCTTCGCCACGACTGGCTATGGTGGCTGCCTCCAAGAGGGCGGGATTAATGGTGGGCTGATCGAAGTGGGCATGTTGCTGGGATTGGCTAGAATGATGATGTTGATGCAGATCCGTCGTTGACGAATTGTGGGAAGTGCTCAGATAATGATATTGTTGCGGTTGCTGTGGTGATGGCGGAGAACTTTGGTAATGATAGCTGACATGCTGTTGGCTATTTTGGTCCATATGCTGCTGATGGTGATGATGATGATGATTCTGCTGACTAACGCTTAAGTCTGTGGGCATTTCATCGGCTGTGGGGAAATTTCCCTGATTGCTCATGTCCATCAATGAGGCGGCTACCAGTTGGCGGGTCGCACTGGATGTGGGTATGGAACCGCTGGCCACACCACTGTCGCGACTATGGTGATCGGTCTCCATGGACAGGGACATGGTGGGCGAGGCTACGGAAGATGTAGGCGAGGCTGCGGACATACGGGAGCCTGAGGCATACGAAGAGCTGGGCGACATTGAGGCTGATGGCGAGCCCGGGGAGACGGGACTTAGCGGGCCAGAAGTGCTAATTGACCGGGATTTCTCCTGTCTCTGTTTACGTGGTTTCGTAGTGGTGGAAGAAGCGCTGGTGCCTATGCTGGACGAGGGCGATTGTGGTGAATTTGGTCCGGAATTGGTCTCGGCACCCGATGAAGTCGAAATCGACGACGAGGAATTGATCGAGGTACCATTCGCTGCTGCAGCCGCCGCCGCCGCCGCCTCCTCTTCATCATCGGGCATTTCATTGGCATGCCCCTTAATGTGAGCCTCCATCTCCTTCTTACTCTTGAAGGTCTCATCACAAATGGTGCACTTGTAACACTTGGACCCATAGTGCTGCACCCGATGCAGTTTGAGGACATGATTATAGCCAAAGTCACGGAAGCATATATCGCAATGGTAGGGTTTTTCGCCGGTATGCGTACGTGAATGAACTTTCAGTTGTTTGGAACAGGTGAATCCTTTGCCACAACCCTCCACTGGACACTTGTAGGGTTTCTCACCGGTATGGGTGCGCATATGGATAACCAACTGGCCAGACTGGATGAATGTCTTCTCACAGACGGAGCACTTGTGCGGTCGCTCGCCCGTGTGGATGCGCATGTGACGATGCAATTTTCCCGAATGTTCGAAGGCGCGACCGCACACATCGCACTTATAGGGACGTTCTTTGGTGTGAATGCGCCGGTGGACCTGAAGGTTTTCCTTGACACTGAAAAGTTTGTGACAGAATTCACATTCGAAGGGTCTTTCGCCAGTATGAGTGCGATAATGACGAATCTATGTAAATGGAGAGAAATATGAAAAGTTAATTAGTTTTGAATTTTGTGGAAAATAGCCGTTAACAGACCGATGTGATTGTAGAATCGACAACAATGCCGTCTCAGGTTTTCAAATAAAACTTCGCGCTCATTAACGCTTTTCATTTTCTAGAACAGCTGATGGGACAACCCATATGAAGGGTGCAATCGCAACAATTCCGAAATTGAATAAAACGTAGCGCCGAAAGTAAAAAAAGCATCGGTGTGCGCGAAGCTTTAGATTATTGGAAACGGTGGTACGGTTGGTGTGCGATTGCCTTAAAGCATCTACGAGAACAACAGTGCCGTTTCACATTGTCAACTAAAGGCCAGTTCACACTATCAGATTTTCTACAAAGGATTGTAAAAAAAAACTCGGATGGGAAGTCTGTTAATGTGAATTGGGCTTAAGAAGATACGAGATTACACTTTTTCCCCACGACATTCGCATTGGAGTTCGAACGGTTTAAATTGAAAATTTTCAGATTTTTTAAATTGTTTTCTTTTGAGGTCAAAGGACACCGAAGTTTTTTTTTAATTTCGATGCTGGAAGTTGGATAAAACACAGCTAGGAAAATAAACAACTTTGGTGTGCGCGAGCCTTTTTTCGTCCTATTTTTTTTTTCTACCAAATCTCAATATTGCAAATATACTCACCAGTCTTGCAGGCACAGCAAATGTCTTCTGACAGACATTACACTGATATGGATCGCCACCGTTTGAGGCAGCATTGGCATTCGGTTTTATCTGTGGCGTCTTTGGTATGCCCAGCGGCAAGCCGGCCTCATTCACCTCGTAACCATTGAGCGTCGACGCTGAACCGCCGCCACCACCACCACCGCCACCGTTCATCATACTCAAGTCGCCGTTCTTCGCATGCGACTTGGTGTGCGAGGTATGGGCGGACTTGCTACCGAATGTCATGCCACACTGTTCACATTTGAATTGTGGCTTATTGGGATTTGTTTTACGTCCCGTTGCCGATCCCGTTGTGGATGTGGGTAGTGGGGCCGTGGCCGGTGTATTGCTACTGGTGACATTATTTTGACTGGATGGTGTTAGGGAAGCGGGTTGGGTGGTAGCGTACAGGGTAATACCCGGTGGTAATAATTCGGATTTAATGTTGGCTAAATATTGTTGTTGTTGGTGATTGTTAATACTTGTATTGGTATTGTGTTGTGACATTTGCTGTTGTTGCATGTTTATGGCCACATTATTTAATGTGAACGCATTAATGGACTGTTGGTGTGAATGCTGCTGCTGTTGATGTTGCTGCGGGTGCTGCTGCATATGCAGGGGAAGATGATGATCTGGTGTGGTGCGTAATGGACCGCCGCATAATTGCGCTTGACTAGGTTGTTCCGATTTTATAATCAGTGGCGTGGATTGGTAATAAACCATGGTGTTATTTTGTGAATCTGCAAGAGGTGAGCAAACGAAAAGGGAAATGTTTAATAAAAAATATACATAAATGAATAAAATAACTAAATAAGTAAAACGTAAGTCAAATGTGAAATTAGGTTTTGTGGTCACAACTCAAAAATATGGTGATCTAACATTGAGCAAAATCTTTTTTCTCAAATTTAGGAATTTCACGAATTTAGCTAAATTCGTAGCATCGATGATTAGTAGATTCAATGAAACTGATGAAAGTTATTTTTATTCTAAAAATGTAAGTTTTTGAACTCCATTCGTAGCATCGATGATTAGTAGATTCAATGAAACTGATGAAAGTTATTTTTATTCTAAAAATGTAAGTTTTTGAACTCCATAATCTACATTCAAGTTGTCCAATAAATCTTAAAGTGTAAACGCACCATTGTATTGAAAAGCTTATAACGGTAGTTAAAAGAAAATGCTCAAGAGTCCAACCTAAATCCGAGACAATTCTGCATGTAACCTTTTCAGATTGCATGCGAAATCTAGCAGAAACGACGACGGGATCGATTTACAGATCCCATAAAAATTGGATATTTGAAAATCGAGCATATGTCACTTCAAACCGAAATCGATTGATTCCGCAAGTAGTCCAAAAAGGCTATTAAAGTTATTTTTATTCTAAAAATGTTAAAAAAGTAAGTTTTTGAGCCCCATAATCTACATTCAAGTTGTACAATAAATCTTAAAGTGTAAACGCACCATTGTATTGAAAAGTTAATAACGGTAGTTAAAAGAGTATGCTCAAGAGTCCAACCTATATCCGAGACAATTCTGAATGTAACCTTTTCAGATTGCATGCGAAATCTAGCAGAAACGACGTAAGGTCGATTTACACATCCCACAAAAATTTTATATATGAAAATCGAGCATATGTCACTTCAAACCGAAATCGATTGATTCCGCAAGTAGTCCAAAAAGGCTATTAAATATAAGGCCTCTTCGATTAGGCTTACTAGCTTACAATCAAGAGACATGATAAGGTGGCAACATTTATCCACTTAAATAAACAAAGAGAATGGAAATACATAGATCAAATAGTTGTAGTTGCAGCCATGACCACTGGGTGGCGAATGTGTAAAAAATACATTCTATTTCACTCAAAGTACAGTCTAATTCACTCATTTTTCTCTTTGGCTTATAATACTGAAAATTTAAAGAAAACGAATGAAGTAAAAGTTACTTCCAATGACTTTTGTGGTTTTACGTCAAATACCAAACTTCCGTTTATTTAATTTGCTTTTATTTTCTATTTATTGCAGTTGTTAGAAAAAAGGGAAATTTTCTCTCCAAAATGACATTCAGTGCCATATAAATAATTGTATTCGTACTACGCATTTCTCTGAGAGTTTTGTTTAGTCTATAAATTTCCATTATCTTTGAAATAAATCAGAGATAAACATCTGGCACCATTTTACTCTTGTGAAGCAGGTCCATACAAAAATTAAGCTAGTAAGCCCAATCGAAAAGGCCTATAATCTTATTGTAACTCCCTAAATCCGCATGTGGATAGCTACATACGTCGTCGGTTGTTACGTTGGACCCTAAAACGTAAATCGCTTATAATAAATTTATAGCGTATTCTAATATGTAAAATTTGACCGGTTTTTGTAGCAATGGGAAAACTTTGTGGCCCTAATATGTTATGATTGAATTTTAAGAAAACAGCTGCTTGATTTAACATATGTTTGTTTACATTTGTCATATTTACTTACAATTGCAGAAAGTCGGAAAATGTGAGAAAATGTTCGTTTTTAATAAAATTAGAAATTAGTTTTGAACTGGGATATTGTCCTGGCTAAAGACCATTTTGCTTCTATATTTAATAGAATGCAAATTTATTTACAAATGGCATGGTGACATTTATTACTTGGCTGCAGACTACCACGATCATGATTTCGACCATGTCAAAAGTCTTTTCAAGTGGCTTCGCAGCGACTTTTCAACATCAAACCCAGCCTCTATAAGGAGATGATTCTCACAAACGAACGAGAAGCACAACTCACTTGCCGAATTTGCGTTTAAAAAAATCGCACCAAGTAATAAAGCACACATGCCATCTTACAAGCATCTCATTGAGTTGCATATATAAGTATGTGTATATGTTTTACATAAATCCGCATTCGAAATCTCGCTGGAACGAAATAAGTTCGATTTACAAATGACAGACCCCATACAAATTTGACATTTGTAAATTGACCTTATGCCATTTCTAGTAGAAATCGATCGATTTCGCAAGCAGTCTGAAAAGACTATAAGAACACATGCAATCAAAATTGACTGCAGCGTTAGTTTAGGTCCTTTTATCGCTGTTCACAACTTAGAATCCCATTCTGCAGAGACTTTTCAGATATAAATATTGTACCATTTAGATCTACTAAATGCCTTAAATTACAGATAAAACTTATATTTCATCGAAAAATCCTTAATTTTATGAGTTGTCATCATAAAATCTTTTCAGGCTACAATCGAAATCTAGCTGAAATGATATAAGGCCAATTTACAAATATCAAATCCCATTAAAATTTAACATTTTAAAATCGACCTTATGCCATTCCTAGTAGAAATCGATCGATTTCGCAAGCAGTCTGAAAAGACTATAAGAACACATGCAATCAAAATTGACTCTTCACAACTTAGAATCCCATTCTAGTTCTGCAGAGACTTTTCAGATATAAATATTGTACCATTTAGACCTACTAAATACCTTAAATTACAGATAAAACTTATATTTCATCGAAAAATACTTAATTTTATGAGTTTTCATCATAAAATCTTTTCAGGCTACAATCGAAATCTAGCTGAATTTACAAATATCAGATCCCATAAAAATGTAACATTTTAAAATCGACCTTATGCCATTTCTAGTTGAAATCGAATGAATTCGCGTGCAGTCTGAAAAGGTTAATAATCTATTTTCATATTATACAATAAATTTTATAGTGTAAACAGCACTTATTGAGCTTAACTCGATATCAAGTTTAAAATTTCAAGGGGATCTGAGTTTAATTTTATGAGCTTTCATCATAAAATCTTTTCAAACTACAATCGAAATCTGAAATGATATAAGGCCAATTTACAAATATCAGAACCCATAAAAATTTAACATTTTATCAAGTGTAAAATTTCAAGGGGATCTGACATGATGAGTTTGAAATCTAGGAAAAGGAAAAGTCTATTTTCAGACTACATGCGAAATTTATCGATTTCAGTTTGAAATGACATAAGGTCGATTTAAAAATGTCAAATTTGTATGGAATCTGACATTTGGAAATCGAACTTGAACTTGAAATCGATCGATTTCCAAGTGTCAGATTCCATACAAATTTGACATTTTTAAATCGACCTTATGTCATTTCAAACTGAAATCGATTAATTTCGCATGTAGTCTGAAAATAGCCTTTCCACACTACAACTTGAACTAGAATCAAGTTCATCGAAAATTTTAAACTTTTTGATGATTACCATGGGACCTTAAAATTGTCTACGTTTTATTTAATTGTATACTCAATTGTGTGATTTCTATTCGTTTTTTCTTTGGTTATGTTATAAAATGAAGTTCCCTAAGGATTTATGTTGAATTACAAAGTTATTACTAAGATTTGTAATAGTAGGTGCATCCTAAGGTGATTAAGAATAGGCCGCCTCCTTAATGGAGTGGCCGTATTAACTGTCAAAAAAAAACTATGTGTGTTAATATCATATGGCCTAATTTGGAGCAGCTACTGTTCGATGAACAAATCTACATCATTTTCACATCATTTTCCCTAAACACCCCTAAATAACAGCTGGAGTGGCTGGTGGTGCTGCCGTCTGCCTCCTGTTTTGTGTCTCCACACGTTTTTGGAATTATGATAGAAACATATGTAACTCTAATAACGTCAACGTCGATGACAACACCTCGAACAAAAGCAAAAGAAAACGAAGTCAAATGCCTTGCATACGACAACACCACTAACCCAGATTGCAAGTGCGAGGCGGCGGCATTTGTGGCAGCGATTAATTTAAGGGAAAGCCGGGAAATGTGAAAATGCACTTGAACCATCCCTAAAACATGTCACGAGAGTCATGAATGCATGCCCATACAAGGAGTGCGTAATACTTAACATGATAACAACCGCAGGAACCACCCCGTTTACACATCACTTTGGGGGGGAAAGTGTTTTTTTTTGTTTTGCTGAGCTGCGTACGCGTGGCTGATACCATTAACAACGGGTCGGCCTAACTAAGGCAACGTTAATAATGTCCAAAAACAACAACAACAAGAACAACACCACACCACCACCATCAGGATATTAGGCACTGAATGAATGTAAGTAATGACATTTATGAATACTTTTGTTTTATGTATTTCATGCAGTTTTTCCTTTCGGCTCAATGTATGGTGGTACGCCGGATATTGGAAAACACCATGCGTAACGCAAAAAAGGGGTTCGTTCGCAAGTTGCTTCCTCGGGGAACATCTACTTGGGAAGCTTTGAAACCCAAAAAAACATTCGAACAAAATAAGGGATGGGTGATGGTGTTGTTGTCGTTCTTCCAATGGTTTTTGGGGTGGTTTGGGTTGTTCGGTTTAGCAAGCAAACTCACTTTTTGGCTTGTTTGGAAAACTTTGTAAATTCTAATAATTTTCAAATTGAGTTTTATTTTACACGGTCGAGTTTTGTGTGCCATTGAGTGTTCGCCCAGCCGAGGGAGCGGGATTTTGAGGGGTTATTTTTACGATAGTGTCAGAGAGGGGGAGAGTGAAGTATGTGGTGAGAAGGAGTGGAGTTAAAACAGAAAGTGAGTAGATTTCCTCCTCCCCACCATGAGTATGGTTGGGGTGGAAGAGCTTTTCTTTTTTTCGGTGCAAATGTTTTGGTGATTTCACTTTCTCTCAACTATACGGCAAGTTAGGGAGTTGGGGTTGTGAGGGTTTTTTTTTTTTGGTTGGGTGGTGGTCGGGGGTTTTGGGAAATATAAACATATTTTGTATCACCGGCCGGCATTTTGTTTGTATCTATGTATGTGGTACTGGAAGGAAAATCAAAATATTTATAAAATGGCGCCTGCAAAAGGTAAAACTTTTGGTGTGGGGTGTGGGCTATGGAGAAAGTTGTTGCTGATAAAACATGATTACTCATTAATATTAAAATAAAACTTTAAACAATTACACATTTTCCGTAATTAATTAAATGAAACTAACTGGAATGTATAACAAGGAAATAGTCGACGATAAAGGGTATCAAATTCAAGTATTATTATGAATTACAATACAAAGTAAATATATATTCTAATTTTGGGTCCAGGGAATGAGCCGTGGTGACTAAGACCATTGTAGCTAGTTATTGCAGCGACAGACCAGAGCCTCTGGTGGGAATCGGACCCACGACCCCCACGCTGATAGCCGAGGACGCTATCAACTCGACTACCGGGGCGCTCTGAGGGCTGGTATATTAGGGTCCATGTAAAGCTTTGGTGTGTGTGTGAACCTTTAAAAAACTATATACTAAAGTATCGCGTACACCAAACGCAGCTGCGTTTTATTCAACTTCCGGTATGTTGTGAGTGTACGCAGCGTCTGAAATAAAATGAATTGGTGTGCGCGATGCTTAATAGCATTTCACTTAAGCACACCGAAGCATACGTCTTGACGTACGCGCGAAGAGTTCACGGATTTCATGACGCTTCGGTGTGAAGACTGTCATATGCACACGTGTACACAATTTTTTGACGACTGGTGTAATTATACGCTTGAAGTCTTGGTGTGTTTTAAATTTTAAATATGCAAAACCATATGAGTATAATTCGCAGATTTTTTTTGATGATAATAGCCTTTTCAGACTGCATGCGAAATCTAGCTGAAATGACATAATAACTGTACGCAAAATCAATCGATTTCAGCTCAAGGTCGATTTACAAATGTTAAATTTGTATAGGATCTGACATTTGGAAATCGACCTTATGTCATTCCAGCTAGATTTCGTATTCAGTCTGGAAAGGCTTATATAGCCCTTTCACACTGCATGCATCGATTTACAAATGTCAAATTTGTATAGGATCTGACATTTTGAAATCGACCTTATGTCATTTCAGCTAGATTTCGTATTCAGTCTGAAAAGGCTTTAATAGCCCTTTCACACTGCATGCATCGATTTACAAATGTCAAATTTGTATAGGATCTGACATTTGGAAATCGACCTTATGTCATTCCAGCTAAATTTCGTATTCAGTCTGAAAAGGCTTTAATAGCCCTTTTCACACTACATGCGAAATGTAGCAGAATCTAGTTTAAATGACACAAGGTCAATTTACAATTGTCAAATTTGTATGGGATCTGACATTTGGAAGTCGTCCCTATGTCATTCCAGCTAGATTTCTTATCAATCAGTCTGAATAGACTATAAGGCTGTTTTCGGCTTGCTTTATTAAAATTCCATTTAGAAATTTGCATTAAACTATCAGAGTTAATCGAGTTTGTTCAAACTCCTTTTTTTCGATAGAGGCTCCACTATGTTACCAGATTACATTTTTAAGTAGTTTTCCGTGTCATTGCGGAAACATTTTGTAAAAAAGATAAAAAATTAAATAGTTGTAATCATCTTTTTTGTAATATGTTGCCAATTTGTTCCACTGTATCGCAGTAATGTTGCCAATTAATCATCGTTTTATAGTTTCTTTGGCAACTTGCTAGATTAGTTTTAAGCGAGATGAACAAAAAACTCCACAAATATTTAATAAGACTAGACAAAAACCTGGAAGTTTTCACTATTATTATACATATATTTAACAGATTGTCAAACTATGTTCAATAATCGAAAAATATTCAAAAAACAGTCCCTGTCATTCTTGGCATGTAACACTTGCCGCTGTTCGTTATTGCCATTTATTACTTATTTGAATAAATCATAATTTTTCTTCCTTAAGGTATTTTGTAGCTTGTTAAGTTACGCTAAATTTGTCATTGTGCAAAAATATTTTGCAATAAATTAATTTACCCTATTATTATTTTTTTGCTTTATTTTTAAGCATCATATTACTAGTTGGTCGTTTAATAAGGTATCTGGTGTTAACCCTCCTCCATTTTCATAATGTCCGAATAGATATTTGTGGTTGTCAACTATTAACTACTATATTTATATTTGTCAGTTGACATTTATGACAGTTAGTTAGTTGGTTAGCTCTAGCTTTAGATTAACCAGACATGGTGAAAATAGGGGTGTGTCGAGTTCACACTGACGGCGAATTCGGCGAGCTTAACTCGATGTCAATTATCTAATTTCAATGGCATTTGACGACGTTTGACATCGAGTTAAACTAGATTTCGCTGGTGTCTCTAAAAATGCTATAACGTAATTATTCGCTAATAAACTAAAGTTAACCTCCGTTTTCGCAATGTCAGGTTAAGGTAAGGTATTAGATCTAACCAACAGTTATAGCTGTCAGATTGTATGGGATTTGACATCCGCAATAGTTGATTATCTTTAGGTAGGTAGTTATAGTGAAAGTGATTTCAAATTGCTTTAAAATTTGAAAAAAAAAACGCCACAAAATATTTGCACAAAAATGTGCTACTCAATATGAGAGAAAATACATTGGAGTTGTCCTATGAATACAAAATGTTCTGCAAATTGGTGTTTTGCGCAAATATTTGGTGTGTTTAAAACGGCCTTAAAGCATTGGACACCCCAAGACGTCGGCATGAACAAATTATTTGCACGTGTGCTTATGGCAGCCTTCACTGCGAAGCTTCATGAAATGTACGCGTCTACGTCAAGACGCACGCATTGGTGTCCCTAATGCGAAATCTAGCTGAAATAACATAAGGTCGATTTACAAATGCCAGATCTCGCTCAAAATTGACATTTGAAAATCAACCTTTCTTCATTTTAGCTAGATTTCGCATGCACTGTGACAAGGCTATAAATCAAGTTTTGTGCAAAGTGGCTTTCTGCCAAAATAGTTTGCATCAGCTAGCTTTAGGTTTAAACTTGTTGTTTAGGTTTACCTTAACTGAGCTTAAAGGCTTCCAAGATGCCCTTTATTGTAGACATAGATTTTTTTGTTGAACAGCTGATGGGCCAACTCTTACGAACAGCTGTTGGGACAACTCCTCCGAACAGAACACTTGCATGAAAGCATAAGTTGAATTAAACGCAGCGTAAAATACTTCGGTACATGCGAGTAAATTAGAGCTAAGCTAACTATAGGTTATAGCTCAAACTTTTGATTATAACTATTTAAAGACCTTAACCCTAATGTTCACCAAGTCTGGTTAATCTAATAGCCTTTTCAGACTGCATTTGAAATCTAGCTGTAATGACATTAGGTCGATTTACAAATGTCAGATCTCATACAAATTTGACATTTGAAAATCCACCTTATGTCATTTCAACTAGATTTCGCATGCACTGTGAAAAGGCTATTACTCTATTTTTAATCGATTGACTAGCTCTCTATTTCCAGTTGAAATGACTATTTGTATTAGGTTTAACTACTGGCAAAGAAAATCGAAACATTAAAATGAAATTTCCGCCTTCTTCTGTCCTGTTTCCAAATCTGATTCATCTGTGCTATAGCTTTAAATGATATTTGACCGCAGAAGAGGATTTGAGTCTGCCTGAACAATTTTCCTTCCATCCAATTAACTTACCCTGCTCATTTTCCTTTACTAATTTCTTAGTAATCTGAACGGCTTTATTCAAAGATAGTTGTACTAATTCCGTGCCCGATTTTGATAAAACGTCTTTAATCCAATTTTGTTCTTTGGCCCAAGGTTTCGATGCTGGTGTCGCCGCCGTTGTAGCAGTATCGGACATTTTATGTTTTGACACTATGAGGTGTAAACTAAGTCTTAGGGGTTTTTTGTTTTGAAGGGTTTTGAAGGGGCTGAGGTTTTTTTCAAAATAGGGGGTTTTGAGTTTGTTATTAAGATTGCAATTGATTGTGTATATTTAAAAAAAATCAGTCTTAAGAGTTGTATTTTGTTGTGGTTGTTGTATTTTCTTGTGTGTTTGGTGTGGTGTGGGAAGGGGTGGGTTTGAGTTAGGGGGGGAGTTCAAGGGGTGGGTTTTTCCAGAGTACTTTTCTTTTTCCGCTCAACGTTTCTTCTTTTCGTATATGCTTATATGACGAATTTGGTCTTTTTGAATATTATTTGTTTTTTAACATGTTTTTTAAACAATTTCAAAATTTTCTTTAAATCCTTGGTCTGCTGATCCAATTCCGCTGTGGGGGGAGTTTTCTGTGCGGCTGCCGAAGTGCTGGCACCGGAGGAGTTGGGGGAGTGGGCGGATTTGTGGCTGGTGGGTGGTAACTTGGTTTTCTTATTCATACGCATTTTCTTAAAAGATTTCAAAACTTCATTCATATCATTGACACTGGCATCATCATTAGTTGCGGTAACGCGGGACATTACACTGCATTTTTATTTTGAAAATTGGTCACTTTTTCAATATTTTTTGTTGCTGTTTGCCACAATATATTTTTAATTATTTTCTTGATTTTTTTTAATTTTCTTTTTCTTTCTTTTTTAAACGCACGCACGCGTATTTTTTCTTTCTCGCACACACACAATAAGGAAAACTGCTTGTTTTTGTTGTTGTTGTTTGGTTCTCCCCCCCTTTTCTAGGTTGTGTGTTCCATTGTTCTTCTTTTTATCACTTTTCCGTTTATCACAAGTTCAATGTTCGCTGGTATTTGACCGACTGTCGACTGTGTTTTTCGTGTATCTTCCTCTAACCACCCAAAACGTAGAAATTTGGTGTGGGGTTTTCCTCTCTGCTGCGTAAAGAAAATTACAACAACCACACAAAAAACTCTTTGGAATCGAATTTATGATATTATCACTCAAACGTTGCTCATTACATTATCACTCGCTATGGCAGGGAAATTCTAGAATGTGAGTGTACCGTTGTTATCGGCAAAGTAAATGGGGAAATCCCACGACAAAAATTGACTCACGGCAGTGGAGGGAAATTTTCTGATTAGAATGTTCTAAGGTTAGTAAATGTCACAAATAAAGGGGATTGTAAGAGGGGGAGGGATGGAAAGAAATTCAGAATGCAATAAACCGGCAGTTTAAAAAATAAAATATATATAATATAATTGTTAGTTATATTTCTATTTTGTTTATTTATTATTTTTTGTTTTACAACTTGATATATTTTTGTTTATTTTTTTATTATCATCATATAATTCAACACCATAACCTTACTCTCTTCAAAAATGCAAGAACAAGAGAGCCTAAATATGGCAGTTAGACAACTGAAAGAGAATGGTCTTGCAAGAGAATTAGAGGTTTTGAGAGAGTCAGAGATGATTATAGTACAACAATGGGGGAAATTAGAATAAGAAACTGGTTTGTTTTTCATTATTTTCACTCAAATGTTGTGCTTGTGCTTCTTGAGCAGCACATAGGTACAAAAAGTTCATTGAATTTTCATTCTCTATATGTGAGATAATTCTCAGATTCTGTTTGTATAACTAGACTAGAAGAGAAGTAAGGGGTGTAAAAGAACATGAATAAAAAAATTCGAGCCAGACAAATAAAAACTTATTGAAGTCTTATTTAATGTACTCTCTGTGTACTTTATTACTAACAATTGGGAAAAGTTCAAAGAACTTTTACTATGTGGCCGCATCGGAAGAGAGAGAGAGAAGAGGAATAAATGAAAATCACAGTTGTTTGTTTTTTCAAATATTGAATGTGTTTTGGGATTTTTAACCGGCTTTCAAGAGGAAATTTGTTAAAACCCAACCCGAAACATTTAGTTTGAAATAATATTTCTCTAATAGCACTTTCAGACTGCAGGCGAAAACGAGCTGAAATGACATAAGGTCGATTGGCAATTGTCAGATTCCATACAAAGTTGACACTAACAGCCTTTTCAGACTGCATTTGAAGCTGAAATGACATTATAGCCTAGTCACACTGCATGCGAAATCGAGCTGAAGAAAGAGAAGAGGAATAAATAAAAATCTCAGTTGTTTGTTTTTTCAAATATTGAATGTGTTTTGGGATTTTTGACCGGCTTTCAGGAGGAAATTTGTAAAAACCCAACCCGAAACATTTAGTTTGAAAGAATATTTCTCTAATAGCACTTTCAGACTGCATGCGAAATCGAGCTGAAATGACATAAGGTCGATTGGCAATTGTCAGATCCCATACAAAGTTGACATTAACAGCTTTTTCAGACTGCATTTGAAGCTGAAATGACATTATAGCCTAGTCACACTGCATGCGAAATCGAGCTGAAATAACATAAGGTCGATTTTCAAATGTCAGATCCCATACAATCATTTGACGGTTGTATTTGTATTGAGCTGAAATGACATAAAGTCGATTTGCAAATGTCATATCCCTTACAAATTTGACAGTTGCAAATCGATCTTGAGCTGAAATTGATTGATATATAGCATGAAAAGACAATACGATTGATTTAAAAATGTCAGATCCCATACAAATGTGACATTTGAAAATTCATTTTATAGCCTTTTCACATTGCAAATCAATCGATTTCGGTTTGAAATGACATAAGGGATTTTTCAAGTGTCAAATTTGTATTTATTGTATTTATATTCGTAAATCGATCTTATGTAATTTCAGCTAGATTTCCCATGCAGTCTGATAGCCTTGTAATAATCTTGTCAGACTACATGCGAAATCAAACTATTTAAGCTTGAAATGGCATAAGATCGATTTTCAAACATCAAATTTGTATGGGATCTGACTGCATTTCGCATGCAGTCTGAAAACACAATATCAATCGAACTAAGCAAATATAGACCTCAAAAAATAAAAGTTTATTATTTTGTTAATTCATTCTATTAAATTAATTGATAATAATATTTGATTTTTATATAAAATAATTAAATCCCTTCTTTTTTCTATAGGAAAATCAAATTATTAAAAATATCTCCTTCAATGCTTTGAATTCATTCAAATTGGAAAACGGGGAACATTTGTCCCTGTATTATTTAAAAAATTGGGAAATTTCCGTGAGAGTTAGAACACCATTAAAAATACACTCAAAACTGGCGGTCCATTCAAATAGGAAATGTTTGTAATGAAATGGAGTGAGCAAGGAAAAACGTGAGAGGGTAGAATTGTGGTGCGTGCAACACAAATGGGAAGAGTGGTGGAAATAGATATATTGAAAATTCCCCAAAATGTTTGAAAAATATTCTCAAAATATTGCACAAGTTCAAATAAGAAACAATTTTTATTACCCCTTAGAAGGCAGACATTAAGAAAGATTTTTATGATGGCAGACATTGGAAAACAGTCTCATTAATTGAAAATATTTTATGGTAAAATATATTGTAAAAATTTTAATGTGCATTATTAAATTTATAATATTTTTTATTTGATTTTAAGTAGAAAAATAGGAAAAGCGCTCAATTGAGCAAAAGTTTTAGGGCACAACTAACTACAGACCCATCTCTCTACACCACAAAACATTGCACTTTTCCTGATAAAGGGGAGGAAGAGAAGCAGAGAGTCAGCATGAAAATCAGATGTTACAACAAACATTGGAGATGTATGTATATAGTATGTACATAAAAACATATGTACATACCTCACCGAAAATCTATTAAACTTCAAATGGCCAGAACTTTGTTTTTTTACGTATCTATGGATGTACTTTAACTAAATGCGTAATTGAGGGTAGCGCGTCGTGTGTGCGTGTGACGAGGTGCACTAAGGGGGGGGGGGTATACATACATATTGCATGGCTGTTTCATTTTCCCTAAATACCCAAATAAGCTTTTAAAAGAATATTATCCATAATAGATACACACACTGCAAACGTTGGTATGCATTTTTACTATATTTCGTTTTACTATATTTTGAAGTAGTTAAAAAATTCCAGGAATGAGTCATAGGTCCGCAAGAAGGGATATTATATGTTGGCTAGGTGATGATGATTAACAAACATTTGTCACGCAAAATAATGGGCATATTTTTGAGATAAGATCTATGTATTTATATTCGGTAATTTACTAATTAATTTTATGCAGAAATATAAATAATTAGGGGATTCGTAGGATATTCTGCAACTATTGCAGAATATTGTTTTAAGTCTTGCATTAAATTAATTATATTTGATCTGATATTTTTTGTTGGGTGTAAATCCACAAAAATACTAATAGCCTTTTTACACTGCATGTGAAATCATTCGATTTCAGCATGAAAAGACATAAGGTCGATTTACAAATGTCAAATTTGTATGGGACCTGACATTTGTAAATCGACCTTGAGCTGAAATCGATCGATGAAGTTTGAAAAGGCTATAAAATGCATTTACATATTAATTTTTTCTATGATTTAAAAAAAAACAATGACAAGAGTATGATATGCGAGGCCCCAAGAAGACCTCAAAATAAAAAAAAGTAATTGGCGAATTATTCTTATCTGGCTTAGTTATCGAGATATCGGACGTTAAAGTTTGGAAAAATCGAAAAAGGGAATAAATAAAATTTATCGATAATTATCTTACTCATCGAAATATCGAAACAAATTTCAGTAAAATATATATTTTTAATTTTTAGCTTATTTATCAAAATGTCAAATTTGTATGGTGTGACAAGGCTATTATCTGTGACTTAACGATTACAGCCTTTTCACACTGTATCGATTTTACTCAAGTTCGATTTACAAAATTCAAATTTGTATGGGATCTTACATTTGTAAATTGGCCTTATGTCATTTCAGCTCGACTTCATATGCAGTGTGAAAAGGTCAGCTAAAGATACAATAAGACAGTTTTTCTTTAAGCCGGGATAACAAGTTGCGATAGCAAAAACGTTAATAAAATTTTACTTTTTTGCTCAAAATAAAAAATTATTTTTTCACATCGTCGCCAACTACAATATAAATAAAAGGAAAAAATAAAATTATTGGTCGACGTATTATCGATATCTGGCTTAGTTTTCGAGATATCGTACGTTAAAGTTTGGAAAAATTAAAAAAGGGAATAGATAAAATTTTTCGATAATTATCTTACTTATCGAAATATCGAAAAAAATTTCAGTAAAATATATATTTTTAAATTTTTTATTTTTACCTTATTTATCAAAATGTCAAATTTGTATGGTGTGACAAGGCTATTATCTGTGACTTAACGATTATAGCCTTTTCACACTGTATCGATTTTAGCTCAAGCTCGATTTACAACATTCAAATTTGTATGGGATCCTACATTTGTAAATTGGCCTTATGTCATTTCAGCTCGACTTCATATGCAGTGTGAAAAGGTCAACTAAAGATACAATAAGGCAGTTTTCAGCAGGGATAACAAGCTGCGATAGCAAAAACGTTAATAGAATTTTATTTTTTTGCTCAAAATAAAAAAAATATTTTTTCACATCGTCGCCAACTACAATATAAATATTTGTACCAAAACAAATTTAAAAAAAAAATATTTTGTGTTGACTTTTTTGGACTTATACTGGCCTAAATTTGACTTATACTGGATAATTAATTATCCAGGCTAAGTCCAATATTTTTAATATAAAATATTTTTTCAAAAATTTTTTTCATACACACATTTATATTGCTGTTGGCGATAATTTAAAAAAATAAGTTTTTATTTTGAGTGAAATTTTAACTTTTTATTTAGGCTTTTTTTATCGCAGCTTAGTTATCCAGTCTTAATGAAAAACAGCCTTAATATTTTTAACAATCGACTTCTGGTCGATTTATAACATTCACATTTGTATGGCATCTGACATTTGTCAATCGACCTTATGTCATTTCAGCTCGTTTCGCATGCAGTGTGAAAAGGCTATTAGGTCAACTAAAGATACAATATATTTTTATCAGAAAAACATAAAGGACTTAATCCGCTGCTGTTATAGTTGAAAAAATTCAACCAAATTATGATTTTTCATTTTTAAATTTTCGTAGAACGAAATTAAGACAGAAATTAGAATTATTATTGTTGTTTATTAAACAATTTTCTAATGTTAGATAAGATTCGATAGCATTTACTTTTCTTGTCTTGTGATCCTTAAACATGAGTCATGGACGATATTCGATGATTCATTTCACGAAATCGATTGAAATTAAAATTCCCCCCAAAAATTCTAATCGAAATCATAACAAAAATTCTATAGTCATGCCATAGCTTTATTCTTTTGTATAAAAAAATGGAGAACTTCCAAGAACCAAACGGAAAATATATTTTATTAATATCTATTTAAATATAAATTTATTTGGTATATTTCCAATTTTTGTTGTTATATGTTATGCAATCCTACCTATCACATATAAAACTAGAATTAAGTAATATAATACAATGTCTGTCATACAGCCGCATATTATTTATACACCCAGAGAAATGTGTTAATGATTTATTTATATCTGAGATTTGAGAACTGATAAGCGAAGTATGAGTCAAAAAGTGTTTTGTGTTTTGTATTTTCAAAAAATCAAAAAAAAATCTACTTCCAATGAATAAAAAAACACAAACAAAACTAGTACAAAAGTTCATTAACATGCTAAATGGAACCACAAAAACTATTTTTAAGATCTACAAAGCATAAGTCTACCAAAAAAAAAACTACGAATGATACTCATAAACAAACATCGAAAAAGATTTTTTTGAAGGTAAATAAACCATAAAAAATAAACCCAAACGTTGAATGCAAAGAGTTAATAAACTTTAAAAGGTTATTCGTGTTGGTTTTGACGCGTTCTTTTTTGTATTTGCCTAGCCCCTCCACCGTCCGTCCGTCCAGCTGGCTGACTATGCTGCTTTCAAGTCATAATATGGGCAGTTTGAGAGTTTTGTTCTATGTTGCGTCCCCAAAATAACAGTTAATTGTTAAGAATTTCTTATAGTCATTAAGCAAAGTTACCAAATCACGCACACACCAAAAACACCGTTACAATGTTGGGATAGTACTGCTTTGATTGTGACCGAAGCATGCCGCGTGGTGTGATGTGCTTTTCATAACCGGTTTTTTTTTGGGTTTCATTGAAGACAAACGTACACGGATTTTATGTTCCACGTTGGGTTAGGCACAACACACAGCATGAATTTTCAAATTTTCAAGCCAAGATAATGTGGTATTATTGAGATAGTTTGGATAACGCCCCGTTTCAATTTTTCGATGGGATCTTACAACTTTCGTGGTTAATTGATGGTAAAATGTAACAGAGGACGTTGACATTAAACAGATAATTTGAAGTGTTGAGGAGAACTTAAAGGCATTAGCTGAGAAAAATTTAATAATTCATTGAAAAGTAATTGAAGAATTCGATAACTAAACTAAATAATTATATTAAAAATAATTTAATAATGAATAAAAAAATAATTTGGAAAAAAACGGAATAATAGCCTTTCCAGATTGCATGCGAAATCTAGTTGAAATGACATAAGGTCGATTTACAAATATCATATCCCACACAAATTTGACACTTGAAAATCGATCTTATGTCATTTCAAGCTGAAATCGATTGATTTCGCATGCAGTCTGAAAAGGCTATAACAGTGGTGAGTATGATATCCGAGGCCCAAATATCTGACTTTATTTTTGGATAGACAACCTCAAAATTAGATAAAACTGGTGGACATGTTGTCGATATTTCGCTTACAAGTCAATGAAATCGAGCATATAGCCTTATCATAAAGCATGTGAAATCTAGCTGTAATGACATAAGGTCGATTTACAAATGTTAGATCCCATACAAATTTGACATTTCTAAATCGTACTTATGTCAATTCAGATAGTTTTCGCACGAAGTGTGACAAGGCTATTGGCTGGATTTCTAGTTGAAAAATTTTATGGGCAGTTTGAAAAGGTTTTAGTGGTTTTTACACTTTAAGATACATGGTACAACTTGAAAATATATTATGATATATTATATATATTATTAATATATTTATATATATATATATATATATATTATTATTATTATATTTATATTATATATATTATTAATATATTTTCAATTTATTCGAAACCAAATAAATTTTATATGTAACTTAAAGTTTAGATCTACTAAATCATACAACATTTTTATCTTAAAACTGGAAACAGATTCGAAGTTGTACAATAAATCACATAAAACTGAAGTTTTTTGCCTTTTATCCTAAAATTCTCATAAAAGCCTTGTCGCACTGCATGCGAAACCTATTTTAAGTGACATAACTTCGATTTTCAAATGTCAGATGCCATACAAATTTGACATTTGAAAATCGACCCTATGTCATTTCAGCTAGATTTCGCATGCAGTGTGACAAGGCTATTAAATAATGATAGATTAGACACCCAACCAAAATTTGTCTATCTAAAAACTCGACTTGTAGTCTTTTCAGACTGCATAAGGTCGATTTTTAAATGTCAAATTTGTGTGGAATCTCACATTCGTAAATTGACCATATGTCATTTCAGCTCGATTTCGCATGCAGTCTGAAAAGGCTGTTAGAGGGCGATTTTAATTTTGTACGAAAAAGACTCGATTTCTAGTCAGTCTAAAAAGGCTCTTGATTTAACAGCGACCGACAACTGCATATATGATCGTGTTTACACTATAAAAAATGATTGTTAACGCAGGAAATGTCTTCAATTACAATGGATTGAATTGTATAGAATCCAATAATTATAGAAAATTAATGATACACCCGAAAAATTATAACGGCTTATTAAATACAATAGCTATGCACATACATACATTGTATGTATGTGTACATCTACTTGAGTGCAGTAGCGCAGGGACCTGGCACATCTCTCATCAAATTACTGTAGATAAGACAGAAGACCTATCTTTGTTGTTGTTGCTGTTGTCGTTGAAAATCCGACAATATCAGCAGCAGCAACAACAACAACAACAAGAGTAATGAACCAAAAAAGCACTATTCATCGGGTTTTAAGTTCTTTTTGTGTTGACGTTACGAAATTAAATGAAATGCTGGCTGGCTGTGTGGTTGAGTGTACGGCGTGTGTTCATTGACCCCACAACAATCGGAGTGTCAGAGTGTTGGTGTTTGGCCCAAAAACAAAACAAACACAACTACCGGGCGTCGCGCGGAGAGGAGCCGAACAGAGCCGCACAACACAAGAAGACCATGTGTGTGGAGCGGAGCGGTGGAGTAGAAGAGGTTGTGAGTGAGTGATGACAGAAATTATGTTGTTGTTTTCGGTAATTTGGGATTTCGGATTTCATTTTATATACGCTACTAGGTACCTACTTGGTTGCCATACCGAGTGTGAATTACTTGAGGTTAAAAGTTTTTTTATTCGATAATGTAGAGAACTTAAAGTTTTTGGAATTCTTATTCGTTATCTGTACATGCATACAACACTGTTTTTGGGGGGTTTTGGTTAACGGCATTGGCGGGGTATTGAAATTTATGGGAAATTTTCGATGTCCCCCCACTGTTTAGTATGCCAGTGGCAATAATATTTAAACCACATTTATTATTACTTTATGTTATGTTTCGTTTTGGCGAATCAAACTAAGTTCAGGGAAAGGTATTTGCGAAGGGTTTTTGTGGCAAAAAACAAAAACCAATATTGTTGAAACAAAACTGAAACTAGTTGAGTTAGCCAAAAATTCCAGTTGTGAACCAGAATCAAAGACACTAATAGCCTTTTCAGAATACATGTGAAATCTAGTTAAAAGGACATAAGGTCGATTTACAAATGTGACATTTGGAAATCGACATTATGTAATTTCAGATAGATTTCGCATGTAGTGTGACAAGGATATAGTAAACTTGTCACCGATCGATTTCAGCCTGAAATTACATAAGGAGGTTGATTTTCTAATGTCAAATTTATATGGGATCTGACATTTGTAAATCGACCTTATGTCATTTCAGCTAGATTTCGCATGTAGTCTGAAACGGCTATAATTAAGAGAATATGCATCAGAGTTATCGGATAGTTAGCCAACTTTTTGCAAGGTTTTGTTCACATTGTAAGATTTCTGAACGACTCTGATAAATTGTACACAAAATGTTAAAGTGTAAACTCGTCTCCACGTCTGAAATCAAACTGCTTGCGAAATCAAGCGATTTCGGCTCAAGGTCGATTTACAAATGCCAAATTTGTATGACATCTGACATTTGTAAATCGACCTTATTTATTTCAGATCGATACAGTCTGAAAAGGCCTTATAGCCTTGTCACACTGCATGCGAAATCTAGTTTAAATGGCATAAGGTCGATTTATAAATGTCAGATTCCATACAAATGTGTCATTGGAAAATCGACCTTATGTGACTTGAACTAGATTTCCCATGCAGTGTTGCAAGACTATTATATAGCCTTTTCAGACTGAATGCAATCAATAGATTTCAGCTTGAAATGACAATGTAATGAAATGATCTGACATTTGTAAATTGACCTTATGTCATTTCAGCTAGATTTCGCATGTAGGCTGAAAAAGCTATTATAATTAATCTAAAAAGCTATAAATTAATCTTAGTGAAATATTTTTTAGGATTATTCTCTTTTCAAAACCGCTATAGACCCAAGAAAATAGTTATTCGCTTAGAACGAACATTTATAAATAAACTTAAATAAACAATTTTTTAGCAAGTTTTGTCAACATACCTTGGAATTATCAACAACAATAATTGCATGAAATTGTAGAAAAACATTTCCTAGACATTTCTCAGAAATGTGTTAAGAACTAAAAAAAATTCCCGCTGCTTGGAAATAGGTACGTTTTTAAAATAAATAAAAAACTAACTTGGTAAACAACAAGTCATCAAATATGACGTATATTATTAAATGTCGGTAATAGAGTAAACAAAAACGCCATACATATTCACATCAGTAGACACAATACCTACCTACATTTTGCACATGTATGCATAAAATTGTCAAGTCTAAAACGCATCGGTAGGTAGGTATCTTATTAGAAATAAAATAATATGACGTTAATACTGACTGGACTGACTGATTGACTACTATAAAAACACACAAACTGAACGATAGCAAAGACGCAAAGACAAT
The DNA here is from genome assembly GCA_947397865.1 of Polietes domitor. Classification (NCBI taxonomy): domain Eukaryota; kingdom Metazoa; phylum Arthropoda; class Insecta; order Diptera; family Muscidae; genus Polietes; species Polietes domitor. The sequence goes on along the minus strand of OX377619.1, from coordinate 155,281,601 downwards.
CAAAATCAATTGGAATAAAAAACAACGGCAAATACTCAAAAAACAGAATCTTGAATGTTTGTGACCTACACCAATGTATAAATAATTTATTATTTACACACGCATACGACGACGACAATGACAACCAGGGCCGTGCGCAGGGGGGGGGTTTTGGGGGTTCAAACCCCCCCCCAGGGAGATTTTCAGGCTTAATTTTTTAAAATCTTGTGAAACGTCAATGCTGTAAAATATATATTTTTAAATATTTCGATTTTTATTCTCTTGATATTATCAATCAAGAAAATTACATTAAAAGTTTTTGGGATTTGAAATTTTCCTTATATTGGGTCGACTTAAAAATAATGTTCGCGCCACCTAGAATACATCTGCAACGTTGAGTGTTGAGAATTCTCAATGGGATTCACCAATCCTTTCCGCAAAAACCGAAAGTCTTTGATTGCTAAATGTTGTTAAAACATTTGGTTTTCTTTGCAAAACCATCTAAAAATAAAACAATAACAACGAAATAATGTAGTTTGCAAAAGAAAATACAAGCAAGTTAACATAAAAAGAGAGAGATTTCTCATTCTGTTGTTTTAGTCTCTTTAGTGAAGTAAAGAGCGTCAAGAGGAGAAATGCGAGCTATACAAATTAATAGATAAAATTTGCTTTTGCAAAACCCATTTCTTTGTTCCTATTTTTCTACTCTAGCAAGGTTATTTCTCCATTTATCTTCGTATGTGAATCAATCAGATAAAATCAAGAGCTAAGTCAGAGGATTTTTCCTTAGATTTAGATGATTTTTTTCTATTGTTAATAGCGTGTTCTGATATGTTAAATTTGTACGGATTTTGCAGCAAAATCCGATGGGAAATCTTTGGTGTTCTGATATCGTTTTTCATTAAATTAGATATCAGTTTAAGAGGATCTGCACAAGATATGATATATCGGCAAACAAAATGTATAATAAAATAATAATTACGCTTCACAAAATTAATTATTAAAGATATTGATTAAAGAACAGAATACATGTATGTGAAGACACAGTTTCCGCGTTTAGTCATATCATTTTGTCTTTTATTGTAACCTAAAATATCCATAAGTAAATAAATGGTAAAATTACTTAAATAAAAATTAATTCAATTTTTGTTTATAAAAATGCGTACACATCACACCGGTAGACAGTTTTGTCTCAGTCTCAGTATGTGCAAATTAATTCTTCAATGACGCTTGACATCAGTATTATTCTAATTGGAGTCCAGAGTTACACGGAGTTATATCTGATATGACCGACCGGGTTTTTATAGAATCCGAAAGAATCGGTGGATTTTGCATAATAAGAGGATTTTTCTGCTTGTTTATATAAAAAGTTAGACTTCGCTTAAACAAATAAATAAACTCCTTTTAATATTAATTGAAAAATGTCTAATTTTAAAATACTCAATTGGTTATCATAATCCTATCAATATGGTATGGTGTGTAGTGAAAGTATTCCTATTTAAAAGGTGTAAACATTTTGTTGCGTAAATAATTATATTCAGACAAATTTCACTCTTCATACGTTCTTTTTATTAATTTTGTATTTGCAGAGAGATAATCTGCAGTCAATAGAAATTCCTGAGGATCTTCATGTTGAAAATCCAACTTCCTCAAATGTTGCACCTTCAATTGTAGCAAACGTGGTAAACCAATATGACATAGGACTATTCTTGAATAAGCCTGCAATTAAAAGTATTGATTTTGCTAGTAAACTTCAAGAGAAAATTTGGGATCCACCTGCAGATTATCAATTTCCAGCATCAGGGCCGAGAAGTTTGAAGTTCCAAAGATCTTGGATAGAAAAATATAAATGGTTAGCTTACTCTGCGAAAATGGGAGGCGCTTTCTGCAAATCCTGTGTCTTATTTGGTATTAAAGAGTCAACAGTAAACAATCAAAAGTTAGGAAACTTAGTCACAAAACCTTTTACAAATTGGAAGAAAGCACTAGAGAAATTTGCAAACCATTCCAATTTGGAATACCATAGAACGTCTGTAATAAAATCAGAATTGAGAGCTGACATTGAAAAAGAAGCTACGGTATCCGTCGACTTACAATTATCGAAGCAAAGGTTAGATTTTATTAATGAAAGCAGGAAACATATGGAAGCAATTGTACAAACAGTGATTCTTTGCGGTCGACAAGGGTTATCACTCCGCGGAAGTAATGATGCTGGTAGAATCATTTCTGAAGAACCTGTTCATAACGGAAATTTTCGAGCTCTTCTAAGGTATAGAGCGCTAAATGATGAGGATCTCAAGAATCACTTGGATAATTCCCCCAGAAACGCAATGTACATCAGCAATCGCGTACAGAATGAACTTGTGTTAATATGCCACAATTTAATTCAAAAGGAACTCGTCGATAGGATCAACAACTCCAAGGCTTTCACCGTATTGGCGGATGAGCTAGCGGACATTTCAGGAGTAGAACAAATATCAATTTGCATCCGGTATATTCATAAAAAAAAATGAGACATTTAGAATTTGTGAAGATTTTCTTAGTTTTGTTCCAACCACACAATTTAATGGAAAAGGATTGGCAACAGCTATATTAAATTATCTGGAATCTTCAGGCATAGATTGTACGTACTTTTTCGGCCAATGTTACGACGGTGCAAGATCTATGAATGGAGAGTTTCACGGAGCTCAAGCGTACATTCAGGCAAAGTACAACTTAGCTCTGTATTCACATTGTGCAGCTCACAGTTTTAATTTGGTCGTCAGTTACGCGTTCAAAGTTGTCCCCATAAGAAATTGTCTAGGAACTATACAGAGTGTCTATAATTTTTTCAACTATCCCAAACGTCTCCTCGCCCTTCAAGATGCAATTGCAAAAAATCCCAATCTGCGGGATGAAAATAAGATGAAATTGATCATCAATTGATATCAAATTTTGTATGTCTATTTCCTTCCAAAACTTCAACTCTAAATGAAGATGCATGCAAACAATTATTTGAAAAATACGCTTTAATTTTGCATGACGATTCTCCTGAAGTGTGGATTAGTGAAGTAAAGCTTTGGCGAATACGAATTTCGGATATACGTGTCAACAATTCGCTCGAAGCTCTTGATGTCTGCAATGCAAATGTATTTCCAAATGTTCATAAAATCTTGCTTGTTATGGCTGTATTACCAGTAAAAACATCAACTAATGAACGGTCATTTTCAACATTGCGTCGCCTGAAAAATTACTTACGTTCTACTATGAGTGAAAATCGACTGAACGGGTTGGCTTCGTTGAATATTCATCGAGACATTGAAGTTGATGTTAAAGTTGTATTAGATGAATTTTTTAATGTACCCCGACGCATTAATTTATTAAAACAATAAGTCGCTTCGAAGTTGATTTTTGTTCATTTAAAATACTATATAAAAAGTATGTTTGATTAATAAATAATATTCCATATACATATAAGCATCCATATCTGCATAGTTTTTTTATTTTTATAAGAAAACACTGAAAAAAATGTTTGATACTGAAGCATACTAAAATTGAGTCTGAGAAATGTACTAAATCTAAGCACATTTGTAGTTAAAATGAGTAAATAAAACTCATTTTAAATAAATTTTACTTGATTTGAGTACGAACGTACTACATTCAAGTAAAAAATAAACTTATATTGAGTAAAGGCATACTGGGTGCCAAACAGATACCAATTTCCTTGATTTAAGTACATTTTTACTGGAATTTAGTAAATTTTTTCCGAGTGTATATAAAACCCCCCCCAGGGCCAAATCCTGCGCACGGGCCTGATGACAACAGCCAGCAACAAAAACAACACGAACGTTAATAGCAGCAAAAACGGCAAGAATAATAATAGCAGTTCTATACTATGACAAGAAGAGGACAGGCATGACACGACACGCCACACCATCACACATCACCGCGCCAGCACCATCATCACTATTAACACCGGCATCATATCACCACCATCAAATATCATCTACAAAAGAGCACTACTAGATATTAACTATAATAGACTCTTCTAAACATGCTTTTCTCTCTCACTCTCTGGTGATACATATACACACGTGTGTGTGTATGTTTCCTCGTGGTTATGATCTCATGCAAATGCATGTTCGATGTAGTCTAGTAGTAGACACAACCCTACTTGTGTGTATTTGTGTTTGAGCTTAAGAACCTAACACTTTAAGATACGCGTGCATGGACGAACATCTGTGTTGTACCGGCCTGTGTAAGATGAGGTTTATGGTGCGGTTGGCCCGATCATGTTGCAGATAAATTAAAATGATTTGATTTGTTCTTTTAAAGTATGCCAGGTTTGGAAAAGCTGGTGCATTTGTACCATATTTTCTACAATTGGCAAAATACATATAAAAATGATAGGAAGTTGCATAAAGGATTGTTTACATTTGATGATTTATTGTACAATTAGTTTGCGTTGTACAAAAATCTTATAAAAAACTTGCGACGAATTGGCCGACTTCCGATAACTACATATAAGACCTGTTCGGCTTACTAGCTTAATATTTGTATGGAATTTATTCGCTTAACCAGAAAGTATCTTACTAATCTCCTATTTACCGAGAAAGGTGATGCCACCTTATCAAGTCTCTTAACTTTAAGCTAGTAAGCCCAATCGAACAGGCCTTTAAATTATGAAACTATTTTGTCATCACAAATATGAATGAGTTTGATATTTGAAATGGACTTTAGACGTGAGAAACGTTAAAGCCTTTTCAGACTACATGTGAAATCTAGCAGAAATGACATAAGGTCGATTTACAAATGTCAGATCCCATGCAAATTTGACATTTGAAAATCTACCTTATGTCATTTCAAGCAAAAATCGATTTAGCTTTTTTCTAGATTAATTTAACCCATTAATTGATTGATTGATTTAACCCATTAACGCCCATCAAAATCTGTTGATCAAATATCACGCGCTTAACAGTTCTCCTCATGTGGGGACAGAGGGCGGTAATGGTTTATGATGGTTAGATTTGTGGAAGCTTTCTCTATTTAAAGATGATCTAATTATAGTAATTTCCGAAAAAATATTTCAAATGACTGTATACAACCACAATTCTGAGATGACATATGATTTGCACTTTAAGATGATTTAAGGCGTTTAGATTTGTTGACAAAATCCGGGTTTTTGTATATTTAAAGTTATATATCTCACGGTTTGATTTATTGAAACACCAAGAATAAAATTTAGTATTTCATTCCAACCGTAGTTTTAAAACAAGTTTTTTTCTTAAACTCTCTCTGAAGAGTGGTACATTAAGGTGATTTATGGTGATGGTTAGATTTATTAACCCTAGAGTACTAACCATATTTTATATACTATGGATTTTTTGTATTTAAAATATGTAAATATTAATTGTATAGCAAGTTCCAAAACATATCCTAGTTGGATGATTTATATTTCTTTATTAAAGAAGCAAGAAAAAATTAAAAAAATCGTCGTCTGCATTTTTCTATACAAATTATAGCTATATAGTTGTTAAAACACCTACTCGGCGAAATTTCTTTACAAATCGTTTGATTTATTAATAGTGTTGTGATATATCTGAATTTTACAAGTTTCTTCAGCGTAAAAAGGGCTATTTTTCTTTAAGCCGGGATAACAGCTGCGATAACAAAAAAGGAATTTAATTTTTTGTTCAAAATAAAAAAGTTTCACTTTGTCACCAATTACATTATAAATATTTGTATCAAAACAAATTTAAAAAAATATTTTTATTGTGCTGACTTTTCTTTTCTTACACTGGATAATTATATAGACTAAGTCCACAATTTTTAACACAAAATTATTTTTTCAAAATTTGTTTTCACACACACACTGATATTGCTTTTGGCGACAATTTTAAAAAAGATTTTTTTATTTTGAGTGAAATTTTATTTAGATTTTTGTTATCACAGCTTAGTTATCCAGTCTTAAAGAAAACCTGCCATATATTGTTCCATAAAATCAACACACAAATTTGTTATGATTATTTTTCCAATTTTCGTCGGAGATGGCCTTAATATTTCTACATTAACTTTGAGAGTATATAAAGCCAATCACGCCCACTTATAGCCTATTCCCACTGCATGCGAAATCAATGGATTTCAGATTGAAATGACAGGTCCATATTCAAAAGTCAAATTTGTATGGCATCTGACATTTCTAAATTGAACTTATGCCATTTCATGCAGTCTGAAAAGGCTATTATATAAAATGTTGTGAAAATTTAGATTTTTTTAAAATAATTTTTGCAAGTTGTTTAGTGTAAACAGAACCTTTTGACAATCGTCTATTATATAAAAATGATGTGAATTCAAACTTTTGCATTGAAACAGTCGCTCACAAATTTAGAAAATTGTTTAAAAAAATAACCATTTGCAAACGCTAATGTTTTCGAGTGTAAACAGAACCTTTTGACAATTGTTTGTCGAACAAGTTTGATAGCACATAGTACGGACTTTTGTCCAGGATTGTTCTGAACATTGAAATGTCATAAAACTCAGCTTGCCAAATCAGGATTGCAATCTACATTTTATACTTCAGTGTATGTATCTCTCATGCTGTAGCCTTCCAATAGTACCCATTTTCCTTTGTCCCTGCAATAAAAGAAAAACACATTTTCACTTTCATCACAAATCCTGCCAATTGCCAACAACACAACACATTCACTTTCATTGTGTCCATAAAGATCCACGAAAAGTGGTCATACTACGTACTACAAATGAGGGGGGGAAGTAAATATCCTACATCCTACGAAAACAAACTATGACAGAGATCTTCCACAACCCCTGTTTGGGGGCAGCTGATACACATGCATATCTATATGTATGTATATGTAAATCCATACATGTGTTTATGTGCAGAAAACAACACACATGCAAAAGAGATACTACACGACTAACAACATTTGACATTGACGCGTGTGTAGCTTGAACAACATAAAAATACCCACCCAATGCACATGGAAAACCCCCCACCCATGGCTGAAGCCGCCACAAGACAAACGTCCGTGGTGGGGAGGAAAACCCAAAGCCAAAGACAGAAAAATCAACCCTCTGCAAGCATGTATGGACGTCACAAGCATCAACATCACAAACAGCAGCAACAATATCATCATCATCACCAGCAGCAGCAGCAACAAAAACAGCACTACCGCACACTCTGGCACACACACACACCCCACCACTCTCTCTCTCTCACAGTCAGAATTCTCTCCACACACCCATGTTCAGTGGTACTCACCGCCACCTCATACTTAATGTCTACGACTGTCGTGTCGTACTAATGGTTCGGGACTGCCTTAAGTTGAAAACTCATGCACTGCCTGTGCCTGCTGGCGGCTGGCTGCCTGCATACACGAACCCCGACTACGATAGTATACAGAATTTGTTCTGCATGCGTGTGTGTACTGTGTGCGAGTTAGCTTATATCTGTGAGATACTTTTGTTGTGCTGTGTTGTTGCTGCCTGGTTGTTCCTGGCTGGCTCTCTGTGTGCGGTGCGATGATGTTGTGTCGAAAACGCCTGCACTGCCTCCACGTGTAGTTCAAGTTCAAAGTTGTTTTCAACAAAGTTGTATGTGCTCGCGTATATATGCATGTATGTAAGTAGAACGTTCTGACTGTCTCTGTTGTTGCTGTCTCTCTGCCTCCTCTCGTTATGCCATGGCAGTGATGGTGGTGGCGGCACAACAGCTTTTGCAGTTTGTTGTTATTGTACAACATCAACGAAAACATATCGCGTGTGTGTGTATTTATGCAGTGCATTGTTGTTGCTGCTCTCTGTTGTGTAAAATTGTATACGAGCGGTTACTGCAACATTTGCGGGTATCCATCCGTTCGGTCGTTCAGACATTGGGTCGAAACGGAAATTATTTTCAGTGATAATTTGCACGAACAATTCGGAAAACTCGCCGCCTTATTTTCAATGTAAATTGTTAATAAAGTTTTATAGCGACTACAAATTATATGTAAGGGGGAACCAAGACAAATCGTATAGCCTTTTCAGACTGCATGCGAAATCAATCGATTTTGGTCGATTTTCAATTGTCAAATTTGTATGGGATCTGACATGTCATTTCAGCTAGATTTAGCAGGCAGTCTGAAAAGGCTTTTTTCAGTTGTTTTTAACGTTCTTTTGGCAATTTACTTGCTTTATGAAAGAAGAAGGAAGCTCACATTTTTTATAATAAATTATAACACGGGTTCAGTAGCTTGGGAGATTATTAAATAATTTTATTATCTGGCTACCCACTGTGCATTTGTCATTTCGTTGCCTTCCACAGCAGCAGTTCCCCTTTTTGACCGGAGCTTTTGGGTTTACTGCTGTGGTGGCTGCTTGGCTTTAAAATGCTGTGCGATGATGATTTGCTCTGCGTTCTTATGAATTCTCCATAGCGTCATCAACAGCAGCGTTATTTGTTGTTCATTCTTTTTGTTTCTCTCATTACGTTATGTCTGCCGCTTATTCAACTTTTTTTCTGCTGTCTTATTGTTGTTAAATATATTTCTACACGAGCTGCACGAGCATATGATTGTTGGTTTGTTGTTGTTGTTGTTGTCATTGTTGGTGTACTTTGTTGTTTTATTTTGGGGTTTGTCAAGTTTGTTGGACTTTCATATCAATAAAACCAAAAAACGAAAGAAAGAAAAGCACAGAGCGAATGAAAAGAAACCGAAACAGTAAAGTAGGGAGGGAAGGCACAAATGATCGTAACAGTTTTGAAAATGAATAATAATTATTCCCCTGGCGAGAATTTTTTTGTACCACACTAACTAATAAATTTCTTTGAGTGTAAACCACAACATTTCCAGAGTTTAGGGATTTTCCAGAAAAAAGAAATAATCAGTTGGGTATAAATAGGGAATCATATTATTCATAAGACCATAATTTTAATTGTATCAGGACTTACTGTGATTGTTGTAATTTTTATAAACAATTTAGATCATAATTTTATTTATATCAAGACTATAATATATATGAATATGTATTCCCTCGTTAGTTTTTCAATTACCCATCTTTTTAGTTTTAATGGAAAATTCATTTATCAACATACATTTTTCGAGTGTACTCGTTTACGAATTTCGTACACTCAGCAAAAACACAACGAAACCTACCATAATCAAATGACAGCCAACCAATAGCGGCGGCGTATGTAAAACAAGACAGAGGCAGGTCAACGACCAGCAAAGCGTCATAGCGCGCTGTGTTAAACAGAGAAGAAGAAAGAAGTTTTTCGGGCTTTTTTTCTCTTGTCGAGAGGTGGTTTGTAGGAGAAAGAGGAGAAACACCAACCAGCAAATAGCCGACGACGCTCAAAAAAATAAAACGAGTCGTCTTGGTGTTGTAAAGAGGGGCGGCGGCGGCTGCGGCAAGAGGCAGACAAGTACAACCGAAAAATAAATTACAAATAAACCAAAAAAAAGCGTTGAGATATATTCGCTGTAAAAAGAAACATTTCGTTCTGGAAGATAATTTACATTGAAAGGAAAATTTTTGAAATACAAAACCCGAAAAAAAACAAACATTTTGATATAAAGAAATTTTCCATAGGTATATACATACATACATACTTTAGTACATAAGTATTATGTACATATATATTTTCTTTGGCCATGACTGCGTTATAACACCTGACAGTTGATCTGATCCATGGAAGTATCACACTTTCGTTATAATCACTATTAATCATATAATGCCAATAAGGTAAGAGTTTGATTGGAAACATATTTGGTAGCACTTTTTTTGTGCAAAACTCAGAAAATTACCTTTTCACACTACTTACGAAATCTAGCCGAAATGACATAAGGTCGATTTACAAATACCACATCCCATACAAATTTGGCATTTGTAAATCGACCTTATGTCATTTTAAGCTGAAATCGATTGATTTCGCATGCAGTGTAAAAAGGCTATGAAACAAGTTATTCGTATAATGTCAATAAGATATCTGAAAATTACCTTTTCATACTACTTACGAAATCTAGGGTCGATTTACAAATACCACATCCCATACAAATTTGGCATTTGTAAATCGACCTTATGTCATTCTAAGCTGAAATCGATTGATTTCACATGCAGTGTAAAAAGGCTATGAAACACATTATTCGTATAATGTCAATTAGATATTTGGTGTGGTTTATTTGACAATCAAGCATTTGCTTTAGATTAGTGGCAAATAAACACACTTCACCGTTTTTTTTGATAACTTGGTAGCATTTAGTGCTGTGCACACATGCAATTTGGAATCCGATTTTAGTTCTGTAAAGATTTTTCACATACATTGTATCATTCATAAGATCTAAGCTTTACATTACAGATATAACTTAATTTTCATCGAAGAATGCAAATTTTATTAAGTTTTCGTCCTAATCTACTTTCAATTTTAAAATTTAAACAGCGCTTTAAGGTCTGACTAGAAAAACACGACACGATGATGACAATAGTGCCGTCTCGTACGTTCTTATTTGAATAGGTCATCACTATCGAGTGTCGTGTCTCGTCTGTCTGAAGAGGCCCTTTAGAGGCTTTTATGAATGGCAAGTACACAGAAGGAGAATTTCCTTCCAATAGTAGCATTGCACTTTACAATTATCGTGTCTCGTCTCTTAGAAACGGCTATAATTTGTACATCATTTGAATAGGCTCGAGCTTTCAGATTTATTTAAAATACGGAATATGCTTCATACATATTTTAATTTTTTCCAACTCATTACTGAATAAAACCAAAAGCAATTGAGGTGAACGAAAAGGCCTATTTTCTTGACTAAAGACAAGACAACATTGGTCCAAATTTGTCACTTTCCTCTGACAAAGATATTAAAATCTATCTAAAATAAAAAATAATTTTCCAAACAAAAATTAAGCTAGCTAGCCCAATCGAACAGGCCTAATATTTAATTATGGTTATATGTTGCTTATAATTTCATTATACCCTCCAGGATGGGGGTATACTAACTTTGTCATTTCGTTTGTAACACCTTGAAATATCTACCTGAGACCCTATAAAGTATATATATTCTTGATCGTCATAAAATTCTAAGACGATCAAGCCATCTAAACGAAAGGAGCCAGAACGTTCAAATTTTCCATAAATACGTCTTATATTTCCCATTTCAATCCCAACCGATCTACGGTTGGGATTGAAATGGGGCGAAATATTTGGTATGCGCATTCCCCTTATAGCAAAAACGTGCACCATAAAGTGATTCTTATTTGTAGGGGGTGAAATGGGGCAAAAACGGGATAAAAATGGTACATATTAAACGACAACAGCTAGAAACTCGAAATTCGGTGTGTACATTCCTCTAATTGAATAGATACATAATATAAAAGTATTTTTTCCAAATTCGTACTTTTAAGGGGCAAAATAGGAATAGAGGGATAAAAATGGTACCAACCAAACGGCTGTACCTAGAATAATGAAATTCGGTGTATACATTCCTCTGATTGCATAGATAAGTAAAATACACGGATTTTTCAAAATTCGTACTTTTTGGGGTTAAAATGAAAAAAGGGCGATAAAAATAGTACCAATCTAATGACCGCAGCTAGAGTCATGAAATTCGGAGTATACATTCCTCTGAGTGTGTAGACACGAAAAATAAACGGATTTTTCAAAATTCGTACTTTTTGGGGTTAAAATGTAAAAGGGGATAAAAATAGTACCAATCAAATGACCGCAGCTAGAGTCATGAAATTCGGAGTATACATTCCTCTGAGTGTGTAGAAATGAAAAATAAACTGATTTTTCGAAATTCGTACTTTTTGGGGTTAAAATGAAAAAAAGGCGATAAAAATAGTACCAATCAAATGACCGCAGCTAGAGTCATGAAATTCGGAGTATACATTCCTCTGACTGCGTAGACACGGAAAATAAACTGATTTTTCGAAATTCGTACTTTTTGGGGTTAAAATGAAAAAAGGGGATAAAAATAATACCAATCAAATGACCGCAGCTAGAGTCATGAAATTCCGAGTATACATTCCTCTGACTGCGTAGACACGGGAAATAAGCGCATTTTTCGAAATTAGTACTTTCAAGGCATACAATGGTACAGAGGGATAAAAATAGTACCAACTAAACGACTACAGCTAGAATGATGAAATTCTAATTGCGTAGAAACGTCAAGGGGGTAAAAATGGTAGCAACCAAATGGGCGCAGCTGGAATCATTAATTCGATGTATACATTCCTCTGACTGCATAGACATGCAAAATAAAAAGTTTTTTTTTCAAATTCGTACTTTTTCTTTTACGGCGAAAAATTTGTTGAATCATGAAGTTAGGTTATTTTGCACTATGTACGTCTGATAATGGATTTTCAAAATTTGTACTTTTGGAATTCAAATGGAATGGAAATACAACCAACTGTAGCACCCACTATCTACCAATATTTATGGCTTTGAAAATATTTTTGAAAATTTAAATATAAGAATAATTATTTTTGAATTGACGTATTGGTAGCCTTGCCTTATAAGCGTGATTTGAAATAATTAAAATATTATATTATATATTAAGTGCAGTAATATTACAGGAAAATATAATTTTTTTTTAAAATAGCCAAACCAAATTCAAATATTGAAAAATTAATTTTATAAAAATTAATTATTAATTAATTTAATATTACTGCACTTCTACGAAAACCGACAACCTCTGTGGAATGCAATCCATGGTGGAGGGTATATAAAGTTCGGCCCGGCCGAACTTAACGCCGTTTTTACTTGTTTTCATTAGAATACTAGTATTTTTAGGCGACCGGATATTATGCTGTACTTATTCGGCGATTTTGAAGCATCTTGCGTTGAAGTTGGCAACACCACCCCGCCGCCGCCGAATACCCTTGCATACAATGTTGTCTGATTTGTTATTAATTGCTTTAAAATTTTCGTAATTACCTACAATTTCAATCATGTCTGAGGAGGGATTATTTGTCATTTGTCACAATTTATTACTCATTTTTGGTGCAGCAACAAACAACCACCTCTCTCATGTAAGAGCTTCGCATGTCCGTCCGCTTTCCTTTCACTGTGCGTGTGGTGTGGTGATCGTGTTATATGCATCTCATATACTTACATATATATATATATATATATACCCATGCATAATAACGACAATAAAACAAATACCGACAAGTATGTGCTTTGCCCTATGCATGTGCCCGTGTATATCTGGCTGCAAGTTCAAGGATAACTGCTCTGCGCTGCGCTGAGCGTCTCTGTTTTGCGTGTTGCGCTGTTTCGTACGTTCGCTCGTCTTCAGTTCAGTTCAGTTCAGCGTTAGTAAGTGCAGTCGGTTTGCGTCTGTTTTCAAAATTTGTGTGTACTTTTTCACTCTTTTTCTTCCTCTTCTTTACAATGAATGACCATGACTTTGACTCACATAACAAATGCGAGTGAAATAAAAAACGCAAATACAAAAAGGAGAAAAATACAAATAAAGCAAATGGCAAACAACAAAAATGCATATTGCAGAAACCAAATGCGAACAGCCAGCCCTGGTAATTCCATAACGTTCGCTGGTCTTGCAGTATGACATATTGTTTTTGTATGACTTATCCTGTTCGGTGACGCCCCTCCCACACAAACTTAGCCCACACCAAGAATGATTTGTGCTCAAGTCCAATTTCAAATTCATTTCAATCAAAATCAAAATCTTTGCATTGTTTTCCGCCAAACAACTTAATTTACGTTAAGTTGGTCAGTATTTTTTTCAGTTCAAAACGAATGAACGGACGGACGGATGACGATGATGATAAACTTGTTTATCTTGATGTTCGTATAAAATAATAACGAGCTGGCAACCAAGCCAGCCAGTCAGCCACATAAAAACAAATACAAAACAACAAAATTTCAATAATTTATAGCTTGTTTAGCAGCATCTTCCTCTGTGGGTTGGGTCCACTCCAACCTCACGCAGCTCTTAATTGATTGTATAAACATTCACACCAAGACAAGACAAGACAGAACGGTGTAGCCCCCAATAAAGAAGAAATTCTAATTGCCAACAAAAATGTATGCAGCAGATACCAACAATATTCGTATATTCGCTATAAAATATCTATATTCAATAATTTATGAATATTTTATTGTAGTTCGAGAACCAAAAGATTGCATAAATTGAATACAAATTTTGGCCGAATGAGTGTGAGCATGAGTATTAAATAATATGGGAACGAATCGAAAAAGTGATGCCAATATAGAGTGAATATGGTTGGGAATGGCACATATTTTAGAGATTTTAAAGCATTACACAATAAATTAAGGTAATTTTTTTTAATTTTTTTAATTTTTTTACTTTTGGAGATTCTAAAGTATTTATTACACAATTAATTAAGGAAAAAATAATAACGAGTAACTAGATAAATGATGCCAATATAACGCAAATAAGGATGGAAATCTGGCATATTTTAGAGATTTCAAAGCACAATAAATTAAGGGAAAAACATTAAACTATGTTATTACATAACAAGAGAAAAAGTGCTGCCAATATAAAATGAATATGGTTGGGAATCGGCCTTATTTTAGAGATTTTAAAGCATTACGCGATAAATTAAAGGAAAACATTAAAAAATGTAATAATATCAAGGAACTATAAAAAAGTTGTGCCAAGGCAGAACTTTCTATAGAGGTGAAGCCAATCGAATTTAGAGATTTTAAAGCATTACGCGATAAATTAAAGGAAAACATTAAACAATGTAATAATATCAAGGAACTAGAAAAAAGTGGTACCAAGTCAGAATTTTCAATAGAGCTGAAGCCAATCGAATTTTAGAGAATTTAAAGGGAAAAACATTAAACTATGTTATTACATAACAAGAGAAAAAGTGCTGCCAATATAAAATGAATATGGTTGGAAATCTGGCTTATTTTAGAGATTTTAAAGCATTATGCGATAAATTAAAGGAAAACATTAAACAATGTAATAATATCGAGGAACTAGAAAAAAAGTGGTGCCAAGTCAGAATTTTCGATAGAGCTGAAGCCAATCGAATTTTAAAGATTTTAAAGCATTACGCGTTAAATTAAAGGAAAACATTAAGCTATGTAATAATATCAAGGAACTAGAAAAAAGTGGTGCCAAGTTACAATTTTCGATAGAGCTGAAGCCAATCGAATTTTAGAGATTTTAAAGCATTACACAATAATTTGTCTGAAAAGTATTAAACTATATAATAATAGCAAGGAGCTAGGGAACTAGTGCTGCCAAATAAACATTTTCGATAAGGCTGGACACAAACGAATTTTAGAGATTTAAAAGCATCGCACACTAAATTAAGGGAAAAACATTAAATTATATAATAATAGAAAGGAATTAGTAAAAAAGTGTTGCCAAGTCAATTTAAAGTTTTTCAAAAAAAAAATCAAAAACGTCTGAAATCCATTGTATTTTAGAGATTTTAAACATTATACTCTAAATTATCAGAGAATAGCAAGGAGTTTGTAAAAAAGTGCTGCCAACATAAAATGAATATGGCTGAAAATCTGGCTTATTTTAGAGATTTTAAAGCATTATGCGATGAAGCCAATCGAATTTTACAGATTTTAAAGCATTACACAATAATTTGTCTGAAAAGTATTGAACTATATAATAATAGCAAGGAGCTAGGGAACTAGTGCTGCCAAATAAACATTTTCGATAAGGCTGGACACAAACGAATTTTAGAGATTTAAAAGCATCGCATACTATATTAACGGAAAAACATTAAATTATATAATAATAGAAAGGAATTAGTAAAAAAGTGTTGCCAAGTCAATTTAAAGTTTTTCAAAAAATTTCAAAAAGGTCTGAAATCTATTGTATTTTAGATATTTTAAACATTGTACTCTAAATTATCAGGGAAATTCCAAATAATTGCAGAATAGCAAGGAGTTTATAAAAAAGTGCTGCCAACATAAAATGAATATGGCTGAAAATCTGGCTTATTTTAGAATTTTAAAGCATTACGCGATAAATTAAAGGAAAACATTAAACAATGTAATAATATCGAGGAACTAGAAAAAAGTGGTGCCAAGTCAGAATTTTCGATAGAGCAGAATCCAATCGAATTTTAGAGATTTTAAAGCGTTACGCCATAATTTGTCTGAAAAGTATTAAATTATATAATAATAGCAAGGAGCTAGGGAACAAGTGCTGCCAAATAAACTTTTTCCATAAGGCTGGACACAAACGAATTTTAGAGATTTAAAAGCATCGCATACTAAATTAACGGAAAAACATTAAGTTATATAATAATAGAAAGGAATTAGTAAAAAAGTGTTGCCAAGTCAATTTAAAGTTTTTCAAAAAATTTCAAAAAGGTCTGAAATCCATTGTATTTTAGAGATTTTAAACATTATACTCTAAATTATCAGAGAATAACAAGGAGTTTGTAAAAAAGTGCTGCCAACATAAAATGAATATGGCTGAAAATCTGGTTTATTTTAGAGATTTTAAAGCATTACGCGATAAATTAAAGGAAAACATTAAACAATGTTATAATATCGAGGAACTAGAAAAAAGTGATGCCAAAGCAGAATTTTCTATAGAGCTGAAGCCAATCGAATTTTAGAGATTTTAAAGCATTACGCCATAATTTGTCTGAAAATTATTAAACTATATAATAATAGCAAGGAGCTAGGGAACAAGTGCTGCCAAATAAACATTTCGATAAGGCTGGAGTCAAACGAATTTTAGAGATTTAAAAGCTTCGCACACTAAATTAACGGAAAAACATTAAATTATATAATAATAGAAAGGAATTAGTAAAAAAGTGTTGCCAAGTCAATTTAAAGTTTTTCAAAAAAAATCAAAAACGTCTGAAATCCATTGTATTTTAGAGATTTTAAAAATTGTACTCTAAATTATCAGAGAAATTCCAAATAATTGCAGAATAGCAAGGAGTTTGTAAAAAAGTGCTGCCAATATAAAATTAATATGGCTGGAAATCTGGCTTATTTTAGAGATTTTAAAGCATTACGCGATAAATTAAAGGAAAACATTAAACAATGTGATAATATCGAGGAACTAGAAAAAAGTGGTGCCAAGTCAGAATTTTCGATAGAGCAGAAGCCAATCGAATTTTAGAGATTTTAAAGCATTACGCCATAATTTGACTGAAAAGTATTAAACTATATAATAATAGCAAGGAGCTAGGGAACTAGTGCTGCCAAATAAACATTTTCGATAAGGCTGGACACAAACGAATTTTAGAGATTTAAAAGCATCGCATACTATATTAACGGAAAAACATTAAATTATATAATAATAGAAAGGAGTTAGTAAAAAAGTGTTGCCAAGTCAATTTAAAGTTTTTCAAAAAAAAAAATCAAAAAGGTCTGAAATCCATTGTATTTTAGAGATTTTAAACATGTATACTCTAAATTATCAGAGAAATACTAAATAATTGCTGAATAAAAAAGTGCTGCCAATATAAAATGAATATGGTTGGAAATCGGGCTTATTTTAGATATTTTAAAGCATTACACGATAAATTAAAGGAAAACATTAAACAATGTAATAATATCGAGAAACTAGAAAAAAAGTGGTGCCAAGTCAGAATTTTCGATAGAGCAGAAGCCAATCGAATTTTAGAGATTTTAAAGCATTACGCCATAATTTGTCTGAAAAGTATTAAATTATATAATAATAGCAAGGAGCTGGGGAACAAGTGCTGCCAAATAAACATTTTTGATAAGGCTGGACACAAACGAATTTTAGAGATTTAAAAGCATCGCATACTAGATTAACGGAAAAACATTAAATTATATAATAACAGAAAGGAATTGGTAAAAAAGTGTTGCCAAGTCAATTTAAAGTTTTTCAAAAATTTTTTTTAAAGGTCTGAAATCCATTGTATTTTTGAGATTTTAAACATTATACTCTAAATTATCAGAGAATAGCAAGGAGTTTGTAAAAAAGTGCTGCCAATATAAAATGAATATGGCTGAAAATCTGGCTTATTTTAGAGATTTTAAAGCATTACGCGTTAAATTAGAGAAAAACATTAAACAATGTAATAATATCAAGGAACTAGAAAAAAGTGGTGCCAAGTCAGAATTTTCGATACACCTGAAGCCAATCGAATTTTAGAGATTTTAAAGCATTAAACAATAGTTTGTCTGAAAAGTATTAAATTATATAATAAAAGCAAGGAGCTAGGGAACAAGTGCTGCCAAATAAACATTTCGATAAGGCTGGAGTCAAACGAATTTTAGAGATTTTAAAGCATCACACACCACATTAACGGGAAAACATCAAATTATATAATAATAGCATTGAATTTGTAAAAGAGTGCTGCCAACTCAATTTCAATTTTCAAAAAATTTCAAATAGAAATTTTAATTGTATTTTAGAGATTTTAAACATTTTTACTCTAAATTATCAGAAAAATACTAAATAATTGTAAAATAGTAAGGAAACTTCAAAGAAGGGCATTTTTAACACAAAAGAAAAAAGAATTGACTTGAAGTATTATTTCGATATATATAAACGTATTTTACTTGTTTTTTGTTGCATAGTGTAATTTCAAACAATTTTTTGGTTTTTGTAAAAGCTGTACTTAGGATAGCAAACGTTGGATGCAAATGTGTCTTATAACTGTATGCGACGTAGTATGTCGAAGTATGCAAAAGTAATCTCAAATTTACAAAGCTTTCCTCGTAGAAACTACGGATATATAGTTGGTTCCGGAAGATGATTTTTCGAATTTCTTAATTATATGAAAAGTTGACTTTTTAATAATGAAAGTATACATTTTATTCAAATTATTTAGTTTGTAAAACTAAAAGATGAGTTAAAAAAACATGTAGAAAGCCAATTGCAAAATTTAATTTAATAATTTATCTCTGTCTCCTTTAAAATTTATTCATTTAAAATGTATGTTAAGAAAACATATGCCCAAGTGCAACCAAGTTTAGGAAATCTCCTTTAAAGCGTTTCCCAAGAACTCAGTCAGCATTCAATGAACCTTATGTGGAATTCAAGTAAAGAAAGATTATACTCTGCATATTGGTTATGATGGTCTTTTGTGCCCAAAGCCATAAATACACATTAAAATATGCCGAAATGCCGAAAGAAAAATTAAAATAAGCAAACAATAAAATAAAAGAAGAGAGATAATTTCAAATTGAGACGTTATCTGGTCGAAAACGACAAAAAAGAAAAATAAAAAAAACCAAAACGAACGAAAATAGAACAAAATTGTTTGTTTTATTTTTTATTTTTTAATGACATGGGAGGGACAATCTTGAAATTGGACTTAAAATAAAATCCATGCATGAACTCACATAATCAATATGAGGTGCCTGCTCGTGGCATTTATCACACTGGCACGTGAAGTTATATTTAGCCAGGCGAATTGAGTTGCTATAAAAAATTTGGACATTTGGAACGACAATATGCAACGCTTATCGAACGAGATAAAGTTACACTTATTGGAAGTGCGCACGCAATTCACAATTCTAGCTATGATCTAATTCTAAGGTACGCAGATGCTCGGTGGGATACGAGCCGGAGCAGAGATACCAACATCTGTCGGTCTGTGTCTGTGGCCTGTTGGTGGCGGGCTGCCCTTAACCTTACGCAAAAATAAAGGTTCGTTTGCTTTGTTTAGCCTACCACATTAATTTTCATGTTAGACTCGGAAGAGCATACGTTCGTTCGTTGGGTGATAGACATCTTTCGGATACATACAAACACACGAATATACACCAAAACATAAGACCGACCGGTGGGGAGAGGCAAAACCAGCAAGCGTTTGTTGACGCTTATATTTGTACACAAAGCCGGCTTTTGTGTACAGTTCTTGTTGTGTTGAAATCGGTCGCTCGTACACACACACACACACACACAGATAGATACTCCGGGGGAATTGCGTGCAGCTGTGTGCGTGAGCTCTATATGCCATGGGTATGGGTTGCCGAAAATGTATACACCAAGTAAACTTGAAAACATAAACTTTGGGGTAAGCAACTCCCCTCCTCCCTCCCCCCATGACCGACCACACCAAACAAACTTCCCTTTTACCCTGAGTTTGGGAAATTTTGAAAATGATGATATGCGAGAGTGCGAGTGTAAACACCACTACACCTTGTGCACAGCCCATACATACATTCTAATGCCTACACTTATGTCTGTATATATATACAAATATATACATTTATGTACATATTCTGGCTATAGGAACATAACCGCCATTTTGGTTTTTTTTGGTTCTGATTTGACTTTTTTTTTGCCAATGTATTCACCTCACCTCGTCGTACGTACGGCGTACATACAATCACATCAAATCAAAAGTAACAACATCCACACACGCATATCGAATTTTGGTTCTTTGTCTCTCCCGCTCTGTTTATTTATGTTATCGCATCAGAGTTCTATATGGGTACATACTACGTATGTATGTATGTATATACTCGTACAGACATACTTGTTCCACGGGTTTTTTTGTTAGAATTTTTGAAAAGACGACAAAAAATGACCTCGCATAACAAAGTCTACTGTTGTCCGGTTTTGTGTTCTCTCCCTCTCTTTCACCTCCCCAATAAACCCCCTTTGTAGCGATGTTCCCTAATTTGGGGTTCTTTTGTTAAATGAGCGATCAATAAGCCGATAAAAGTTGACAAAAACAAGCTCCGTATATTAGATACAACGTAAAATAACAGACACTATTTTTCGAGTGTATCATTGAAAAATCATAAAAATAACTTTAAAAGAACTTTAAATCCAAATGTATAAGCAAATATAATAATTTTATCATAACTAACTTTAAAAAAAGCTAACATGAACTTGGCACTACTTTTTTTTAGATTTCAAGAGTTTTTAAAAAATCTAAGAAATTTGAACAATATTCAATGAAATTTAAACAAAACGAAAATAAACTTGGCACTACTTTTTTTAAGAATTCACGAGTTAGGAACAATTTCCTAAACAAAAAATTTCACATTGGTGAAATTGAAAAAAAATAAATGTAAAAAATAAATTTTATATCCAAATGCACATAAAAGTTGTCAAAAACAAGCTCAGTGTATTAGATACAGCGTAAAATAACAGACACAATTTTTCGAGTGCATAATTGAAAAATCATAAAAATGTTTAAAAGAACTTTAAACCCAAATGTATAAACAAATATAATAATTTTATCATATTTTTATAAATTTTTGAGTTAACTTGAAAAAAAGGCTAAAATGAACTTGGCACTACTTTTTTAGATTTCAAGAGTTTGGAAGTAATACAAAAAATTTCAAATTCCTGTACTTTAAAAAAATCTAAGAAATTTGAACAAAATTCAATGAAATTTAAACAAAACGAAAATAAACTTGGCACTACTTTTTTTAAGAATTCACGAGTTAGGAACAATTTCCTAAACAAAAAATTTCACATTGGTGAAATTAAAAAAATTAAAAATGTAAAAAAATAAATTTTGAATTCAAATGCACTTTTGAAAAAAAAAAAAATAAAAACTTTGTATTACTTTTTTTAGAGTTTAAGAATTTGGAACATTTGCAGATACTTTCTATTCAATTTAAAAAGGAATTGAAAAATTTTCATCTTACGAAATACTGTCAATAGTTTAATATTTTATCAATTAAAATTTAGATTTATATATGAAACATTTTCAAACGGATTTTGTATTAAAAAAAAAAACAATGAAAAAATAAATTATTCGATTTTCAATTTAAATAATTATTTTAATAATTATTCAACTTTTTAATAAATGTTAGGTGATTGGAAAATCAAAACAATTATAATAGTAATTAGTTTATATGATGCCCAGTTTATCGTTTAATTACAAACATGACATTACCTTTTTTAAAGCGTAAATAGCCAAGAAATTTTTTCTTCAGTTTTCAATTTAAATTTTAATATGTAAATGACAGCATTTCAGAGATTTGAAAATAAAAAATATCTATAATTATGGTTGCTTGATTAATTTAAAGTCAAAAAGTGATGCCTAGTTTATTATTTTATATTATCGTTTAATACATATTAATTTATATTATCGTTTAATGAACAACTTATTTATAGCTTTATTTGAGGAATGAAAATATCTATAATTATGGTTGCTTGAGATTAAAATAAAAAAATATTTGAAAATAAAAAATAACTATAGATATTGGTTGCAAATAAATATGGTTGCTTGATTAATTTAAAGTCAAAAAATGATGCCTAGTTTATTATTTTGTATTATCGTTTAATACATATTAATTTATATTATCGTTTAATGAACAACTTATGTATATCTTTTTTGAGGAATGTGTGAGGAATACAATACATATTTAATTAAAATAGTGCTGCCTTTTATCTATCTAGACCTCAGAAGCTATACCAAGAATAATGCCATATTTTAAACTAAATATGTACTTTTATGTTTAAATAAAATTGAAAAAAGTCACCATTTTGGGTATCATATGTAAAAGTAATTATTTGTATGTTGAAAGCTAAAAAGTAAAGCCTAGTTTCGTGAATATATTGTAAAAATGTATTATTAAAAATTCTTTATTTGAGCAATAAAATACATATTTATTAAAAAAGTGCTGCCAAGCATTTCTGTTCTCTTGACTTCCGAAAAGTTTACCAAATACTTAATAACCAAACTATCGTCGATTATGGTAGCGTCAGGTAGGTAAACTTTTTTAAAGTGATGCCAAACTTTTAGTCTTTTCAATTCAATATTTAAACTAAATATAAATGTATATTTTTAATTATATTTTTTAAATTTAAAAATGCACTATTGCAAAAATACAAAACGTAGATTTTTGTATTTTCACATAATCATTAGATCACTTCAAAAGTATTTTTTTTTAAATTCTAGATATTTAAAAAATATATATAATTTTCTTATCGATTAATTCAGCTTGAGGCTATGGAAAAAACTGGTGGTGTTGTTTTATTATTTATTTTTATTTTAGTTTTTTCGTTTGCATTTTTTTTTGGGTCTGTAATCAATATTTGATTTGAACTGGGATATTCTCCTGGCTCAAGACCATTTTGCTTCTATATTTTATATTATTATATTTTAAGAAAATATTTTCCCCATTTATAATTTGTTTATGAAGACTTCCCCCATAAAGACCTTTTTACACACAAAAAATATTTGCCCAAAAACGTGCAACGCAAAATGCGAGAAAAGGCTATTTAAAACATACAAAATATTTGCACAAAATTTTACATTTGTGGGGCCATTTCAGTAAGTAAAACACATTAGGCATGTTTGACTTACTAGCTTACAATTTGTACCCAAAATGGATCAACAAGAAAATATTGTTCATGCCTAGTATAGCCTTTATGGTCCAAATCATCATAAAAATATATAGTTTTTAGTTTAAGAAGGCCTGAATACGTTTCACATACTCTGGAGTTGCCGCATAAATACATTTTTTTGTACAAACGGCGTTTGCGAATATTATTTGTACGTCTAAAAAGGCCTTAAAAACATTTGCGCAAAAACCCGCTTTGCGCAATATTTTGCTGTTGTGTGTGGCAATAGCACAGAATGTATTTTTTTAATTATATTTTTTAAATTTAAAAATGCACTATTGCACATTGCGAATCAATTATAAAAGTATTATTATTATTTGAGTTAAAAAATGGTGCCTAGTTTCTTGAGTTTATTGTATATGTATAACCTATATTAGCAGCTAAACAACAAAGCTTAACAATTACTTTAAATAAAGTGCTGCCAATAACCTATATTGACTACAGAAACGATGCCAAATAATTAATAACTAAATATCGTTTATTTTGGAAGCGCGGTATATTAAGCTGTTTTTTAAAGTTATGACAAATTTTAAGACTTTTCCATTCGGCATTTAAACAATATTTTTAATAAATTATTTAAATAAACTATTAATAGCGTATATTAATAACGTATACGCCTACTGGTAAGGCAAATAAAAAGGGAGGTCTTCTGTATAAGTTAACGTATACTTAATATTAATAGCGTATACGCCTGGGAGAGATAATAAAAAAATACAAAACATTGATTTTTGTATTTTCACATAATCCATAGATCATTTCAGAAGTACATTTTTTGCTCTAAATTGTATAGATGAAAATTTAAATTAAAAAAAATCACTATCAAATGTGTAAATTAAAAAATATAAATAATATCATAGATTATGGTAGCGTCAGGAAGGAAAACCCTTTTTTAAGTGATGTCAAATTTTAAATATTTTCAATTAAGTATTTAAACTAAATATATATGTATATTTTTAATTATATTTTTTAAATTTAAAAATGCACTATTGCACATTGCGAATCAAATATAAAAGTAATTATTTGAGTTAAAAAATGGTGCCTAGTTTCTTGAGTTTATTGTATATGCATAACCTATATTAGCAGCTAAATAAAAACTTTTTATGTGTTGAATGCAATTACTTAACAATTACTTTAAAAAAAGTGCTGCCAATAACTTATCTTGACTACAGAAACGATGCCAAATAAATAATAACTAAATATCGTTTATTTTGGAAGCGCGATATTTTAAGCTGTGGTTTTAAAGTAATGTCAAATTTTAAGCCTATTCCATTCTGCATTTAAACTATATATTAATTAAATTTAATTAAATTTTTAAACCAACTGGCAGGGAAAATAAAAAGTGAGGACTTCTGTATAATTTAACGTATACTTAATATTAATAGCGTATACGCCTGGGTGAGATAATAAAAAAATACAAAACATAGATTTTTGTATTTTCACATAATCCATAGATCACTTCCGAAGTAAATTTTTTGCTCTAAATTGTATAGATATAAATTTAAATTTAAAAAAATCACTATCAAATGTGTAAATTAAAAAAAATATATATAAAAATATGCATTAAAAAATTCTGTTATTTGTTTTCATTTTACACTCTGAAACATAAAGGAGAATTTGACCATTTTCATAAATTTCTTCTCATTCTTTTTATAGAATATAATAGCTTTAGATAGATATTTCATAGTTTTATAAAAGAAACTATTTCAAGGTTTCGTGATTTTTACCTAGCTTGCTGATAAAAAAGTACTGCCAACAAGTACACCAACATGGTTATCTCCTTCTCCAGCGAGCGTTATATGCATAACTGGCGTGACCTTTAGCTAGCTACACACAAAGCGTTTATCATATTACGTGATTTCGATAACATACCAATGGGTTCTAAACGATGGTTTCGAAATTCAGTTATACAATACGAAATTTTCACAATACAATCATTGTCATTACAATAACAGCAAGAAAAAAATGAACGACAAAAAATAACACAATGAAAGAGTAACAACATTATCAGCATAAGTGGTTAAATGGAGGTACCATAAAAAGCGAAATGGGTTTACCCAAATGCTAAAAAGTACCTCGGCCGGCTGGCCGATTAGAAATGTGAACAGAGATTCATGGATGAAATGTCAATCAGAAAATATCGTTGCGGCAAAGGTAGGCATAATGTTGAATTTTTGTGTTTTTTTTTCTTCGAAAACATGTTGAGGTAGTATTAAATTGTTGTTCGTTTTTTTGCTGTGCACAACAAAGAATTTTTATTATAATACAAATATGTGGTTATTTTTAGTTTCACTTTTTCGCGCGATAACATTGTTGTAGCAAAAAAAAAAAAACAAAACACGGGGGTATTAAAGTCTAAAAGTATTGAAATGTTATCGGCGCAAATATGAGTATGCATATTTGGATTTCTTATATTATGTATACATATATTAGTTCCTTTCGATCCTATGAGGATTAGAAAAAATTCTAAGTGATGCTAATGATATGATTTCGAGCCAGTTCTAATTCCGACTAATATTGATGAATATTTTTTAATAGAATCTTCTTAGAAATTGCCTCAATTTCAAGCTAATCAACTAAAGCTCTAATTCTGCGCACTAGTGTTATTTATTATTATTGTTAGTCTAGAATCTGGCTTTTGTTAAAATATTTAATCATTTTTATGGCGCAACGATTTCCTGTCCTCAACGTTTTTTTATTTCGTTTCGTTCCTTTCTTATTTCGGAATGTTGTTATTTCAAAGAGATTCCATTTTTTTTTGCAAAGTAATGTTTACTTTTTAATATCTAGCTAAAGAATAAGAACAACAACAGCATCAACACCAACCAAAAAAAAAAACAAAATAAATCTATCGACCTTGAAGTTGCTGAAGAAAGCAAAGAAATGTTTAGCTTGTTTTTATCTGCTGCGCGCATTCACTAAAATTTGTTTGTGTTTCGAAAAAATAAAATTCGAATTTGCCAAGAAAACAACCAAAACTAATTAATTTCATATTATGTAGGAGTTAATATAATAGTAATAGTGCAGAGAAAAAAAAAACAAACAAAAGAAACAAAATTTAAATAATGTTTTCATACATGGTTTGGGATAAAAATTAGGAAATAGCCATAGCATTGTTGTTTATACTCTTATATACATATTATAATCATTATTCATTTATAATTAAGTAATTAATTATATATTCTAAATGCTGTTTTTGGTAATTTTGTTTCGAAAAATTCTGGCAACTTTAAATTTAAATCGAAAATAATGAAGTCATTGTGGTGCCAGAACACAAGTTTACAAAAATCAATATTGAGCAGAAAATGTATTTTGTAAGAAAATACTTCCAGTAGGGTCTCGAAAAGTATTCATCATAAAAATAATTAAATAAATTTGAGCAATGGACAAACATTTAGAGAAAATGTTTTCTTGCCGACAAAGATATCGGAAATTTAGAAATCGCAGAGAAAACAAGACAATTTCGAAGAAAATCCAGTGATAAATATCATAAATATATAGCGTCTACATTGCTGTCAAGAAAACAAGGCATTTTTGAAGAAAATCCATTGATAAATATCAAAGTTACCACCAATTATCTAAGATTATAAAAATGAACGACTTCTGTATAAGTTGGCGTATACTTACTATTAATAGCATATGGATATTAATAACGTATACGCCTACTGGAAGGGAAAAAGGGAGGACTTCTGTATAAGTTGGCGTATACTTAATATTAATAGTGTATACTCCTGCTAGGAATATGGGAGAGATAATAGGCTTACTGTCCTAAACTTTTGCATGGAATTTACTCGCTTATCAAGAAAGTAGCTTACCGAGTAAGGTGGTGCCAGATTTTTATTTTTTATTTATTTAAATAAACCCAATGGTTAATGGAGAAAATAAAAATACAAAACGTAGATTTTTGTATTTTCATATAACTCATAGATCACTTCAAAAGATTTTTTTTTAATTCTAGATATTTTTTAATTCTGGATAATCTACATTGCTGTCAAGAAAACAAGGCATTTTTGAAGAAAATCCATTGATAAATATCAAAGTTAACACCAATTATCTAAGATTATAAAAATGAACGACTTCTGTATAAGTTGGCGTATACTTACTATTAATAGCATATGGATATTAATAACGTATACGCCTACTGGAAGGCAAAAAAGGGAGGACTTCTGTATAAGTTGGCGTATACTTAATATTAATAGTGTATACTCCTGCTAGGAAAATGGGAGAGATAAAAGGCTTACTGTCTTAAACTTTTGCATGGAATTTACTCGCTTATCAAGAAAGTAGCTTACCGAGTAAGATGGTGCCAGATTTTTAATTGTGATTTATTTAAATAAACCCAATGGTTAATGAAGAAAATAAAAATACAAAACGTAGATTTTTGTATTTTCATATAATCATAGATCACTTCAAAAGATTTTTTAATTCTAGATATTTTTTTAATTCTAGATAATCTACATTGCTGTCAAGAAAACAAGGAATTTTTGAAGAAAATCCATTGATAAATATCAAAGTTACCACCAATTATCTAAGATTATAAAAATGAAGGACTTCTGTATAAGTTGGCGTATACTTACTATTAATAGCATAAGTATTATTAATAATTATAATTATTAATTAATAAAAGGGGAGGACTTCTGTATAAGTTGGCGTATACTTAATATTAATAGTGTATACTCCTGCTAGGAATATGGGAGAGATAATAGGCTTACTGTCTTAATTTTTGCATGGAATTTACTCGCTTATGAAGAAAGTTGCTTACCGAGTAAGGTGTTGCCAGATTTTTATTTTTGATTTATTTAAATAAACCCAATAGTTAATGAAGAAAATAAAACTACAAAACGTAGATTTTTGTATTTGCACATAATCCATAGATCACTTCAAAAGATTTTTTTTTAATTCTAGATATTTTTTAATTCTGGATAATCTACATTGCTGTCAAGAAAACAAGGCATTTTTGAAGAAAATCCATTGATAAATATCAAAGTTACCACCAATTATCTAAGATTATAAAAATGAACGACTTCTGTATAAGTTGGCGTATACTTACTATTAATAGCATATGGATATTAATAACGTATACGCCTACTGGAAGGCAAAAAAGGGAGGACTTCTGTATAAGTTGGCGTATACTTAATATTAATAGTGTATACTCCTGCTAGGAATATGGGAGAGATAAAAGGCTTACTATCTTAATGTTTGTATGGAATTTACTCGCTTATCAAGAAAGTTGCTCACCGAGTAAGGTGGTGTCAGATTTTTATTTGTGATTTATTTAAATAAACCCAATGGTTAATGAAGAAAATAAAAATACAAAAATCTAGTATTTTCATATAATCCATAGATCACTTCAAAAGATTTTTTTAATTCTATATATTAAAAAAATATATATTTAATAAAATGGTTAATGGATATATTTAATAAAATGGTTAATGAAGAAAATAAAAATACAAAACGTAGATTTTTGTATTTTCATATAAAATATATATATATTAAAAATATATATATATTTAATAAAATAATAATATTTTAGTTTTTTTTTTGTTGGTTCTTATATTTTATTTTGGTCTGTAATCAATATTTGATTTGATCTGGGATATTCTCCTGGCTCAAGACAATTTTGCATCTCTTAGTTAACGGACGAGTAAGGTGGTGTCCGATTTTTTCTTTGATTCTTTTAAATAAAACCAATGGATAAAAATGTTGCCACCTTATCAGGTCTCTTAATTCTAAGCTACTAAGCCCAATTGCCTGTTCGAAATGATCATAGATCACTTCAAAAGTATTTTCTTTTAATTCTAGATATTTAAAAAATATATATTTAATAAAATAATAATATTTTAGTTTTTTTTTTGTTGGTTCTTATATTTTATTTTGGTGTGTAATCAATATTTGATTTGAACTGGGATATTCTCCATTTGTTTCTTTATTTTATATTATTATATTTTAAGAAAATAATTTCCCCTTTACAATTTGTGTATGAAGATTTCCCCCATAAAGGCATTTTTACACACAAAAAATATTTGCCCAAAAACAAGCAACGCAAAATGCGTGCGCAAAATACCGCTTTGGACAAAACTTTACATTTGTGGGGGGCATTTCACTATGTAAAACACATTAGGCATGTTCGATTGGGCTTACCAGCCTACAATTATGAGACTTGTTAAGGTGGCACCATTGGTTGTACTCAAATGTTAAGGTGGCACCATTTTTTTACCCATTGGTTGTACTCAAATGGGTCAACAAGAAAATATTTAATAGAGCCTTTATGGCCGAAATCTTCATAAAAAATATAAAGGACAAATATTTGAAGTTTAAAAATGTCTGAATACGTTTCACATGCTCTGGAGTTGCCGCATAAATAAATTTTTTTGTACAAAACGGCATTTGCGCAAGTAATTTACACAAGACTTGTTAGTTGGCACCATTTGTTTACCCATTGAATACGTTTCACATGCTCTGGAGTTGCCGCATAAATGCAAATTTTTGTACAAAACAGCGTATGCGCAAGTAATTTGTACGTATAAAAACACCTTTAAGGCCATTCTAAACATACAAAAAGCCGCTTTGCACAATGCTTTGCGTTTTTGGGGCAACAGCAGAGAATTATCTCAGATTTTGCGCAACACGTTTTTGCTCAAATATTTGGCGTGCCTAAACCCCCTATAAAGAGCGTTTATACCCATAAAATATTTGGAGTAGCCAAACAATTAAAACGTTTTGTACAAAGTGGTGTTTTGCGCAAATATTTAAAGTGGCCATTAAAGTCTTTCCATCTTTTGATAGCAATTTTGAAAAAAAAAAACATTTTCTTATGAAGGCCTTATAGTCATAAGAGCAAACAACAACATCGTTTCATTTCGCCCTAATTTATATGATATTCTCAATGAAATAGAAATACAACATTTTGTGCAAAACAGAATTTTGTGTAAACAGTTTATGTGTTTAAGTGAAGGAATATTTGTTGGGCTGAGTAATATTTTTTATCTAAAAGCTGTCATTCAAACATGGCGCGCTTGATGAGAATAATAAAAAAGAATGAGAATAATGGACAAAATGATGGTAATTCACTTAACATCTCCTGAGTATGTTAATGTATGTTATGCTCAACAAATACAAAATTTTGTGTAAATTTGGCTTTTTGTGCAAATATTTGGCATGACTATTTGCAAAATACTTTGTAAATCTAAGAGATCCACAAATTATTAGCCCAAGGCACAACCTTGAAAAAAATTTACTTAAATCCCTGAAGATGCAAAATTGTTTTACACAGAACATTTTGCCTAAATATTTGTTAAGCTTATACTTTTTTGCATATTTAATAGGGAACAGGAACAATTTATACAAATTCTAATTTAATACGTTTAAAATGTTTATGGATATCCCTGTAATTTGTGCAAAATTTAGTACAAAGCTCTGTTTTGAGTAAATTCTTTGTTAGTTTCTCATTTTTGTTTTGCACACATTCTATTCTATCAAAGCGGCGTTTGATAGAATATTCCTCAAACGCCGCTTTGAACAAAATTTTGCACATATATAAAATTATTTTACTTATATATTTAAGAATTAAAATTTCAAACATATACTTTGTTGTTATTTCATTATGAAATGAAAATAATAATTCCTAATATAATTTAATAATTCAAAATAGTTGCGCAAACAGCAGTTTTGACCAAATTTTTGCACGTGCGGGTGTTTGTAAACCGTCAAATTTGCGCAACACGTTTTTATACAAATATATGGTGTGTCTAAATCAGCTCTTAATGGAGTGTTACGGACCTATTTTTGTTAAGTAATATTTGACAATAACAGTTTGCACAAATTCGATGCAATACGTTGAACATGTTTGTGGATCTCCCCATAAGTACAAAATTGCATGCAAAGCCGTGGCTTAAATACCTATAGGTAGATTCCTGATTATGTCTAAGGTATTCTGACGGAATTTGGGCAAATAATAGGGAGTTTAGACATGAGATTAAAAAACATGTTTGTCAATATCCCGATATATATCATTTGCGATGCTGTCGGATCTCTCTATACGAACAAAATTTTGCGAAAATCGGTCTTTTTCGCAAATACTTTGTAAATCTTAAATGTGATATTAGACACACTCATATTTGAGAAAAACATAGATTTGCGCAAAATTTTTGTACATAAAGACCATTTTAAATGCACAAATTAGATGCGCAAAATTTTCTATTTGTTCTATCATGTTTTTCAGCAAATTTTTGGGTGTGTCTAAAATGGCCTTAAAAGGGGGTTTGGACACACCAAATCTGTGGCAGAAACTTGTTGCGCAAAATGCGCGGCACTAAGTTTTATATACTCTAGCATTAACCAAAAAAACTTTGCAAAACTTTGTGTGGTGTTTTGTGCAAATATTTTGTGTGTCTAAATAGGCCTTTTGGCGAAATTGCAGCCGCAGTTGTTTTTCGTTCATGACCAGTCCCGTGTACATAAAGGGACATCCCTGTAAAGACCATTTTAAATGCCTAAATTAGATGCGCAAAATTTTCTATTTGTCGCGTTTTGCGTAACATGTGTTTCAGCAAATTTTTGGGTGTGTCTAAAATGGCCTTAAAAAGGGGGTTTGGACACACCAAATCTGTGGCAAAAACGTGTTGCGCAAAATGCGAGGCACTAAGTTTTAAATACTCTAGCATTATCCAAAAAAACTTAGCAAAACTTTCTGTAAAGCGGTGTTTTGTGGAAATATTTTGTGTGTCTAAATAGGCTTTTGGCGAAATTGCAGCCGCAGTTGTTTTTCGTTCATGACCAGTCCCGTGTACATAAAGGGACATCCCTGTAAAGACCATTTTAAATGCACAAATTAGATGCGCAAAATTTTCTATTTGTCGCGTTTTGCGCAACATGTTTTTCAGCAAATTTTTGGGTGTGTCTAAAATGGCCTTAAAAATGGGGTTTGGACACACCAAATCTGTGGCAAAAACGTGTTGCGCAAAATGCGAGGCACTAAGTTTTAAATGCATTAACCAAAAAAACTTTGCAAAACTTTGTGTAAAGCGGTGTTTTGTGCAAATATTTTGTGTGTCTAAATAGGCCTTTTGGCGAAATTGCAGCCGCAGTTGTTTTTCGTTCATGACCGCCACTTGAGAGTTGCAATCTTTATCGATTTATTCTATTTCAATTTTTAACTTTCAAATATTTCTGTTTCTGTATTTCACAATGAAACGAAATAAATAATTGCTCTAGGATTAGCATTTAACTAGACAAAACAAACTTACCATAAATTGTGAAATATTGGAAAGGTGTAGTAGGGTGATTAATCCTTTAATGGTTGGCGGGGCGTGATAATCCCTGGCCAAGTGTTTGTTTAGTGATCAAATTACTTGTCGAGTGGGAAACAGAGAATTTCTGGTTATTTTTTCTTCTTATTTTTTTATGATCGAATTCCAACGAAATATATTCAAATACACTTGTTCTGCAGTTTCTTTTTGAATTTTGTGTTTTTGTTTTTGCGATTTTTGCGTTGGCCCTGTTCCGTGCGGAATTCAATCGCGCGATCGTCTTGAGGGTTGGGATAGTTCGCTCCCACTGTCGCTGGTTAGAATGTTTTGTCGAGAAATAATTTATTTTATTTTATTTTATTTGTTTTTTTTTTTGCGCATAAAATACAACAAATTATTTATTTCTTGATAAAAACAATGTTTATGAAATGAATAAGACGAGAGCAAAAAAAAACAAAACGAATGATATCGAGTTAGCGAGCGATTATTTAAACAGAAAAAAATTCTTCAAATCGCAAGGGAGCAGTGGTGTGTTGGTGGGGGTTGGTGACTGGGGCTGGGGATAGAACCCATTACGTTGACAGCAAACCACAGCCAATCAGCAGTTATACGAGGGTGGGAGGCCGAGTGTTGGCCACATCTAATCTACACGTGATGTTAATGTATAGGTTGCTCAGTCACAACAATGTTGTACTTTGTGTTGTTGTGATTAATTTGTGCTGCCGCCTACCCCGCCTACCACGCATTGACGTTGCGCGTGTTTTTTGCGTTTTTTTATTTTATTTTTTATTTTTTTTGCAAAACATTTTTAAATTAAACTTGACTTTTTCTCCGACCGATTTCTGGTTGTTGTCTCTCTTGTGTCGTTGTTTTGTTATTTGCACCTAGTGGGAGGGTGGGTCTCTTTGCTGGGTTGGGGCTGGGTTGGGGGAGGGTAGAGAAGGGTAGGACGGGGGTTGCTGTGCGGTGTATTGAGAGGGGGTCGTTTAGTCTTTATTAGATACTCTTGTATTTGTTGTTATTGCTATTGTTGCTCTTTGTTTACTATGACGTTTTGAATTTGCTTTTGTTGTTATTGCTATTATTTTTCTTGTGTTTTTGTTGTTGTTGTTGCTCTTTTGCTTGCGTGCTTTCTTTCGTTGTGTTCTGTTTCGTTGCGCCGTTTTCTGCCTCGTCTCGTCACTTATGTCACTATAAACAATATTGACCTAGGTTTTGTTGTTGTAAATTGAAATTAATTATTTTTCTCGTTGTTGTTGTTGTCTTTCTAAGAATTCTTTTTTGAATGACGTCCCGTCCGTAAATTGTTTACTGGGAATTTTTTGTGAGTGTATTGTTATTTTCAAACATTTTTGCGATAACCCGGATTTTATTCACCATTGCAATGGCGAGATATTTTATATTTACTTTATTTTTCGGGTGAGTAATTGGAAATTTGTGGAATTATTTGTGAAAAGAAAGGCAAAAAATGGCAGACATTTTTATGAAACGATAAAAATTAAAAAACTAATAAACAATTAATAATAAAAAATAAATAAAAAATTAGAAAATTAAAAAATCTTACAAATAGTTGGTATATCGCATTGTTTTAGATAATTTAAAATTATAAACAAAAATTCTAATTCCATTCAGAGAAAACTGGTAATATAGCAACATTTCGGTAATAATCTCAATGTGAACGCCTTAATATCTCTTTGTTTTAAAATAAATATAATAAATTTAAAAAAAAAACATTGGCACCACTTCTTTTCAGAATAAATATAATATACAACATACAAATATCTATATACAACAATGACGTCTAAAAAAAGTTTTTTTTATAATAAATTTAAATGAGCAACTCTTTAACAAAAATGTTTTCTCCTTTGTACCCAGGACTGACATCACTCTAAAAACCCTTTAATGTCACTTTTTCAGAAAAAAATTCTTTGTTACATTATTTTATAAATTTATTTAAAAAAATGGCACTACATTTTCAAAAAAAAAAAATAATGAATAGGAAACTTTAAATGTTATAGGACTACTTTTTCAATAAAAAAACTATTTTGTATAATGAAAAATGCAAAGTAAAATTTGAAATATGGCACCACTCTTTGAATAAAAAAAAAATAAGATTTAAATTTTATAAAGAGGAACCACTTTTCCAGAAAAGATGATTTTTTGTTAATGAAAAAAATATTGTTATCCAACTTTTTTCTGAAAATTATCATCTTGTTTTAAAAAACAGAAACGAAAATTTTTAATTAGAAATTGGCACCACTTTTTCAAAAAATTATTATTATATTATCTATAATGAAAAATGCAAAGTAAAATTTGAAATATGGCACCACTCTTTGAATAAAAAAATTAAGATTTAAATTTTATAAAGAGGCACCACTTTTCCAGAAAAGATGATTTTTTGTTAATGAAAAATTATTGTTATCCAACTTTTTTCTGAAAATTATAATCTTGTTTTAAAATAACAGAAACGAAAATTTTTAAACTTCTTATATATTTTCAAAATAATATTTCCTCGTTTCAAATAATTACCTCTTTTATATTTTTCAAAAATAAATTTAAAAAAGTTGGCATCACTTTTTTATAATTTCTTATTATATATTATTATTTAATGGTTTCACTTTTTTAATAAAAAACTATTTTTTAGAATTTACCATGAAAAAGCAAATTTAAGTATAAAATATGGCACCACTTTTTCTATGAAAAAGCTATTTGTTATAATTAACCGCAAAAGTGCAAATTTAAATTTAAGCCACCATCACTACCACCATCAAATGTTTCCTTGTGTCAAAAAATAATTGTTTACATTACAATAAATATTTAATAAAATGACACCACTTTTTTTAGAAATTTGTTTATTTTTTGTCTTATATATGAAATAACATGAAAATGAAAATTTAAAATTTATAAAATAACACCACTTTTTATCATCTCACTTTTAAAATAACAGAAACTTTTTTAAAAATTTATAAATATTTTGTTTTTTATTTACTTTACTTAACCGCATTTTTTAGAACTAATTAATTTCTTTTAATATCAAAATATATATGTTCATTTTTAGAGTTTAGTTAATGTGTTGTGAAAAGAAAAATTAATTTCTTTTAATATCAAAATATATAAGATCATTGATTTAATTTACATAATTTTGTAATTTAATTTACAGGCACCACTTTTTCCGAAAAACTATTTTTCCTATACATAGGAGTGGTATCATTTAGTGCAAAAAATGGCACTACTTTTTTAGGAGAAAATGGTATGCTGTACATGATGTTAATGTTAGGTTTCAAAGGTAAGAATTAATAAAAATATAAAAGAGACAAAAATTTTTAATTTAAAAATGGCACCACTTTTTTTTTTTAGAAAAATATATATTTCCAGTACATAAGTTTGAAAATAATTTTTTTACCATGTTTTATTGTTCAATTTACATATCATCGCCACATTTGCTGAAAATTAATTAAAAACATTAATTTCCAATTGCCTAAATTGGCATCACTTTTTATAAAAAAAAAATATTATCAGTACATAAGTTTGAAAATAAATATTTTAGCTTGTTTTATTGTTTAATGTACATATCATCGCCACAATTGCTGACAATTAATTTCCAATTGCCTAAATTGGCACCACTTTTTTCAGAGAAAAAACGTTATGCTCTAAATTATGTTAATGTAAATGTCCCTTTAGTTGAAAAAATAACAATCAATTTTGACTATATAACTGAAGTGTTATTAAGAAAATAACTAAAATATTGAATTTGTTTTTTTTCTAATATCAACTTGTTGCAGCATCGATTAAAGTTATGGAGAATGTTATTGTATCACCTAAGTCTGTGTATAAAACGTTTATCAAATAATTTAAATCATTTTGATCTCACGCAGTTAAATGATTTTGAGTTAACCTAGGACAGGGTTTCTTTTCTATAGGGTGGGTATTATAAGGAAATATTCTCAATATCGCTGCAGAGTATGATGTCGTCGTAATTAATCCACTTAATTTTATGTATATGTTTTGTATTCATCATTGGTTGTACTTACATTTTATGCTGAGTGTATATTCCCCAGTGTGACCGTTGTTGTTGTTACACCATACAAATAATTCTCATTTCATTCGCGAGATAGATAATCAGTCTTTGTGTTTCTTTTTTGTGGCGGATGTTTTCGCACATAAGCTATTGTTTACACTGTTGCTGATTTTGTTTCTTCTTCTACTTCTATTTGCGTGTGTGTGTGTTATTTATTATTGCTAATTGTTAAAACTTTTGTGATTTTTTACAATTTTTAATTAATATGTTTTTAATTTAATTATTTGTTAATTAATGAGGGGGGTTTTTTGTGTAAGTTTCAAACAAACTTTGATTTTTTTGCTAATTATTTATTTTTACACGTTGTTGTTGTTGTTTTTATTATTAAATATATTTCTCATTTTTTTACAAATTGTTTTAAAATTTAATTGTATGTTTTTGGTTGGGTAACAAAGGAATACTTGTTTTTGCTGTTGCTGATGATTGTTAAACAAGTCGTTTGGAACAATTCAAAATACTTTTTTTTAACAATTTTCGGGATTTTAATTAACTTGTTTTTATTCCCCTTTCTCTTGTTGCTGTTGTTGTTGGTATTTTGACAATATGTATGTATTTTATATATATGTATAATGGTGTTTGTCAAATTGCACGTTTTAATAATTCAAACTTTTTTAATTTGTTATTTCTTTTTTGTTGGCAAATTGCATTTATTTGTTTCGTTTTTAAATGTCACCTTTTAGAACTTTTTTTATTTTATTTTATTATTTAATAATTTAAATTATTATTTTTGTAAAAAACTCAAACTATAACTTTAAGGCATTTTTCATTTTTCTACACAAAAACTTTTGCTTTCTTCTTTGATTGATTTGAGATCAATTTTCCTGTTAAAAAATCTTCATAATTTTTTTATTTATTTTTCCCACCACTTTTTTCAATTAATTATTTTTTAATTTTTATTTTAAAAGGTGGTATTTTTGAATTTATTTATTTTGTATTTTTCAATGAGTACGTCTTGGTTCTCTTTGATGCTGTTGTGTTATTTTGTTTCTTTTCTTTTCTTAAGAATGATGAATGTATGAAGGAAAAACAAATTAGTTTTAATAGAACGTTTTGTTGGTTGCTGCTGTGTTTTTTTGGTTAAAATAACGTTATTTGTTTTGTGTTGTGTTGTTAACGCGTTGCGAGTTCAGTTTGAAATACGTCGAGCCAAAGCGTTACGAAAAAAGAATACCCGTGTACCGCCGACGACAAAGCTTCACACACACCAACCCAAACACTAGCACATCGATTGCTCTGGGTTCTTAGGTTGTTCGTTTGCTCTCGCTGTGGCGGCGGCGAGTGTGTGTGTGTGTGGTGAGTACTCGCATACACTTGCAGCAATGAATGAATGTTGGTCGTTGCTCGTCGTCGTTTAGTGCGATGGTATGTGTGTAAGCATTTTATCGAGCACCACACCGTGTTGGCCTGAGAGTGAGTCTGCTTGTTTGTGTTTGTTTTTCATTGTTATTGTAGTGGTGTCTGTCGTTCGATATGCGAGTTAGGGAAGGGTAGTATGACCCTCCCCCCGCCCTACGTCCCTCCACAGCATTCTTCCTCTTCTTCTCATCTAACAAATTACCGTACATGAAGCCCAAAAGCAAAGCTTTTTTTGGTTGTGTATTTATTTTCATTTGTATAGTGTTGTTGTCGTTGTTGTTACACATCGAAGCCTTAAACGAAGTGGATGTTGCTCGCCAGCCGCCTGCCGTTGATGATGTTGTTGTTTTTGCCGTCGTCGTCGACGTCAGCGGCATGGCTCATGCACGTTTACGTTTCTGCCAACGTCTGCACGCTTTTGTTGCGAATGCTTGGTTGTGTTGGTGTAAAAGTTTGCAGTTAGAATTTCATGGTGCTGCGTTTGTGTGCGTGTTGCGTTAGTCTGCCTTCGATTGTTTTTTGCAAAGGGTTCCAGGCACTGTTACTCACAAAATTATTCGTCAATTTCTGGTTCTCTTGAGCAACGCAACACCCCATTAAGCTCGGCTTCAAGATCTGTCTATATTTTTGGATGGATGACTTCAAAACTAGAAAAAAATGGTGGATATGTTGTCGATATCTTGATTTGTTATCGAGTTATCCAGGCACTGTTACTCACAAAATTATTCGTCAATTTCTGGTTCTCTTGAGCAACGCAACACCCCATTAAGCACGGCTCCAAGATCTGTCTATATTTTGGGATGGATGACATCAAAATTAGAAAAAAATGGTAGATATGTTGTCGATATCTTGATTTGTTATCGAGTTATCGGACGTTGAAGTTTGAATGAAAAATTATGGATTTTTCGTAAAAT
Organism: Polietes domitor; assembly: GCA_947397865.1. Lineage (NCBI taxonomy): Eukaryota > Metazoa > Arthropoda > Insecta > Diptera > Muscidae > Polietes > Polietes domitor. Next base: position 155,242,777 of record OX377619.1, on the reverse strand, counting down.
GAGGTCAATATAAAAAAATACAATTTTCGATAACTAAAAAGAGTATTATATTCGATACACCTAAATATGTCTATATTTTTGCATATAGAACCTCAAAATAAGAATACACTTTGTGGGCATGTTATCGATATCTCTCTTAGTTATCGAGTTATCGGAAGTTAAAGTTTAAAAAAAAATAAGAAATATTTTTTTGTCCAAATAAAATGAGGTCGACATAAACAAATGAAAAAAAATACGATTTCTCGATAACTAACGTAGTTATCGAAATATCGAGGAAGAATATTATATTCGACGCACCTAAATATGTCTATATATTTGCATATAGAACCTCAAAATAATAAAACACTAGTTATCGGAAGTTAATGTTAAAAAAAAATAAAAAATATTTTTTTGTCCAAATAAAATGAATTCAATATAAAAAATTAAAATAGTACGATTTTTCGATAACTAACGTAATTATCGAAATATCGGGCAAGAGTATGATATTCGATGTCCCTAAATATAAATATTTTTGGATAGATATCCTCAAAATAAAAAAGTTATCGAGCTCTCGTAGGTTAAAGGTTAAAAAATATAAAAATATTTTTTTGTCAAAGTAAAAGGACAAATTTATGAGCATGTTATCGATATCTCGCTTAGTTATCGATTAATTTTAAAGTTTGAAAAATAAAAAAATACAATACTATCTAGTTATCGAAATTTCGAACTATAATATGATCAGATTATCACAATATCTTTGGAAAGATGACCTCAAAATAGGGAAAGATAGGTCGGCTCGATATCGTTAAATTATTATGAAATTATCGAGCTAAAAATTATTAATTGACCAAAGATTAAAAAAAAAATAAATTATGCGAAATAAGAAATAAAATATAAAATAAATTTTTCGATAACTGTCTTATTTATCGAATCAACGAAATAAAAAACAATATATTTTTTAATTTTTTATTATTTTTAGGACATTTAAATGAAAAAGCAAAGAAATGGGTAAAACGTTCGAGTTATCGAAACTAAAAATATCGGAGAAAAACTCAAAAAACATACAGAAAGACATGGTCGGCATATTAATTGGAAGAAAAGAAAATATATTTTTTCGAAACTATCTTAGTTATCGATATAGCAAATAAAAAATTGATTTTTTTATTTTTATTGTTTTTAGCTCATTAGCTCGAACTATCGAAAAAAACATATCTCACTGAGTTATCGGACGTTAAAGTTAAAAAAGAATAAGAAATATTCAGTGTTTTTAAATGAGGTCAATATAAAAACTGAAAAAATAAATAAACAATTTTCGATAACTACCTCAGTTATCGAAATATTGGCACAATATTATGATGTTAAGGGCCCCAAGATCAGACAATGTTTTTGGAAAAAGAAAAAATTGGATAAAAATGTTCGATACGTTCCAGTTATCGAAACTAAAAATATCGGAAAAAAATAATAACAGGCGAAAAGACATGGTCGGCAAGTTATCATTATCTCGCTACGTTATCGTACGTTAAAGTTTAAAGTCCATTTAAAAAAGCGAAAAATAAAATAAAAACTTTCGTTAACTGTCTGAGTTAGCACCTCAAAATAAAAAAACAATGGGCAGTATGTCATCGATATCTCGCTTAGTTATTGGGCGTTAAAGAAAAAAAGGTAATATCTATGCGAAAAAATAAACGAAAAACAAAATAAAATTTTGCGATAAAAATCGAATTTTTATATTCTTTATTATTATGTTTATGACATTTGAATGAAAACGATTTTTGGAAATAACTTAAAAACAGTACAAAAACATGGTAGGCATGTTATTGATATTACGCTTAGTTATCGGACATTTCTACCCATTTTTTCATTTATATGAGCTAAAAATAATAAAAAATTAAATAAATATTTTTTTAATTTTCAATTTCGTTGTTTCGTTACCTAAGACAGTTAAAAAAGAATAAACAATATTTAGTTTTTTTAAATGAGGTCAATTTTAAAACTTTATTTATCGAAATGTCGGGAAAGAGTATGATAATCGAGGCCCCAAGATCTGACAATATTTTTGGAAAGAGGACCTCAAAATAAGAAAACTTTTGTCGGCATGTTATCGATATCCCGCGTAGTTGTTGAGTTTATCAATGTCAAGTAAAAATGTCAATGTAAAAATTATACGAAAAAAATAATTTTTTTCGATAATAGTCTTAGTTATCGAAATTGAGAATTAAAAAAAATCGTTTTTTATCTTTTTATTATTATTATATAAAAAAGGAAATAAATGGGTTAAATGTTTCGATAATGTTAGAGTTATCGAATGTGAAAATATGGAAACAGACTGACTTTTAGCTTAAAAGCAGACATAAAAAGTAAATTAAAATTGTTCGTAGTTATCGAGATATTGTACATTGTTCTCGAAAAAAGTGATTAATCCAAATTTAAGAGAAATATTGAAAATTACCGTATCAAAGAGGCATCCTCTTGTACTTCCATTTTTAAAAAGGTGGCAAATTTTGACTGTTTATATAGAAACAATTACAAGAATGACGTTGGTTCTCAAATAAAGCGTTGCCTAGAGGATATGGGGAAAATTTACCCGTCATTTATAAATGAGAGTCGGGAAAACCTTTGGAACTATTTACATACAGATAATCTGGGAAATATTTAGCCTCTAACATTGAAGAGGGAACATGTAGATACTTTGGATTTGGAAATAGGCTATGCGATGGACAATTCTGAAGATGAATTTGAGCAATAAGTGAAATTATACATGTTTTCAAAATAGGTTTTAAACTTCAAAAATCGATATTTTTTTAATATATTTTTCGTTTTTAGTTTTCTTAGAAATGCATGTCATAATTATTTTCGTTGTTGAATTTCTCTTTTAATGTATACATTTATTTTTAAATATTACTTTAAATAAAAATACACATAATTTTTTATCGAATTTCCAAAATCGATAACTATGGAAGTTATCGATTGCTAAGACAGTTATAACTAAAACTAAAAATGTAATATTATTATTTCTAATTTTTGAATCACGAGATGAGGATCTTTTTCATAGATTCTACAGTTCTCGGTGGCGTATACTTTTTCACTCAACTATATCATTCATTCGTCCCTGTGTGCGTGCGTGCGTGTATGTGTGTAAGTGCAAACATTCTGCCGAGTGTAGTCTGTATGTTTGGTTTTACAATGTATTGAAATTTCGGCGCTTTCTTTAACGACATCCCATTTTCTTATTTCCTTGCAAAAAATTGCCCAATTTTTTTTTTAAATTTAATATCGCTGCTCTCACGAATATCTCTGCTGTCGACATCTCTCTGGCCTAACCAACACCGGCTGGCTCTCTTATTTCAGTGTTCATGATATTGTTCGTATTTTGGGTGTGCGAGTGTTGTGGCTGGCTTTAATTCTCGTCAGTTCTTTTCATGTTGTTATTGTTATTGTCATGTTTCAGTTTTTCGTTTCGTTTGGTTTGGACAAAAACAAAAACAAACCAAAAAAGGCCGCCTCCGTTACGCACTGTGTACAATCATGTATACATACATACGCATGTATGTAAATGTATGTACACATTGTAGGTACAGACGACATACGCTCGCTCCGAAGATTGTCAAAAAAAATAAATATTTTCGGCGTTCTTGCCGCTGTGCTGCTGTTGTTGTTTTTTGTTTACTTACTCAATAAAATTTTTATTATGATATCAACCGATTTTTTTGGTATTCACTTTTTGTTGTTGCCAACGTTGTCGCTGTCGTTGCCATTGTTGTTGTTGGCGGTTATACACCTACTCATACATTTTAAAAATTTCTGACCTTTGTTATACAGGTTTGTATTTCGGGTGTCATGATGATGGTTTGTCCAAAGTGTTTACCCATCTAATCCGGCTTGGCTGTTGGCTTGGCGTGGTATGGCTGCTGTTCTGTGGAGATGGATGGGCCCAGTATGGTGGTGTTGAATTTCCGCTTGTATGGGGGCTAAGGATGTGAATATTAAAGTCGTTATTTTGTAAGCAACACTTTTCGGAATTATTCTGAACATTTTTGTTATTAAAAGACTAGCCACAATAAAAAAAATATACAATTTAAAACTAGAAAAAATTCAAATATCGAAAAAAAATTATTTTAAATTTGTTTTTTCAATTCCCTTTTTTAGTTTTTATTCTTTTTTAATTTTTATTTCTTTTTTATTTAAAAAAGAATATTAGACAAAAAACATAAATAATTTTATATATTTTTCGAATTTTTAGTTATAGTGTTGTTAGTTCGATTTGATTCGAATGCCAACTATTTCGGACATGTTTTTCTTGGTAATGCAAAGGAGGAGAACCACACTCAACTATACACACTTTGCCCATACATGCACGTATTTCCTATTGTGTGTGTGGGTAACTCATAAGTGGAACTTCGATCTAGAGTGTTTGTGTTACCATGTTGTCATCAGCTGTATAGATATTTAAATTTTTCTCGAGCTGTTAACAAATATTTTCATTTAAAATGACTGACAACTTTGTCACAAAATGTTAGTAAATTTTAAAAATAATTGCTGGAATTACAAACATTTACTTATGTGAAAATATATTTGACTTAGAAGTAGGGTTTGCATTTTCCCGTACTTTTTATTTCCCGGGATCCCGGGACAGCACGGGAAATCGTCAACATACTGTTTACCATGAGTTAAGCTTATTTTTTCCAATGAAACATTCACATTTTATTAAAGTAAAATAAATATATATAGGGTCCGCCATCTAACGTTTTTGTTCAACTATTCAACCGTTGGACTATTATTTGTGGGGTGCCCTCAGCAGCCATTTGAATGAAATTATTTTCCATTATTAACCGGAAGGATTGTACTTTCAAATAAAAAAGAAATTTGAGAAAGTATTCAGTAGTTTTTTTATAGCATTTTCAAAAAAAAAGTTATTTGGCGGACCCTATATTTCACAACGAAACTGTTACAGAATTCATATAATAAAGCGCAATGTAAGATCAATTCAAACATCTTTTCAAGTTTCAAAATTAAATTAAGATCAGATATTTCTTATTTTATTGGGAAATGTGGACGAGGCGGAGAATGATCGTTCACATTTATAGTGAGTATAGCATTAAGAAATGTTTGTTCTTTGACCTGTCGCATCAAAAACTTTAAATTCTTTATTTTTGGCGTTCGGATACGCGCCCAAAATCTATTTTTCCCGTATTTTATTTTTTTTTATATGGAGCTTGACAAGAAACATCCGAAAAAGTGGATTTTGAGTCTATATCAGAACGCAGCTTAAAAATATTTTGTCATCCAACTGCAATATTTGACATATCTGACATTGCATTCCACAGAGGATGTCGATATTCGTAGATGTGCAGTAATATTACAGAAAAAAATATTTTTTTTTATTATAGCGAAACCAAAACAAATACAAACATTGAAAAAATAATATTATATATATTATTTTAATTATTTCAAACCCCGCTTATAAGGCAATGCTGTCAATACGTTAATTCAAAAAATAAGTATTCTTATATTTATATTTTCAAAAAGCTTAAGTACCATAAGTACTGGTAGATAGTGGGTGCTACAGTTAGTTGTATTTTCATTCTATTTTAATTTCAGAAGTACAAATCTTGAAAATCCAACTTCATGATTCAACCATTTTTTGCCGTAAAAGAAAAAGTACGAATTTCGAAAAAACTTTTTATTTTGCGTGTCTATGCAGTAAGCGGAATGTATACACCGAATTCCATGATTCCAGCTGTGGCCATTTGGTTGGTACCATTTTATCCCCTTAAGAGTACGAATATCTAAAGTCTCTTTATTTAACGTTTCTACCCAATTAGAATTTCATCATTCTAGCTGTAGTCGTTTAGTTGGTACTATATTTATCCCTCTGTACCATTGTATTCCTTGAAAGCACGAATTTCGCAAAATCCGTTTATTTTCCGTGTCTACGCATTCAGAGGAATGTATACTCCGAATTTCATGACTCTATCTGCGGTCATTTGGTTGGTACTATTTTTATCCCCTTTTCTTCATTTTAACCCCAAAAAGTACGAATTTCAAAAAATTCCTTTATTTTACGTGTCTACACAGTCAGAGGAATGTATAAACCGAATTTGATTAGTCTAGGGCAGCCGTTTGGTTGGTACCATTTTTATCCATCTATTCCTATTTTACCCCTTAAAAGTACAAATTTGGAAAAAATACTTTTATATTATGTCTCTACTCAGTTAGTGGAATGTACACACCGAATTTCGTGTTTCTAGCTGTTGTCGTTCAATATGTACCATTTTTATCCCTTTTTTGCCCCATTTCACCCCTACAAATAAGAATCACTTTATGGTGCACGATTTTGCTATAAGGCAAATATAAACAGACATAAATACGCTAAAATATTAGGGATTACTATGGGTATTTTTAGTCCTTGTGAGGGAAAAATTTTTCCCTTTCGGCCGATTTCGCCCCATTTCAATCTCAACCGATCTACGACTATAAGACGCATTTATGGAAAATTTGAACGTTCTAGCTTCTTTCGTTTAGATGCTAGCGTGCATCTAAACGAAAGACAGACGGACGGACGAACGGGCGGACATGCCTAGATCGTCTAAGAATTTTATGACGATCAAGAATATATATACTTTATAGGGTCTCAGGACGATATTTCAAGGTGTTACAAACGACAAATGACAAAGTTAGTATACCCCCATCCTGGAGGTGGAGGGTATAAAAATATGCGAGAAATATGTAAAATTTTCTACTGAATTCCCGCGGGATTCCCGTACGAATTTCCCGGGATACGGGAAATGTGCGAATTCCCGGGATTTTTTCCGCGGGAAATCCCGGGATGCAAACCCTACTTAGAAGTAAGGATTTTGTACCAAATATCATATAAAAAATTTTTCCCCACGAAAATTAAATTGAGAAATTTAAATGGAGATTTTGCATTTGAATTGGGAAATTTCCATTATAATGAGTATTTAAAATTAGATTTAAAATTTTTTCAGTTGAAATTACGAATTTCATATTCAACACTCTTTTTCCTGGCTGCAAAAATAGAGATGTCTGGATTTTTTCAATTTCAAATGAAATTTGGTATGTGAATTACTCTCACCGCATAGTAGAGCAACATAAATGAATAGTTGCGGGATAAAAAGGGATAAACATGGTACCAACTAAGCTATAGCCGTGGAATTTGATCACGTAGAAGTGCAAAAAAATGAATTTTTGACGTTGGTACTCTTAAGAGGTGCGCGGGACAAAAAGGGGTAAAATGGTGTACAACCCTTTAATTATGTAAACGCGGAACATAAATAGATATTTCAAAATTTGTACTTATGAGGAGAATGCAGGACGAAAGGGGATAAACGTGGTATCAAATAAAGTACATTCTTTTAGGGAAGAAGCGAGAACTCATGTAGTTTTTGGGAAAGAGGTGTAAAAGAGTTGCGTCTAGAAACATGAGATTGAGGATATATTTTGAAGGCTCTGCAGTTATATTTTTTCGTTTGAAACTTGGTAGAAAATGATACATACGAAGGGCGTTCATCTAAAATAGCGCAATTCGACAAGCACATTCCTTTGACTGTGTATGAGGGCTATCTAATTGGAGGTTTCCTAATTACTATTTTAGATTTATCTATATCCACCTAAAAGAAAAATTCCATAAGCACTATCCAAAAACAGAGATGAATAAAACTGTTAACAAATAACTGGCTTTTATATATTTATAATATATCCTTACAAAGAATATTTTGTGTTAGTTTTATGAATGCGTCAATTCAGACTAAAAATTTTTTTTGGGTCTCGGACATAAAATTTTTTATTTTATTTTGTTGCATAGCACTATTAATAGCAAAATTTCCTATCTTTCGTTTACGTTATTGGCCATCGTAAACCTCTAGTCACCGCTGAAGACGGTGACTAATCATTGAATTATTTTCAAAACGGAAACCAGTGGTCAATATATTTTTATGGTCCAATTGCACTCCTATATATATATATTAACTTCACAAGAAATGATCAATTCCATATTTAAATCATAGCTCAATCACACTCAATGCGTGTGTCTATAACGATCATCTTTTTTACTCCCACCACAACCACACATCCTCCTTTTTGTATTCGCAACTCACCACACTCATTTCCGTTGAACTCACATGCTATTTATTGGCATGTTTATTGTCTGCGAGTGTATGGGTGTGTGTTTGCATTGACATTGACATATCCCTGCAGATCTCATACTGCAGTCGGCTGACACAGCAGCCATGTCTTCGACAACCCCTAGACAACGACTTCTTCACCACTACCACACCATACCACAGCAGTCTTGCAACAAACGACGACGACGTCGACAGCGACGACATCAAGCGCATATGGCCCAACAAAGGCTGGCAAAAGAAATTGCATGGCAAAGTTTTTGTGATTGTGTTGTGGATTGTGCTGGTGTTGCCTCCTCCATGGTTATGGACTATGTCGGGAGAGAGTGTGGCTTTGCTGCTGCTACTGCTTGTGCTGCCAACAACAATAAAAACATGCTGCTGCAATGTTGACTGTTAACCGACCAGACATAGTTTATGGGCCAGAGGATTGGGAGTGCAACGACGTGGCAAGCACATGGAGGCCATGACCGAGTTTTCGACATGTTTGTGAACATAACTGCCAGGGCAGGGTAAACCAAGTTCCATGCAAATGAAGTGAAATGGGGAAGTGCTGTAAATAAACTTGCCCCAATTAATTGCAACAAAATACAATTGTGGGGAAATTGGGGATTATTTGAGGGGAGTGAGTTTTAAGATTATTATTTTAATTAAAAATTTCGGTGGCCAAAAAAGGGATCAAAATGGTACCAGTAGCTAGGAAGGTGAAATTCGGTGTGTACATCTCTCTAATCGCATGTACATGTCAAATAAAGGGATTTTTCGGAAATGAGGAAAAAGGGATAAAAATAGTACCAATCAAATGGCTGCAAAAAAATCGATGTCTACATTCCCCAGGCAAAATAATGAAAATTTTCAAAATTTATACTTTTACTAAAAAAACCGGGAGAAAGGGGATAAAAATGGTACCAATCAAAACGTTGCAGTTAGAATAATTAAATTCGGTGTGTAGATTCTTCTGACTACATAGACGTGTAATATAAAGGATATTTTTCAAAATTGTACTTTTAAGGGCAAAACCGGTAGAAATGGGATACAAATGGTACCAAAAACCGCCATAGCTAGAATAATAAAATTTGATGTGTACGTTCCTCTGACTGTATAGAAGTGAAAAAATAAAGGAAATTTTCAAAAATTGTTCTTTTAAGGGTAAACGGGAAGAAAGGGGATAAAAATTGTACCAAATATAAAAGAATAATGAAAATTGTTCTTTTAGGGGGGAAACGGGAAGAAAGGGGTTAAAAATGGTACCAAAAATAAAAGAGTAATAAAAACCAGTGTATACTTCGATCTGGATGCGTAGACTCAAAAATAAATATATCTTTCTATATTCGTACTTTTAAGGGCGAAATGTGGAAAAAGGGATAAAATTGGTACCGACTAAAATAATAAAATTCCGTGTGTACATTTCTCTGATCGTGTATATGAGCAGCATAAAGGACTTTTTTTTTAATTTGTACTTTTAGGGAAAACGGGAAATTAGTTCTTTTAGGGTCAACATAGGCAAAAAGGGATAAAATTGGTACCGACCATATGGCTACAGATGGAATAATAAAATTTGGTGTATACATTCCTCTGACTGTTTAGAAGCGTAACAAAAATAAAGGGAAAGGAAATTTGTACTTTTAGGGAGAACGGGGCGAAGGGGGATAAAAATGGTACCAATCAAACAGCCACAGCTATAATCAAATGATTTATACAATCCTCTAACTGCGTAAACGCTCAAAATAAATGTCTTTCTCCTTTGTACTTTTAGGGACCAAGGGGTGGTGAAAGGGATAAAATTTGTACCAAACAAACGGCTGTAGTTAGAATCCTAAAATTATGTGTGTGCATTCCTCTGACTGTGTAGACGCATCAGAAAAATAAATTTTTGAAAATTTGTACTTTTATGGTCAAAACGGGCAAAAAGGGATAAAGTCGGTACCAATCAAACGGGTGGAGCTGGAATCATTAAAATTCAATTTATAAATTTCTCTCGCTTCGTAGATACGCAAAATAAAACGCTTTCTCAAAATTTGTACTTTTAGGAACAAAAGGATAAAATTGGTACAAAGCAAACGGCTGTAGATAGAATCCTTAATTACATTCTACATTCCTCTGACTGTTTAGACATAAAAAATATTTTTTTAGGAAATTTTTACTTTGGGAAAAATTGATTGAATGGGGATAAAAATGGTACTAATCATATGACTGCAGGCAGAATCATGAAACTCGATTTATAACTTTTCTGACTTTGTAGATACGCAAAATAAAATGCTTTCTCCAAATTTGTACTTTTAGGGCCATTTGTACTGGCAAATGGCTATAGCTAGAATACTAAAATTTGTCGTGTAAATTCCTTTAATTGCGTAGACGCTTAAGATCTTTGTACTATTAGAGAAAAAGGGTTGAAAGGGTAGAAAGGGGATAAATATGGCTGCAGCTAGAATCATGAAATTCGATTTATAAAATCCTCTGACTTCGTACACTCACAAAATCAAAGTCTTTCTCCAAATTTAGACTTTTAGGGACAAAATTAGGTAAAAGGGATAAAATTGGTACCAAGACAACGGCTCTAGATATAATCCTCTAGATATCATCCTGCATTCCTCTGGCTATGTAGACGCGCAACATAAAGAATTTTTCGCAAAATTTGTACTTTTGGGGGAAAAAATGGGCTGAAAGGGGATACACATGGTACCAATCAAACGGTTGCAGCTATAACCATGAAATTCGTTTTATACATTTATCTCACTTCGTAGACACGCAAAATAAAAAACTTTCTGCAAAATTGTACTTTTAGGGACAAAGGGTGTTAAAGGGGATACAATTTGTACCAACTGACAAACGGCTGTAGCTGGAATCCTAAATTAGGCGTGAGCATTCCTATAACAAAAAATTCCCAAATTTGTACTTTTGGGAAAAAGGGGGTAAAAGGGGATAAAAATGGTATCAATCATAAGACTGCACCCCGAATCATGAAATTCGAGTTATACAATTCTCTGACTGTGTAGACGCACAGAAATGTTTTCTCAAAATTTGTACTTTTAGGTACCAAAGGTGGGTAACAGAGATAAAATTGGTACCAGGCAAACGGCTACGCGAAGATAATGTTTTTTTTTCGAAATTCATACTTTTACGATAAAAATTGATCCAACCAATCGGCTGTTGGTTTCATGGGTATACTTAAATGTGGAATGGCAACTCTGCTTGCCAACTTTGCAGTGCAACAGTTTTCGCATTGCCTCAATCCTCACATTGCGTGTGTTCATTGTTCTTCAAATGCACACACATACACACACGTGTAAGTGTTTGCAGACACCGGCACAACATCTGCAAACTGTACAGTCTGAAGTCTGCAATCTGCACTCGGCGTTGCAAAACACCAGCGTGTATCAAGTCCAGAATTTTGCCGGCCTGGTCTGCATGTGCGCCAGCCTCTAAAGTAGGGGTATCTTGTTGCTGCCCATCGTTATGGGGAGTGGGGTATTGCCTTCCCTACCCTACTCTGTTGTGTGGTGGTGTTCTAGTGTGTGTGTGAGTGTGTGTCTGTGTGTGGTACGCTTGACATGTTTTTGTGGGTGTCTACTGCGATGAGAAATATTCAACGTTAATATGAGTAATGTTATAATTTACCGTTACAATAAATTGTCGCGGTTTTCTGCTTTGTTGCTGTCATTCGTTTAGGGTATTCGCGTCGCAAGGCGATGAGGGGTGGTGTGGGGTGTGCATGAAGTCCTACCACAATGTATTTATTATCGGAGGTCATTGTTGTTGACGATGCGTATTTTGTTGGTCATTTTTTCATGTTTTTTTCTTGCTAGAACTCCTTTCTCCGAAATGAAGATAAACAAGTGCAAATGTATGTGTGTGAGACACATCAAAAATATGTTTATGTATGTATATAACTTCTGAATATGATTCGACTATTGAATAATTAAAAATTTGAACTTCGTTTTTTAAACCATCGCACTATGGTACCAAACATTACTTTCTGCAAACAAAAGTATTAAACTTTAAACACTATTTTTCAGAAGTATTTCCATTTTTAGTAAATTTTCGGTATTTTAGGCAAAAATCATCGATTTTATAAAAACAATTAATTTTGTATCGATTTGCCCAAAATTTCGAAATTTGCTTTTGAAACATTATTTTTAAATCCCTTTATTCTACGCACCAGCTGCTGTAAAATTGGTACATATATATTACTGAACACGAGAATGATAAATATCATGCCGAAATTTGGATTTTCGTTTTGTGGGCGGAGTGGGCGTGGCAAAAGTGGTTTTGAGAACTAGAAGGCTGAAAATTTGTACATATATATTACTGAACACGAGAATGATAAATATGATGCTGAAATTTTAATTTTCATTTTGTGGGAGGAGTGGGCGTGGCAATAGTGTTTTTTTAAGCTAGAAGGCTGAAAATTGGAACGTATATATTACTGACCACGAGAAAGATAAATATGATGCCGAAATTTTGAGTTTTCGTTTCGTGGGCGGTGGGGTGCTATGCCGTGTGTTTTTATACCCTCCACCTCCAGGATGGGGGTATACTAACTTTGTCATTCCGTTTGTAACACCTTGAAATATCGACCTGAGGCCCTATAAAGTATATATATTCTTGATCGTCATAAAATTCTAAGACGATCTAGCCATGTCCGTCCGTCTGTTGAAAGCAAGCTAGCATCTAAACGAAAGGAGCTAGGACTTTCAAATTTGCCATAAATGCGTCTTATAGTCGTAGATCGGTTGGGATTGAAATGGGGCGAGATCGGCCCCAAGGGAAAATTTTTTCCATCACAAGGACTAAAAATACCCATAATAATCCCTAATATATTTTTTATTTAGAGTATTTAAGCATATTTTTTCATATGTCTGCATGTACTTACTTTATATTGGGTATGCGCATTCCCCCGATTACAAAAACGTACACCATAAAGTGATTCCTATTTGTAGGGGGTGAAATGGGGCAAAAAAGGGATAAAGTGGTACATATTAAACGACAACAGCTAGAAACACGAAATTCGAATTGAGTAGATCCATAATATAAAAGTATTTTTTCCAAATTCGTACTTTTAAGGGGTAAAATGGGAATAGAGGGATAAAAATGGTACCAACCAAACGGCTGTACCTAGAATAATGAAATTCGGTGTATACATTCCTCTGATTGCATAGACAAGTAAAATACACGGATTTTTTAAAATTCGTACTTTTTGGGGTTAAAATGAAAAAAAGGGAAAAAAAAGTACCAATCAAAAGACCGCAGTCATGTAATTCGGAGTATACATTCCTCTGACTGTGTAGACACGGAAATAAACTGATTTTTCCAAATTCCTACTTTTTGAGGTCAAAATAGAAAAAAAGGGGATAAAAATAGTACCAACCAAATGACCGCAGCTAGAGTCATGAAATTCGCAGTATACATTCCTTTGACTACGTAGACATGAAAAATAAAAGGTTTTTTCCAAATTCACACTTTCAAGGGATACAATGGGTACGGAGGGATAAAAATGGTACCAACCAAACGGCTACAGCTAGAATAATGAAATTCGGTGTATACATTCCTCTGATTGCGTAGACGCTTAAAATAAACAGATTTTTCGAAATTCGTCCTTTTTGGGGTTTGAATGGAAAAAGGGGATACAAATAGTACCAACCAAATGACCGCAGCTAATTCGGAGTATACATTCCTCCGACTGCGTAGACACGGAAAATAAACGGATTTTTCGAAATTCGTACTTTAAAGGAATACAATAGTACAGAGGTAGGTTCTTTTGCACTATGTACGTCTGATTATGGATTTTCAAAATTTGTACTTTTGGAATTAAAATAGAATGCAAATACAACCAACTGTAGCACCCACTATTCACCAATATTTATTTAGCTTTTTGAAAATATAATAATATTTATTTTTTGAATTGATGTATTGGTAGCCTTGCCTTATAAGCGTGGTTTGAAATAATTAAAATATTATATTTTTTTATAAAATTATTTTTTCAATATTTGTATTTGTTTTGGTTTGGCTATATTTAAAAATTTATATTTTCCTGAAATATTACTGCACTTCTACGAAAACCGACAACCTCTGTGGAATGCAATCCATGGTGGAGTGTGTATAAAGTTCGGCCCGGCCGAACTTAACGCCTTTTTTACTTGTTTGAGCTGGAAGGCTGAAAATTGGAACGTATATATATTACTGACCACGATAAAAATCAATAAGAAACCTGATTTCAGTTTTACCATTTGTTTTTTGCCTGGCGAAGCGGGCGGGGTTCAGCTAGTAAATTTGTATAACAGATGACATCCAAATCTGAGAATGGTTCATGGCCACTTTTGAATATAAGATATACACTTTTGAATATCGATATATTTTTTTTAAATGTGAAATGGCGTTATTTCAATAGTTATCTTTTATTTCACATCAAATTTTATTTAAAAAAAATATTTTTTTGTGCTTTTGGCCGTTTGTTACATCTGTGCCTTGGGGTAAATAAAGACATGGGACCATTTTAGTAAATTTAAATCCATATTTTCCATTTTGTGAATTAAAAAAAACGTTTCTATTATAAATTTATCTAAATATTCGGTTATTTAAATTTGTGGCGCTATTTAACCACAAATTTAGAAAAACGTGAATTAAAACAAATCATTTGCGTCTACAAACTCGACCATATCTTCTACATTTATCCGCAGAATAGCAGATAGCTATTAAAAGGTTTTTCCAGCAAAATAGATTTTCTTTGGAGATTGTACCTAAACCACTGTTTTGAATGTGAAATTCGCAACATTTATAATCACCGTATTTACCTTCGATTGAAAATATAAACTGTAATGCTTTTAATTGTTTGAATGTAATTTTCAAGTTTAGAAAGTCAACCAAATTATTGTAAACCAAAAAATTTTTGTTATTTTTTTAATTTTAAAAAGTAACTTGATTGTCGCATTTCTCTGTGCCATTCGTTTGCCTCTGCGGAAAGTGCGTTGTATTAAAAGTTTTTATTATAATTTTTTTAATGTAAATTCGCTTGTTTCCTATTTATTTTATCTCCGACCCGTATTGCGTTCCATTGATTTGTAAATATTTACAAGATACCCATCCATTTTGATTAGAAAATTCCGCCACAATCGTAAATTACATAAATTATGTTTATAAATATCACGCAAGATAATAGTTCACAATCGGCTATTTTAGCGTATTACAATGGCAAGTGGTGGGTATTGTCTCGACTTTTTGCGTTGTACTTTTTGCACTTGTTGTTGCTGTTGTTGTTGTGGTGGTGTTTGTGGCGCGTTTTTTTCGCGTTATGTAGTTTATGTTTGTTTATTTAGTTTTTCCCGTATGCAAAAATGATGCAACACCAAGCAAGCAACCAAGTAAATATTGAAAAATATGTTTACACATGCACACGTACGGACGCATGGACGTACGTACGTAAGCCCAATCATGTGGACATTAGACTGAGTCGCAGAAAAAATTTGTAAGAGAGCTGTAAAAAACCAAGAAATGCTATAAATCCAGCGAAACGATGTAGACAGAAATCTGGCTGCAGCATTGTGTTGGTACCATTTTTATCCCCTTTTTCCCATTTTACCCACTTAAAAGTACGACTATCAAAAATCTCTTTATTTTACATGTCTACACGACTAGAGGGATGTACTCACCGAATTTCAGGACTCTAGCTGCAAATTCAAAATCCGGCATCATATTTATCTTTCTCGTCATCAGTAGTATATATGTACCAATTTTCAGCCTTCTAGATAAAACAAGTAAGGAAAGGCTAAAGTCGGGCGGGGCCGACTATATAATACCCTACACCACTCCCTGCGTATGTACCTCGCTTTTTTATGTAGTTCATATAAATTATACAGTTACTATAAATTCATCTTTAGTCATATTTAACGAATATGGTTAATAAAATGGTAATTGATCCAATTATCCGACAGACAAATACAAATTATACAGTAGTAATAGGATGAATCGGACCGACATTTCATAAGGGAGCCTATAACAACATTTTGGGCCTGGTCCAAAACATGGGCCTATATATTTCTCATTCACGGTAGGTATTCCTAGTTTAAAAATATCATGATCTGCTAAATTTGATGAAGATCCGATGTAAAATGTAGTTTCTGGAGCTGTATTATAGCAGAATGGGCCCCATTTTGGGTTATACCAAAGTATGGACATATGGGCATCTCCCAAACATGTAAGGACAGGCTAAAGATGGACGGACTTTCTATCTCATTACAATTCAATTCGGTAAAAAAGTGAAATCGGGAAGAATTTTTGCATCCTGTAAATGTATGTGTTTGACAAAAAATGTTAAATTGGAAAGGACATTTGTATGGGGGTATATTAAAACCTGGAACGATGTGACCCGCTTTCACCATGTATGTTTATTTGTGAAATATAATATGTAAAGTTTGGTCAAAATCGGTTAAACATTCGTACGAGGGCTATATCTAAATCAGAATCGATCTTACCCACTTTCACCACAGGTTTTTTTAGTTCGATTATAAAATGTTGTGCCAATTTTAAAGAAAATCGGGTACAATATGTGGTTTCTAAAGCGGAAAAAGTGAAATAGGGAGCGACATTTGTATGGGGGCAATATCTAAATCTGAACCGATCTTACCCAATTTCTGCATAGGTGTTTCTAGTTGGATTATAAGATGTTGTGCCAATTTTAAAGAAAATCGGGTACAATTTGTGGTTTCTAGAGCGGAAAACGACAAATCGGGAGCGACATTTGTATGGGGGCTATATCTAAATCTGAACCGATCTTACCCACTTTCTTCACAGGTGTTTCTAGTTGGATTATAAGATGTTGTACCAAATTTGAAGAAAATCGGGTACAATATGTGGTTTCTAAAAAGACTGAAATAGGGAGCGACATTTGTATGGGGACTATATCTAAATCTGAACCGATCTTACCCAATTTCTTCACAGGTGTTTCTAGTTGGATTATAAGATGTTGTACCAAATTTAAAGAAAATCGGGTACAATATGTGGTTTCTAGAGCGGAAAATGTCAAATCGGGAGCGACATTTGTATTGGGGGCTATATCTAAATCTGAACCGATTTCCTTCAAATTCAATACCGATGGTCCTTGGGCAGAAAAAAATACTTCTGTCAAGTTTCATGACAATCGGACAACAATTGCGACCTGTAGAGTGCGAACAAGCTTAGATGGACAGCAGACGGACAGACAGACATCGTTAAATCGACTCAGCTGGTGATTCTAAGCCGATCGGTATACTTAAAGGTGGGTCTAGCTCGATTATTTCTTGGTGTTACAAACATTTGGCGCGAAACTAACTTATAATACGAAAATTCAAAATCCAGAATCATATTTATCTTTCTCGTGGCCAGTAATATATATGTACCAATTTTCAGGCCAACGCCCACGAAACGAAAATTCAAATTTCGGCATCAAATTGATATTTATCGTGGTCAGTAATATATACATTCCAATTTTCAGCCTTCTAGCTCAAAGAACACTATTGCCACGCCCAATCCGCCCACAAAAAGAAAATCCAAATTTCGGCATCAAAGTGATCTTATCGTGGTCAGTAATATATATGTATGTACCAATTTTCAGCCTACTAACTTTCAAAAACGCTTTTGCCACTATGCCCACAGAACGAAAATCCAAAATTCGGAATTAAGTTGATCTTTCTCGTGGTCAGTAATATATTCATTCAATTTTCAGCCTTCTAGCTCAAAGAACACTATTGCCACACCCACACCGCCCACAAAACGAAAATCCAAATTTCGGCATTACATTTATCATTTTCGTGGTCTGTAATATATATGTACCAATTTTCAGCCTTGTAGCTCAAAAAACACTTTGCCACGCCCACTCTGCCCACAAAATGAAAATCCAAATTTCGGCATCATATTTATCATTCTCGTGGTCAAAAATATATATGTACCAATTTTCAGCCTTCTAGCTTTCAAAAACACTTTTGCCACGCTCACTCCGCCCACAGAACGAAAATCCAAATTTCGGCATTAAATTGATCTTTCTCGTGGTCAGTAATATATACATTCAATTTTTAGCCTTCTAGCTCAAAGAACACTATTGCCACGCCCACTCCGCCCACAAAACGAAAATCAAAATTTCGGCATCATATTTATCATTCTCGTGGTCAAAAATATATATGTACCAATTTTCAGCCTTCTAGCTTTCAAAAACACTTTTGCCACGCCCCAACGCCCACGTAACGAAAATCAAAATTTCGACATCAAATTGATCTTTCTCGTGGTCAGTAACATATACATTCCAATTGTCAGCCTTCTAGCTCAAAGAACACTATTGCCACGCCCCAACGCCCACGAAACGAAAATCAAAATTTCGGCATCAAATTGATCTTTCTCGTGGTCAGTAAAATATACACTCCAATTTTCAGCCTTCTAGCTCAAAAAAAAAATACTATTGCCACGCCCACAGAGCAAAATTTTAAAAATTCTATAGCCTATAGTTCGTCCTATAGAAATTTTAAAAATTCTATAGGACGAACGCTATTTAATTTGAAGAAAATCGGTTTAGATTTAGATATAGCTCCCATACGAATTTCACTCCCGATTTGACTCTTTTTACTCTAGATAACACATATTAGAACAGATTTTCTTCAAAATTGGCAAAACATCTTATATTTATTTCAACTAGAAACACCTGTGGTAAAAATGTGAAAGATCGGTTCAGGTTTAGATATAGCTCCCATACAAATTTCGCTCCCGGATAGACTTTTCCGCCCCAGAAACCACGAATTTTCACCGAATTTCTTCAAAGTTAGCATAACACGTTATATTTGAAGTGGAAGAACTTATTGTGGAAGTTAGTCACTTTATTCCATGTTGGATATAGCATCGATACAAATTTTTTTATCGATTTGGCAAATCGGACCAGGTCATATTAGCCTATGATTAGGAAACATACAAAAATTCTTCCCGTTTTCACTTCTTCGTATTCGGATAGAAAGTGGAGTGTATCATATAGTCGGCCCGCTCGACTTTAGCCTTTCCTTACTTGTTTTATGTTGCATTTTTGTCCAAATCTTTTTTTCAGAAATAATACATCCTTAAAAGTACTTTAAATATAAATTTTGATTCTTGTTTTAGAGTAATTTATTGGCCGAATTATTGGACGTTTATAGTATTGTTTGTGGATTCTCACAGTGACAACTGGAAACTTTTTCGTATTTTGTTGTAGTATTTTATATAAGTATTAAGTTTATTATTTTTATATAAAAAATAAATAGCTGACGTCAATATCTTTCGAATGGTGCCTAAATGATGGAGATCTGAATGAAATTGACGCCACAGCGCTCATTTTTGTAAAAAGAGTTTGAACATTTTCGCCCTGAAAACCATCGCTTGCATCAAATTATTTCGTAAAAATTGAGTGAACTTTTCGTCCGATATTCATCATTTAGGCATCATTCGAAAGATATTGTTTCCTTCTATTTATTTTTCTATTTTTATTTCTTACAAAATGTTTCCAAGAAATATGAGTTTTTAGCTGTCACATTGAAAAAAAAAACACAAAAAACCCATATAAACGTCCAATAATACGACCAATTTGTTATTCTAAGGCAAGAATAAAAATTTTCATTTAAAGTGCTTCCTAGGGTCTATCAATTCAGAAAAAATTGGACAAAAATGGAACATAAAAAAATTACACGGGAAAAACATGATTTTTAGAGGTTTTTTCAGGAGCGTTTAGCTCACAGATGGCTTGACCCAGTGACGAAATATTTTGTAGATCATCATTAAACAACCCAATCTTCATTTTTCGGGTGGGTGACCGCAGCAATTTATTTTCGTGACCCATCCTACTGTACATATAGAGATTGATTTTTGTCTTAGGATATTACCTATTAAAAATAAAACAAAATATTTTTTTAGATTCTTTTCTACTTTTAATGTTTTTTTTTCGTACCAGCAAAAAGAGGTTTTCGAAAAAATCGTTTTTTTCAATTTTTTGTACACTGTTCCTAAACTACTGCATCGAAACATTTGTAGTCATCATAATTTCGTTTAATTGAACATATATGTGTTTGGACCTATATTTTCACAATGAGAGTACACATAAAGGGTGATTTTTTAAGAGCTTGATAACTTTTTTTTTAAGAAAAACGCATAAAATTTGCAAAATCTCATCGGTTCTTTATTTGAAACGTTAGATTGGTCCATGACATTTACTTTTTGAAGATAATTTCATTTAAATGTTGACCGCGGCTGCGTCTTAGGTGGTCCATCCGCTTAGTCCAATTTTGGCATTTCCACGTTTTTGAGTAACAGAGACCCAATTGGTGCGAACGGCGACGAATCGAAAATTGGAGGTCATCATTAACACTGGCCGATACAGCTGCGATATTTTCTTCAGTTCGCACTCTACGTAAGCGTGTTGGTGGTTTAATGTCCAACAATGTAAATTTGGTGCGAAATTTAGTCACAATAGCCCGAATAGCCGCTTCAGTGGGTCGATTAAACTGACCATAAAATGGAAGCGCGCAATGAACTTTCTTAACAGAGCACGCATTTTGATAATAAAATTCAATAATTTGCAAGCGTTGTTCGTTTGTAAGACGATTCATGATGAAATGTCAAAGCATACTGAGCATCTTTCTCTTTGACACCATGTCTGAAATCCCACGTGATCTGTCAAATACTAATGCATGAAAATCCTAACCTCAAAAAAATCACTCTTTATAAAAGGTACCTTCAACGAAAATTGGCATTTTAATAAACAATTTAAATTAAAAAAACATTACCTTGTTTTTTCTGTTTATTTTATGAATCAGTATGCCGCAACAATGTACACAAAAAAAATTAGGTCACGGCCACAAAATTATTTATTTATTTTTTGTTGCATAGTGATATCAACGGAACAAAGTTATTTTCTATTTGAAAGCAAATCACATCATTCCGATAACTCACCGCTTATTTTTAATCTAGCGAGTTGTCAAAGGAAACGATAGTAGTTTGGATGACGGTTAATTGGCAACACTGACTGCTGCGATAAAAAAATTAGTAAAATTTACAAAAAGTACTTGTTCGTATTTTAATAAAGATAAAAATAAAATGCGTTATATTTCCTACAGTTACAGTAGTTTAGTTTAGTCTTACAATTTTAAAATAACTGGAAAACGACAAAATGCCTACAAATTACAATTTTTTATTTATTTATGTTTAATTTTTTATTTGCACTTTTATCAAAACAAATTGCTAAGAATAAGTTTTGTTCATTTCATAAAATTCACCATAATAAGTAAAAACGGCAAAAAACGTCATAATGCCCAAAAATTAAATTTAAAAAATCCCTTGGTAATTGACTGATTCATTGACGTTTTTATTAAAACCTTTTTTGCAAAAATAAAAGTTTTGTTCATTCTAGTTCATATCTCTCATAATTTTCCGAATTTAAGGTCCTTTAATTATCTAAAATTCACCAAAACAAGTAAAAACTACCATTTTAGGAAAAAATCCCCAATTTTGGAACATATTTCACCCACTTTGAGAATTCGAATTGAAAAAAACGCAAAATCTTCAAATCTAGTATGTTTATCTCTTTTGATGAATTTTAAACATTTTTCATCGACCTCAATTCGCGAAATTATGAGAGATGTGCAGTGGAACGACCAAAACTTGCACTTCTTTAATTTTGTTTTATTGAAAACTTCAATAACTTTGTCATTTACTAATGGAATTTTAAAACAAAATGTCGTTTTACTGCTTGCTAAATGTGTTTTTTTTAATATTCACATTACAAAATCATGTGAAAGTTAAAAAATGGCAAACAACACACAGTTTTCATAAATGTTCCAATGTTCATATATCGTTCGAAAGTTCCAGGTTGTATCTTTTTATATTCATTGAGAAGCTTACAAATGTGCGATAATCAACTAAGTTACAGAATTTAGGTGTTCAAAGGTACAAAAACTGGGTTTTTTAACCCGTAAGTCAAGATTTTGGTCAGATTCTTGTTTTACTCAAAAACACCTGCCAGAAAAATAGTATCACTTCTCACCTATTTCTAATTCAGTTTATTTTCGATTTGAATGGAATAAATGGTTGAAAAAAATTAATTTGAGACCTTCATATTTTTCGAACATTTACATAGAATTTAAATCGATAATCAATCAATTAATCGAATAAATATCTTTTCAGGGAATATACACAAATTAACTATTTGCAAGAAAATCAATCGAACTGAGCGAATGAGTAATATTGTCTATAATAATTATAACTTATACGCCACCTGAAGATTAAAAAGTGCATAGCAATTCCATGGCGATACACCTTTTATGTCCCAAATTATTTATACCCCTTACTCAATTACAAAATAGATTTCGGACAACATTTTTTATTTTTTGATGCATAATGGAATAAAGATTTGAAAGCAAATCAGATCGATTAGTTCCTTCAGACTAATTTCGACAACGGTGTGAATGAGTAATATTATCTTTAATTAGTATAACTTATACGCCACCTATATCATAGGAGAATTACAAAATTCATAGCATCTCGCTCATCCCAGCATTATAATTCTCATTATCACTACACCTAAATCGTGCATCCAAGCTAGTTAATTCCAAACAGTTTCTCAAATGCAAATATATTTATCATCTAAAGTAGCCTTTCAAAAGCACTTCCAAAAATGTAGTTTAATACTTATTCCCAGCTATAAAATGGAAGTATTTTTAAATGAATGAAACTTTCATTGCTCCTGAATCATACATCCATGATAATTTATTCTAAATAGCTTCTTAAATGCGAAGAAAGAAATTATATATTAGAATTTTCTCTTTCAATAGAATTAAGTTTATATATATTTGTTATATCTTCATTATAGGAAAAATATCAAATATTAAAAAAAATTAATTTTGTTGCTTTGTATGTTAAATGACTCATTATGGTTTGTATAATCGATTTTAATAATTGGATTGGGTAGGCTAGAATTATATATTTGTGCAATTTTGATCCCAAATACTTTCATTTTTGGGGCGTCATAAAATACTGTACTAAAGGGACCATTTTTCTTAGATAAAGAAGGAACAATTGTTATAAATTGAGAAAATTTTTAGGATATAAAATATTGGAGACATTTTTTAAACCTTTTTAAGAAAAAGTTTTAGAATTTTAAATCAATTTTAAAGATTGGGCAAACCACTGAGAAGAATATAATGAAAAGTATTTTAAATCGAAGAGAGAACTTAAGAATTGCGAAGAATTGGACAAGAGAAACAAAAACTGTCGCTGATAAGAATGTTCCAGAGATACTTATTTCTAAGAAAACACAGCATTTATAAAAAAGTATTTAATTTTAAACTAAATATATTTTTTATTAAATATTTATGAAATGAAATATTGCCAAATACACCTGTACAAGTAGAGTTTTATTAAAATTAAACCGAAGTAATGCAAAATCTGTTTTGAAGAAAGTTTCAGATTTCTTTTACTGCATTAATTCAGAGAAATGATTCATAAGAACTCTCACAATGTATACAAAAGTGAATAACTTTCACCTATGAAAAAATTTCATGTAAGCATTGAACGTGCTGTGCCTTTAAGCACTCATTCGAACGAAATGACTGGGATCTGTAAATGAACCCACTCCTCCCACTGACGAACCTATGTTAAATCGCCAAAAAAATAATTATCATCTTTTCACCAGTTGACCCCATGTCTAACCATTATATTTTTTGATCTGGGTTCCGATAACTCAGCGTATGAGATATATTAATCAAGTGACAGAGATATATAAATCATTGCAATTCCACGATCTTTTAATTAAAATTTGTTTTGTCGGCAAGCATTTATATCAACAATTTAATAATAGTTTTAAATTTGATAATTAATCGAACAAAATTAATTTCCTCTTTTTCGAACATTTATATAGAATTTAAATCGATGAATATAAATCGAATAAAGATTATACTTCATAAATGAACTATTTGAAAGGAAATTTAATCGATTAGTTTAAGGTTGATTGCCTTCCCACTAATTTCGACAGCGGTGCGAATGAGTAACGATGAGTTAATTTAACTTATACGCCACCTGGAGAATTAAATCATTCATAGCAATTCCATGTCGTTTCCCTTTTTTCTGTCCCAAATGATATATAGCCCCTTACTCAGTAGTGTGAGGGTATACAAATAGATCTCGGACACATTTTTTTATTTTTTGATGCATAGTTCCACTATCTACTTTTATTTGAAAGCAAATCAAATCGATGAGTTTGACTTAAGGTTGACTTCATTCCCACTAATTTCGACAACTGAGCGAATGATAATATTGTTTTTAATTAGTATAACTTATACACCGCCTATATCATAGGAGAATTACATTTCTTTCATAGCATCTCGCTCATTCCGATTACTCAGCGTATGAGTAATATTATCTTTAATGAATATGTGTCATCCATACATTGTGACAGAGATAGAAGAATCACTGCAATTCCATGGATTTTTAATTAACATCTGTTGTATAGTCATCGGAAAGCATTTGTTACAACGATTTAACAATATATTTAAATTTGATAATTCATCGAAGAAAATTAATTTAAGACTTTTTTATTTTTCGAATATTTATATAGAATTTAAATCGATTAATATCTATCGAATAAAGACATTTTCAACGATTATACTTCATAAATGAACTATTTGAAAGCAAATACAATCGATTAGATTGATTTAGGATTAACTTCCTTCTCAACAATTTCGACAATGGAGCGAATGAGTAATATTATACTTATACGTCACCAATATGATGAGAGTGAATTACAAAAATCATAGTAATTCCATGAAGTTTTACTTTATTTCTGTCCCAACTGTTGTATACCCCCTACTCAGCAGAGTGAGGGTCTCGGACACAATTGTTTATATTTTTTTAAGATTTTTTTTATTTGAAAGCAAATCAGATCGATTAGTTTTACTTAAGGTTGACTTCATTCCCAGTAATTTCGACAACGGAGCGAATGAATAATATTGTTTTTAATTAGTATAACTTATACGCCACCTATATCATTGGAAAATTACATTTCGTTCATAGCATCTCGCTCATTCCGATAACTCAGCGTATGAGTAATATTATCTTTAATGAATATGTGTCACCCATACATTTTAATTAACATCTGTTCTATAGTCGGCGGAAAGCATTTATTACAGCACTTTAATAATATAATTAAATTTTATAATTCATTAATTTCAGACTTTCTTATTTTTCGAACATTTATATAGAATTTAAATCGATGAATATCTATCAATACTGATCTTTTCAACGAATATGAAGACAGAGAACTTCAAAAATCATAGTAGTTCCATGAAGTTTCACTTTTTTCTGTCCCATATGATATATAGCCTCCTACTCAGTAGAGTGGACGAAGATCTTGGCCATAAAATATTAATTTTGGGATACATAAATTGAATACAAGATCTCTTTTATTTGAAAATAAATCAGATCGATTAGTTTCTCTAAAGTTTGGCTTAATTCGCACTAATTTCGACAATGGGGCGAATGAGTAATATCATATTTAATTAGTATAACTTATACGGCGCCTACATATATCATGGGGGTCTTACAAAATTCATAGCATCTTGCTCATTCCGATAACCCAGCGTATGAGTAATATTATATTTAATGAGTATAATGCATTCGTCGTCCATATTGTGACAGAGATATGTAAATTATTGCAATTCAATGGACTTTTAACTAAAATCTCGATTAATCGATTTAACAATAGATTTAAATTTGGAAAATTTGTTCGAACAAAATTATTTAAAGATTTTCTTTTTTTCGAGCATTTTTATAGAATTAAAATTTATAGAATCAGTCGAATAAAGATCTATTCATTGAATATAAATCAGAAATAAACTACAAATTTGAAACGAAATTCGACTGATTAGTTTAAGGTTGATTGTTTTCCCAATAATTTCGACAGCGGAGCGAATGCTTAATATTATCTTTAATGAATGTAAATTATACGCCACCTGGAGAATTAAATAATTCATAGCAATTCCATGGCGATACACTTTTTTCTGTCCCAAATGATATATACTCCCCTACTCAGTAGAGTGTTGTCAAAAAAATAGGTCTTGGACACAAAATTTTTATTTTGTGATACATAATGGAATAAACATTTTTTATTTGAAAGCAAATCAGGTGGATTAGTTTGACTTAAGATTGACTTCCTTTCCACTAATTTTGACAACGGAGCGAATGAGTTATATTATCTTTAATTAATATAACTTATACGCCACCTATATCAGAGGAGAATTACAACATTCACAGCATCTCGTTCATTCCGATACGATAACTCAGCTTATGAGCAATAATAAATAACCGACATCCATATTGTGACAGAAATATATAAATCATTATAATTCCATGGACTTTTAATTATAATCTCGATTAATCGATTTGACAACAGATTTAAATTTGATAAATGATCGTACAAAATAAATTTAAGACGTTCTTATTATTCGAACATTTATATAAAATTTAAATCGATGAATATCTATCAATACTGATCTTTTCAACGATTATACTTTATAAAGGAACTATTTGAAAGGAAATTCGATCGAATAGTTTAAGGCTGATTGCCTTCCCACTAATTTCGACAGCAGAGCGAATGAGTAATATTATCTTTAATTAATGTAACTTATACGCCATCTGGAGAATTAAAAAATTCACAGCAATACCATTGACTTTTGTGGCGAAATCAGTTGATAATTTTATTTCATCGATATTTATCGTATATGAGAAAATTTGTGATTTTTTAATCTGAAACCTAGAAAAATGGATTAATCATTCTCAGATTACGAACACAGTGTTATTACGAGCTACTTGTAATAATAATATTTTTATTGGCCCACTCTAGTGTTATTTTGAGACATTCACAAGCCAAAAGGATTTGAGACATTGCATTAACATCAGAGAAATCTATAACGATTCTGTGAAGTGGATTTAGTCGCTCTGGCTAGTTAGACTACCCTTATGATAATTATTATTGATTTAGATATTGATCGTTCGTTCGCTGTGTTCTAAATGCCCCAGCTCTTGCCTCATCTACTAGTTATTGGCTAGCTAGGTATCTTCTCTGCTTACCACTGTATATCACCTCAAGTTGTTGTCTACGATGAAGAAAAAAAGTTCAGAGTACTCGGGGTATTTTTTGCGCATTTACTATATAACTAGCACTAGCATAGTACCTGGATCTGTCGACTGATTCGGTTCTATTGCGGCAAACACCACCACACACACTCACGTGTTTGTGTGGTGGGGTATTTGATTTTGGTTGCAATTTTTCGTTTCATTTTGTTCGCCAGACTTCCGTGTTTACTTTGGGATATCGTATAGACGGGTAACGCAATAAACAGACAGGCAAAAGGGCTTAAAGACTGAGACATCACAAGTAATTGGCCCTGCTCACCGGCTATCATCATCATCAGCCAGCCAGCCATTCAGTCAGTCGGACATTGATAATGTGCCCAACTCACAAATGAGGTAATACGTAAATGGAAAAACATTCAGTTTATTGAGGGGGCAAATAACTGTAAATCATCGATGCGATACGATACGTCGAACCAATTGTGGCGCAGTCTTTTTTAAAATCAGACATTAATTACAAAGGTCATGGCTGGCTAATGTAGGGGCAATTTTGTGGGCCAAAAAATTATTTTTACTGCGTTTTGGAAAAGATAGCTGGCAACTGACCTCATTCAATTTAAATTATGTTTGGTACGTTCATTTGGTGCTATTTTAAAAATGATTTTTTTACTATACTATCTACCTACAGGGATGGAGGATTATTTGAAGTCTCTACACGACTTGTTAAATCATTGCTACATGGTTGAAAACCGTACAAAATACATGAATATCGATCAAATACAAAAAAATCCGAACAATATATATATATACAACTGAAACTGCATCAAATCATACGTTTTGAAAATGATGATGAGTTAGAAGCACCTTCCGGCAACTAAGCGAATGAGTAATATTATCTTAAATTAGTATGACTCATACGCCACCATGATAATGATTAAAGAAGTGCACAATTCATAGCAATTTCATTGAATTTATATTAAATACATCGATATTCAAAAAGAACATAATTTTTCTTATTGTTCTGCCAATTATCGCTTTAAAATCGAATAAGAATCTTCCGAAGGAATCAACAATGAATATAAATTAGTTGAAAACAAATCAGATTGATTTTAGAATGATGTGAGCGAGAAGCTAATTCCGGCAACTGAGCGAATGAGTAATAATATCTCGAATTAGTATTACTTATACGCCATCAGTTTAATGATAAAAGAATTGCACAATTCACAACTATTCCATGGAATTTGAAATCGTTGGCAGATATTAATTTCATCGATATTCATCGATTTCAATTCAATAAATAGTGGAACAAAATTAGAATAGTTAAATAGCAGATTTTCAAATATTTCGACCATTAATTGCATTTAAATTTATGAATATCAATTGGACAAAGAAAATAATAATTAACTATTTGATGGTAAATCAGATCGATCAGTTTCCCTTAAACTTGATTTCCGAATGAGTAATATAATCTTGAATAAGTATTAATTATACGTCATCAATGTGATAGTAGAAGAATTACACAATTCATAGCAATTTGATTTAAATTCAGTGGTAACAACCAAAAACAAATGTGGTTTTTCGAGCGAAAATCGCATTCCGGCAACTGAAAGTATGAGTAATATTATTTAATTAGTATAACTTATACGCAACTATGGCAATGAAAACACAGTGCTACAAAATATAAATGAAGTAGAAAACCCTAGGAAGTGACATTTTCCTTCTTGTCGAGTAGAACAATTTGCAGACACTCCCAAAATCATGAGTTGCGGGTAAAAACCCCGGTTTTCGTACCTTTGCACATTTAATTTTTTAACAACCGATTTTCACTTTCTCATAGGATTTGAAAAGTATAAACCCGGAGCTTTCGACCGTTATATAGCTTATATAAGAAAACTTAAGAAATCAGTGTGTTTTTGCCCAGCAAACACAATTTTTTTAACAATTTCTAGCCATTTTTCAAATTTGGTAAAGTTTTTGCACATTATTTTGCTCGGTAACCGTACCATTTGTAAATTTATTTAAATGACACAAGTAGAAGGGATTAAAACGCCACTTTGTTTTTAAAAATCCATTTGTAACTTTTTATTAATAGTATTTTTTTTTGCAAAAATACAAGCTTTTGTCATTCCAGTTCACATCTTTCATATTATTACGAATTGAGGTCGAAAAAAAAATACTTTAAGTTCGTAATAGCCATTATTCCATGTTAGCTCTTATTATGAGCGAAAATTTCATTGTGGCAACTGAACGTATGAGCAATATTATCTTTAAATAGTAAAGCTTATACGCCACTAGAAAATCTCATTCCGAGGACTGAACGTATGAGTAATATTACTTTAAATTAGAAGTAGTTAGTCTGTTTTAGGATAGTATTTATTTGATTTTCTTTTCTAAAATAGTAAATTGGAAACATAGCACTCATATACAGTCAAAGGAATGTGCTTGTCGATGTGTACTATTTTGCCTGAACTCCTTCTTATATATATATTTTTATAATTTTCTACCCAGTTTTTAACAAAAAAGTACAACCACAGAGCCTTTTATTCGAAAAAAAATCCATTTTGATGGCGCTTCTATATGATCAGAGGAATTTACATACTAAATTTCATGATTCTAGCTGTAATCCTAAAGTTAGTACCATTTTTATCCCTTTTGGTCCCGCCCTCCCCTTAAAAGTACAAATTTAAAAAAACAATTCATGTTGCAAGTCTACGATGTCAGTGGAATTTACAAATCAAATTTCACTACTATAGTTGCAATATTTTAGTTGGTACTATTTTTATCCCGTTCACCCTTTATAAGTAAAAATTTTGAAAAATCAGATTTTACTGCGGTTCTACATGGTCAGAGGAATTTACATACTAAATTTCATGATTCTAGCTGTAATCCTAAAGTTGGTACCATTTTTATCCCTTTTGGTCCCGCCCTCCCCTTAAAAGTACAAATTAAAAAAAATCAATTTATGTTGCAAGTCTACGATGTCAGAGGAATTTACATATCAAATTTCAAGATTCTAGCTGCAATACTTTAGTTGGTACCATTGTCATCCCTTTTTTCCCGCGCATCCCTTAAAAGTACAAGATGCATTTATATTCCGCTTCTATGTGGTGAGAGGAATTTACACACCAAATTTCGCGACTATAGCTGCAATACTTAAATTAGTACCATTTTCATCCCTTTTCGTCCCTCGCAACCCTCAAAAGTGAAAATTTTAAAAATCCAATTTTAACGCGCTTCGACTTGGTCAGAGGAATTTATATACCAAATTTCACGATTCTAGCTACAATACTTTAGTTGGTACCATTTTTATCCCCTTTTGTCCCGCACACCCCTTATAAGTACAATTGTCGAAAAATCAATTTATATTACAAGTCTACGTTGTCAGAGAAATGTAAATACCGATTTCACGATTCTAGCTGCAATTCTTAAATTGGTACCATTTTTATCCTTTTTGTCTCTTTCCTCCCTTAAAAGTACAAATTTTGAAAAATCCTAATTTGTAGCTCGTCTGCATGGTCATTGCAAGGAACACAACGAATTTCATGTTTCTAGCTACTGCCGTTTAGTCAGGACGAAGGTTCGATGTTTATCCCTTTTTGTCCCATTTTACCCCTTAAAACTACGAATTTCGTAAAACCCTTTCTTAGTATTTCTTATATATATATATATTGGGAAAGCCAATAAAAATAACACATCGAAGGACTGACTTAAGACCATGGTATATTTGGATCAAATCCGTTTTATACCTTCCTAAGCTTTTAAACCAAACTTGGTTTAAGTTCGAAGTGGCCGAAATTGACACGTCTCTTGTGATACCTCGCAAACGAGCAAAGTCTTAGGTTAAATTAAAACAAATACAACTCCCGTATGGCTATTGGGAATTAGTTTTTTTTGACATTTAATAGTATTTTGGGTATAAAATATAGATGGGTTTACCACACCCCTCCAGTACCAACCCCATAACCACCCCGGGTGAAATTAAAGACCATAACTTACATGAAATATGGTAGTACCTCCCACACAAATATGTCAAATTTGTAGTTTAAAAATACAAAAAACATTAGGGCTGTTTTTCATTATTTATTTATTCAATTTTTAACGTCTGTAGAACATTATTCCTTACAGACTACGAATAACAATTCTTACATTTACGACTACACACTTATTTTTTATAACACGGAGTACATACATAGTCACAATTAGTCGTGCATAACCTATGTATATTTTCAAATTGAGAGTACAAATATTTAATGTACCTTTGATGAAAATTGAAATTTTAGTAAACATGATTAGAAAGTGAAAATACATCGAGAAATGCTATATATAGCCATTCAGCAATATTTTTGTTGATTATCATACTAGTTGGAATGCTTACCACCCTGGAAGACGGAAATGGCCTTTGATACTATTAGTTCCTTTGAAAAATATTTTAGAAAAATCGCAATTTCCAGTGTAAAGTATCATCAGCCCCTAAGTTGGGACAGCACCGCGCCAGACTTTACATTAGAAATTACATGCCGATGTAAGTACATAATATGTACATATTTGTTTTCTAGAATTTTTTTCTTTCGTTTTTTTGCTTTCCGCACAGCCATTAAATAAATAGCACTTTATCAACAAAACAAAACAAAAAACCTTAGTGCGTTTGTCGGTGTAAAATAGTTGCGCGCAGACCGCGCATACCCTTTGATTGCAACTGATAATGAATGTAATTTCCAATAGGCGATCTGCGCCGATCTATGGCAACCCCCTCCCTTTACAGCAATACACACCTTCTCATACGAACGATGGAACGATGTGTTGGTGTTGGTATCTTCGCAGTTTGTCGTGCGATCGATCCACTCTACTTAGTTTAGAGTGAGTGAGTGAGTGCGCGGTATGCGAGGTGCTCACGTAGTTGTCACTTTAAAGTACATTGTCTGATTGAAATTTGTTGCGGTTTCACTCTTTGACTCTCCCTCTCATTGACACCCTCTCCCTTCCTCTCTCACAGTCGCTGACTTGCCTTGTATGCCTCCCTCTCACCCACCACCATCTGATATGTATACTCGTCTATATGTACGTACCTTTTGAGTTCAGTTCATTCATTTGTGCATAGGGTATAGCCGTTATATAGTCATGTGCATTATCTGATTCTGGGCAATGTCTGACATTGACATTGAAATTTTTTTTGCAAATACACACTCGTATAGCTGTATGTTTGTATGGTTGTTTGTAACACTTACAACACAACACACTTGCTTTTTATTTAACTTTGTTATACAGTGTATCTGTAAGTTTGTAGATATTTTTATTTGTTTGTTTGTTTATTTAGTGCAGCATTTTACACACAAATAAACATACCCGAACGTATGGCTGGTTGGCTGGCAGGTTGTCTGTCTGTCTGCCTCTGTTGATTGTGCAATTGTGCATTAGACACCGTAAGTCCTCACCATGAGATAGATGTAGATGCAGACGCGTCGGCCTGTCCGTCCGTTGATTGTGCAATTGTGCATTAGACACCGTAAGTCCTCACCATGAGATAGATGTAGATGCAGACGCGTCGGCCTGTCCGTCCGTCCATGTGCACGTATGACGTGATATTTTTCACAGTTTGTCGATGAAGATGTTTTTTATTGCCATTTCGTGGGTTTTTGTTCAGGGATTCGCCCACGGAAGAGCCTTGACTTTGGCCTGATAACCTAGAAATTGCAATTACTTTTGAGCAGTTTTAGTTTAGTTCAGGCAAAGATTTGTATTTGTTCTCAAAATGAAAAACGGAAGAGATGGATCTTAACATGAATATGTTTGTTCTTAGGCTTTCGAAATAGTAATTATTTGCAGCCAAATTATCCTTCACAATGGATCTTTCTTTAATTACAGGTCAGAATGACCATACCTTAGAGTGGGTCACTCAGAATAACTATACCATCGCTAAATTGAACTTTTGTTGTTTTGTAATAATTCCAAGAAACAGTTTAATAACATTTAAAATTGAAAATGCAAAGCAAAAAATATAGAAATTGGGAAATTACAAATTAAAATTGAAAAATATTAATTATTAATTAAAAAACAAGTAAAAACGGCGTTAAGTTCGGCCGGGCCGAACTTTATATACCCTCCACTATGGATTGCATTCCACAGAGGTTGTCGGTTTTCGTAGAAGTGCAGTAATATTACAGGAAAATATAAATTTTTTAATATTGCCAAATCAAAACAAATACAAATATTGAAAAAAATAATTTTATAAATAAATATAATATTTTAATTATTTCAAACCATTACTTATTTCAAATCAAAAAATAAATATTCTTATATTTATATTTTCAAAAAGCTTAAATAGCATAAATATTGGTAGATAGTGGGTGCTAGATTCTATTTGCATTCCAAAAGTACAAATTTTGAAAATCCATTATCAGACGTACATAGTGCAAAATAACCTAAGTTCATGATTCAACCAATTTTTGCCGTAAAAGAAAAAGTACGAATTTGGAAAAAAACTTTTTATTTTGCGTGTCTATGCAGTCAGAGGAATATATACTATGAATTCCATGATTCCAGCTGCGCTAATTTGGTTGGTACCATTTTTACCCCCTTGACGTTTCTACGCAATTAGAATTTTATCATTCTAGCTGTGGTCGTTTAGTTGGTACTATTTTTATCCCTCTGTACCATTGTATCCCTTGAAAGTACGAATTTCGAAAAATCCGTTTATTTTCCTTGTCTACGCAGTCAGAGGAATGTATACTCCGAATTTCGTGACTCTAGCTGCGGTCATTTCATTGGTACTATTTTTATCGCCTTTTTTTCATTTTAACCCCAAAAAGTACGAATTTCGAAAAATCTGTTTATTTTAAGTGTCTACGCAATCAGAGGAATGTATACACCGTATTTCATTATTCCAGGTGTAGCCGTTTGGTTGGTACCATTTTTATCCCTCCGTACCAATTGTACGAATTTGGAAAAAACCTTTTATTTTTCATGTCTACGTAGTCAAAGGAATGTATACTCCGAATCTTATGACTCTAGCTGCGGTCATTTGGTTGGTACTATTTGTATCCCCTTTTTCTATTTTGGCCCCAAAAAGTACGAATTTCCAAAAATCAGTTTATTTTCCGTGTCTACGTAGTCAAAGGAATGTATACTCCGAATCTCATGACTCTAGCTGCGGTCATTTGAGTGGTACTATTTTTATCCCTTTTTTCATTTTAACCCCAAAAAGTACGAATTTTGAAAAATCCGTGTATTTTACTTGTCTATGCAATCAGAGGAATGTATAAACCGAATTTCATTATTCTAGGTTCAACCGTTTGGTTGGTACCATTTTTATCCCTCTATTCCCATTTCACCCCTTAAAAGTACGGATTTGGAAAAAAACTTTTATATTATGTATCTACTCAATTAGAGGACTGTACACACGTAATTTCATGTTTCTAGCTGTTGTCGTTTAATGTGTACCATTTTTATTCATTTTTTTGCCCCATTTCACCCCCTACAAATAAGAATCACTTTATGGTGCACGTTTTTGCTATAAGGGGAATGCGCACACCAAATATCAAGCAAATATAAACAGACATATTAAAAAAATGCTTAAATACGCTAAAATATTAGGTATTATTATGGGTATTTTTGTGCTTGTGAGGGAAAAATTTTTCCCTTTGGGCGGATTTCGCCCCATTTCAATCCCAACCGATCTACGACTATAAGACGCATTTATGGAAACGTATTTGAACGTTCTAGGTCCTTTCGTTTAGATGCTAGAGTGCTTTCAGCAGACGGACATGGCTTGATCGTCTTAGATATATATTCTTATGACGATCAAGAATATATATACTTTATAGGGTCTCTGGTCGATATTTCAAGGTGTTACAAACGGAATGACAAAGTTAGTATACCCCCATCCTGGAGGTGGAGGGTATAATAAACTTAAATTGAGTAAAGACCAGAGCTGTTAAGTAATGATTAGTAATCGTAATCATTAGTAATTAGATTACTTTTTTTTTAAGTAGAAGTAATGATTACAATACGATTACATTCAGTTTTATACGATTAGTAATTGATTACGATTACAAGTAATCAAAAAATAATCAGGATTACTTGCGATTACTGAAAAATAATCAAAAGTAATCATAAATGAGTTCGACTACTTTAAAAGATTACTTTTGATTACTTTTGACTATTTTAGATTACTTTTGATTACTTTTGATTTTTTGTGAATACTTTTGATTCTCGCGAAATCGGTATGAGATTCATAGTAGTCTGTTTGTCAAAACTTTTGACTTTTCAATATATGTCAGTTTTGATTTGATTACTATTTGATTATTTTTCAGTAATCGCAAGTAATCCTGATTATTTTGTGATTATTTGTAATCGTAATCAATTAGTAATCAGAAATTGTTGAATAGTGGATTATATAATCATTACGATTCTTTTTAAAAAGTAATGTAATTGATTACTAATCGTAATCGAAATTTAACAGCTCTGGTAAAGACATATCTGTTTGGCATCCAACAGATAAAATTTTCCTTAATTTTAGTACATTTTTTACTTGAATTTAGGACACTTTTTTTCTGGGTGCATTTAATTTCTTTTGTCCTTTTGGCCATCATAAAATCCCCATGGTCAAATCCCCACATCTGGCAAATCTGATTTCGACATACAAATCGGCTTTAAACGTTTACAGTTTGCGGAGCGGATTGCATGGGCATTGACGATAAAGATATCAAATGACGAGTCTTTGAGTGTTTGTGGCATTAAAGAAAATCCTTGCTCATTTCGTATCGAAGAACCATCAGCTTTGTTTGTTTACAAGACAACAAATTGACAGCATAACATCTGTAGGTCAGCTAAATATTATAATAATAAATAAATAATAGCTAATAAATCATGTGGAGAGACTATGGGTGCTTGTGGTATTAATCTTGAAAACCCTTGCTTGGAAAATAACAAATTACAATAATTATAAAAAAATCAAACCACTTTGCTTTTCGACTGTTCCCGTGTCGAAAAAGTATATTTTTTTTTGTTTTCAAGACAACAAATCAAAATTGTCGTATATCTTAACAAATGGATAGGAAATCATCTGAAGTTTCAACCAGATATAATAATAAAACAGTCATTGCAAAGTCTATAAAGACTCGATGTGAGGAGTCTTTGAATGTTTGTGGCATTGTCAAAATTGTCTTAACAAATGGATAGGAAATCATCTGAAGTTTCAACCAGATATAATAATAAAACAGTCATTGCAAAGTCTATAAAGACACGATGTGAGGAGTCTTTGAATGTTTGTGGCATTAATCATGAAATCCATTCTTCTCGCATCAGCTTGCTTTGTTTGCTAGAACAGGAAATTATCTATAGGTTCAGCTAGATATAATAAATAAAAAATAACCATAGCAATGACAATAATTAAATCGCAAGGACAGTCTTTGAGTGTTTGTGGCATTAATTTTGAAATAATAATAAAAATAACCTCTTCGATTACATGATTTAAATAAAATGGCTGCGATATGTGGACGAAATCCATGAACCATGGATCGATCTAGGAGCCTTTGATTCAATTTCAATTGTTCTATTTATTAAGCAATCTCAGAACTAGGTAATTATGTGATTTCCAATCGAAACAGGTGCAAGAGACACGTAAACTATTTTCGTTTGTTTTGTAAATATTGTAATTTACTGCTCATATATATGTAAAGATAGATAAGTTTCGCTGAAGAGACCTGACGACTTAGTTGAACATACATACGCGTATGATGGTTGGTTGGTTGGTTGGTATGTCTGCAAGTGAGGAGCGGTGCGATGGCGGGAGGACGTTGGGAAATTCTTCGGGCACATGTCTATGTTATGCAGTCGTCGCAGTATGTGGACACGTGTACGATCTGTTTCCGCGGAGTGTCCGATCCCCCCTCTCTTTAGCCAACGACATGGGTATGTAATTTTGTTACGAACAAAAACTTACCAGCCAGTTGTCGGTCGGACAACATTTCTTTTATTTGATTTAATTATCTTACAAATACTCGTTACTTTTTTGCGCCGATGTTTAAACATATTGGCGTAATGACTTAACATTTCTCTCTGCTAATATGACTTATTGCAGTCGAGTGTATAAGCCCAGACACTTTTTCGAAAAAAAAAATACAAATGCCATATTAATTGAGTGCATGCAAACATATTGATGTAATTAATGACTTTAATCACTTCA
The DNA here is from genome assembly GCA_947397865.1 of Polietes domitor. NCBI lineage: Eukaryota > Metazoa > Arthropoda > Insecta > Diptera > Muscidae > Polietes > Polietes domitor. The sequence continues at coordinate 155,205,376 of OX377619.1, read as the reverse complement.
TTCGAGCATGTGGCGCGATGGAGGCTAGAGATGAAATGTAATGAAATGTAATAATATAATTTTCCAATCACACTTATATCGATGCATTCATTCACGCACTGACGTGTTCGTATGCGGAAATTTTATGGGAGTTACCTCTATTGGAGGTACATTTAATTGTCGATTAATAAATATATATAATACCCAATCAAATTCACTCGGAACCTAAAAAGAATTAAGCCAAATATAAGCCATATCGGTTCATATTTTGATAAATTTCCCATAATCAAAAATTCGACATTCACGCAAGCTTAGAATTTCAAGGGAAATTATTGTTGTTGACAAAAAGGGTACGACAATTTTTAAAAAAGTCGTTACACTTGAACCGGATAATATAGGTCTGAAACTATAGGCAAAATGGAGTTTCCTCATCCCGTTGCACCTTAAAGTTCCAAAGAATACATTTTTCCAAAAAATATTTTAAATGCTTGTTCGCATCCGATAACAACGGCATTAGTATCAAATTAAAGAGGAGAATATCTATTAAAAATACTTTAAAGATTATATTTCTATCTGTATTAGATCAGCATTAACAACCATTTAAAGTTTACCCCTTAGTTTATTAAGTTTTTTCATGTTTTACTTTTTAATGGGGAATATTTGAAATATTTGAATAATTGAAAACTAATACAGATTGAAACAAGCAATCTGAAGTATTTTTAGCACATATTCTCTTGTGTAATTTGACTTTTATGCCGGTATCATAGGGTGCGAATAAGTATTTAAAATAATTTTTCAAAAATTGTATCTTTTGGAACTTTGTAATCCTTTTAAGCAGCAACAAGATGATGAAATGAAAAACTAAGAACGCCAATTAACTCCATTTCTCACATAGTTTCGGACGCTGGTTCAAGTGTAATATGGACTGTCGGGCAGTGAAATATATCCATTGTTGAACAATATTTTAAGTATTTTATTCAAGGTTTGTTATCACACCAAATCATCTTCAATCAATTTTCAAGGGTCTGAGCTGAAAAAGTGATCTGCTTTTGAAATAATCTAGTCTTTCTGAGCATCACACTCACTTAGAACACACGTGATAAATTGCAACGTACTTTTAAGCTGGATCGCGGCTGGATCGCGGACCATACAAATAAAAAAATAATTTTCAATCCAATAAAAAAATAATTTCCAATCCAATAAAAAAATAATTTCCAATCCCATAAAAAAATAATTTCCAATCACTCCATGGAAATAATGTTTGGATTGTTTAACGATGATTTGAAAAATATTTCGTTCCCAAATCAAGCCATCTCTTAGCTAAACGATACTAAAAACGCCTCTAAAAATCAGGATAGCCCGCGTAATTTTTTAACGTCGCATTTTTATCTAATTTCCAACCTGGAAAGCGCTTTAAATATAAATTTTGACTCTAGTCTTAGAATAAGTTAATAAAAAATAAATATCTGCAATCAATTTATTTTCGAATGATGCCTAAATGATGAAAATCGGAAGAAAATTGAAGCCGCACAGTGGTTCAGAATCAAAATTCAATAACTTTTGTTCTAGTAGACATTTTTGAGTTCTGTAAAAAAAACCAAAATTAGACAAGGACCCAAAGATTATTTTGAGATATTAACATTAAAAATCGGGAAATCGGATATATTTTAGTTTTACAATATGTCTATTGTACAATATCCCAGTTCAAATCAAATATTGATTACAGACCAAAAAAATACAAACGAAAAAACTAAAACAAATGAGCGTTGACACGGCAGAAGTATTGCTGGGTAACTATACCTGCATATACACATACTTACATATGCAAATCAATGAGATGCTTGTAAGATGGCACTTTATTACTTGGTGCGATTTTTCAAACGCAAATTCGGCATGTGAGTTGTGATTCTCGTTCGTTTGTGAAAATCTTCTCCTTATAGAGGCCGGGTTTGATGTTGAAAAGTCGCTGCGAAGCCACCTGAATGAAACCTTTAGACAGTGTGGAAATCATGATAGTGGTAGTCTGCAGCCAAGTAATAAATGTCACCATGCCATTTGTAAATAAATTTGCATTCTATTAAATATAGATGCAAAATAGTTTTGAGCCAGGACAATATCCCAGTTCAAATCAAATCGGATATATTTTAGAAATCGGTCCAAAATTGACTACTTTTCGTATTTTTCGATTTAAAAGAAAATTAAAACTTTTATTTTTTAGTTTTTATGTTTTTTAACATATTTTTACGTATTTGTTTATAATGCAAAGAAAAAAATATTAATTTTTTTGTATGACAGATTTTCACGTTTTTCAGATTTTGAAAATTGAAAAAACGTAATTTCTTTTTTTGACTTTGTCGTACTGTTTCTAACTCATTTTAAGAGATTTTGCACTAAATTTTTTTGAAATTGTGGTTTCTTAGTTTTATTTTGCCTGCAAGTTCGTGCAGGCAAAATTTATCCTGAAAAAAAAACGGAAAACCCTTCGTTAAAGGCTTTTGAAGGAAAAAAGTTGTATTGGTCCAAAGTCAGACTTTTGTTCAAAAAGGATATATTTTTTTAATATTTATTACTAACAAACCATATTTGGCATAAACATAGTTTTGGCGTCATAATAAAGCTAAGAAATCTCTTAAATAGTTCGAAAAAAACAAAAAATAGATTATGTTTTTTTTCACTTTTCAAAATATGAAAATGGTAAAAATATGTAATAAAAAAAAACATAAAATTTTTTCTTCGCATAGTGAACAAATACGTAAAAATATATTAAAAATAAAAATTTTAATTTTCTTTAAAATCAAAAAATACGAAAATTAGTCAAATTTGTGCAGATTTTCACAAAAAATAAAAATACAAATACAAAAAAAATAAAAAAAATTTCTTCGCATAATGAACAAATACGTAAAATATATTAAAAAAAAATAAAAACAAAAATTTTAATTTTCTTTAATATCGAAAAATACGAAAAGTAGTCAAATTTGGTGAAAATCTTTAATACAAAAATAAAAATAACATTTTTTCTTCGAGTAATGAACAAATACGTAAAATATATCAAAAACATAAAAACAAAAATTATAATTTTCTTTAAAATCGAAAAATACGAAAAGTAGTCAAATTTGGTAAAAATCTGTAATACGAAACAAAATAAAAATTTTCTTCGCATAATGAACAAATCGTCTAAATATATTAAAAAAATAAAAATATAAATTTTAAATTGATTACAGACCAAAAAAATACAAACGAAAAAAAAACTAAAACAAATGAGCGTTGGTACGGCAGAAGTATTGCTGGGTAACTATACCTGCATATACACATACTTACATATGCAACTCAATGAGATGCTTGTAAGATGGCATTTGTGCTTTATTACTTGGTGCGATTTTTTAAAGGCAAATTCGGCAAGTGAGTTGTGATTCTCGTTCGTTTGTGTGAATTATCTCCTTATAGAGGCCGGGTTTGATGTTGAAAAGTCGCTGCGAAACCACTTGAAAAGACTTTTGACATGGTCGAAATCATGATCGTGGTAGTCTGCAGCCAAGTAATAAATGTCACCATGCCATTTGTAAATAAATTTGCATTCTATTAAATATAGATGGAAAATGGTCTTGATCCAGGACAATATCCCAGTTCAAATCAAAAATTTAAATTTCTTTAAAATCGAAAAGTACTAAAATTTGGGGCTATTTCTAAAATATATCCAACTGTCCGATTTTTAATGTTAATATCTCAAAATAATCCTTGAGTTTTTGTCTAATTTTGTTTTTTTTTTTTACAGAACTCAAAAATGTCTACTAGAACAAAAGTTATTGAATTTTCGCCGACATCAGCATTGGCCGAAGTCGCCGAAGTCTTCGAAGATGTCGTACCAAATATACCCAAAATTCTTACAGACACAGCAGTACAGAGATAGAGGTATTCAAAAACCACATTGTCCCCACAGTTCCTACAAACATCGTTTGATTCGATGATCAGCCTTTGGGCATATTTGTGGCTATAAGGCAATGTCAATTCAGTGTTGGTGGCCACATGGACATAGAGTTTCAGGCCTCCTTTTACTATTGGACACTCAGTGCGTCAACGGACGAAGAAGCAGACAATTCAGATCTTTCATAGCACTATCTACCATCTTCGTTATTCTGTCCATGTTTACCCATCTCTTTTTCGTCATCTATGGCTGTTCCCATACAATCAAGTTCCGATAGAAGTTGTAGGGTCGATCCTATGCAGAAAGCTCCTCAGCCTTACAGTACCCGGAGGTATCCCCAACTGCATTTCTGACAGTCTTAAGCTATTATTGAATATATAGAGTCACGAAATCCATGAATCCGATGACAACTTGACTATCGAGATAAATTTTATTTGTCACAACATTGCGGAAGCTCATCAGCCTCACAGTATATATAGGGATGTCCCTCACAGTCACTGGGGATACTCCTGAAATTATGCACGATAATCTTATGCTATTATTGAATATATTGAGTCACTAAGTCCATGGATGTATTCCGACAGCTTCACCATCGGAATAAATTGTGTTTGTCACAACATCAAACTCACAGTAGCCGGGGATGTGTCCTGAAATATAAAATATTTTTGAAATTGATTCCTACGCCACAGTTGTGGTTATACACTAATGCTATTCTTGAATATATAGAGTCTCCAAGTCCATGAATCATGGCATGATGACGGCCTGATTATCGGAATAGCTTTTGTTTCTGGTTAGCATTCACTTCCTGGCAGTGTAGCCAACATCCGAACCCACAGTCAAGAATTTGTCACGTTTCCGAAGTGCTGGGTCAAGGATTATGTATCTTGCTGTGGTGTATTTCGGTTTTGGGTGTAATTTGTGAGGAACCTAATGTATTTATACCCTACACCACTTCGTGGAATAGGGTATTATAAGTTTCGCGCCAAATGTTTGTAAAACCTAGATATAATCGATAATTATACCGATCGGCTTAGAATCACCAGCTGAATCAATTTAACGATGTCTGTTCGTCTGCTGTCCATCTAAGCTTGTCCAATTGCCATGAAATTTGGCAGAAGTAATTTTTCTATCTCAAAGACGATCGCTATTGAAATTGAAGGAAATCGGTTCAGATTCAGATATAGCTTTCATATAAATAGCCCTCCAATTTACCCTATTAATGCTCTAGAATACACATTTAACTTTGGATGTTGATTAAATATTCAGGATCATGTTATATTTGAACTAGAAAAAATTTACGTAAATGTGGACTACATGGGTCCATGTTCTATTACTTGTCTAAAATCCACATTTTATATCAGATCTTGAAAACATTTTTATATTTCAATAAAGAATACCTACATTGAAATTGATCTATAAGAGCCCACTTTTTACTGTAGCGCCCTTACAAATGTGCCCCCATTTTTATACACTCCACGAGAGTCTGTCTTGTCTTTGTGCATTTATTTGTAACACCCAAAAGGAAACGAGATAGACCCATTGTTAATTATACCGAACGACTTAGAATCACTTTTTGAGTCGATTTAGCAATGTCCGTCCGTCCGTCTGTCCATCTATTCTTGTAATCACGATACAGGTTGCAATTGTAGACATAACTAAATGAAACTTTGTACAATGAAGTTTTTCGGGACAAGGACGAACGCTATTTAATTTGAAGAAAATCGGTTCAAATTTAGATATAGCCCCCATACGAATTTCACTCCCGATTTGACTCTTTTCATACAACATACCACATATTACAACAGATTTTCTTTAAAATTGGCAAAACATATTATTTTCAACTAGTAGTAAAAATAGGTCAAATCGGTTCAGATTTAGATATAGCCCCCATACAAATTTCGCTCCCTATTTCACTTTTTCCGCTCTATAAACCACATATTGTATCAGATTGTCTTCAGATTTGGCAAAACATCTTATATTTAAAATAGGAACATCTACGGCGAAAAAAGGTCAAATCGGTTCAGATTTACATATAGCCCCCATACAAATGACGCTCCCGATTTGACATTTTCCGCTCTAGAACCAACATATTGTACTCGATTGTCTTTAAATTTGGCACAACATCTTATAATCTTACTAGAAACACCTATACTGAAATTGGGTAAGATCGGTTCAAATTTAGATGTAGGCCCCATATAAATGTCGCTCCCGATTTGACTTTTGCCGCTTTAAAAGCCACATATTGTGCTCGATTTTCTTTAAATTTGGCACAACATCTTATAATCTAACTAAAGAAAACTATGGTGAAAGTGGGTAAGATCGGATTCAGATTTAAATATAGCCCAAATACAAATGTTGTTCCCAAAAGTTTAACCGATTTTGGCCAAAATATACATTTTATATTTCACCTATTTCGTTCCAGGTTTCAATATATCCTCATACAAATGTCCATTCCGATTTAACATTTTTTGTCAAACACATACATTTACAAGATACAAAAAACCTTCCCGTTTTCACTTTTTCACCGAACTGAATTGTATTCGGATAGAAAGTGGAGTGTATCATAGTGTCGGCCTCGACCGACTTTAGCCTTTCCTTACTTGTTATTATTAACCCTCTCGGACTTACATATTACATCGGAAGTTTATCATTTCTTGGCAGATTATATTATATTTCAACTAAGAATACATACTATGAAAGTCAAATATATGGGTCCATATTTTGATATAACCGCCATAGAAATTAGGCCCCCATTCTTCTCTATTACAGCTCTAGAACCCACATCGTGCGTTGGATTTCGACACAATTTCGCAGATCATGTTATATTTCAACTTGAAAGTGAAATGGCCCCCATTTTTAGTATTACCCCTCTAGGACCAAAATTTTACATCGGAAGTTCTTAAAATTTTGCAGATAATGTTCTATTTCAACTAGGAATTCCTACTATGAAATTCAAATATATGTATGTGTCCACATTTTGGCAAAATCTCCGCCCCCCATTTTATAATATTACCGCTCAGAACCTATATCTTACATCGGATCTTTATAAAATTTTGCAGATCATGACTCATTTCCACAAGGAATGCCTAAAGGCAACTATAATGGTCCATGTTATGGTACAACCCCCAAGTGTTGTTATAAAATTTGCATTTGTCATCAGATCTTGGTCAAATTTTCCATATCATATTATATTTACTTTCGGAATACCGAAAAATGGACCATTTGGGTCAATATTTCCAAATACAACTGTCCCACCAATTTTCAATTAAATTTAAACTAAATTTTCCAGATCATGGATTATTTCACAGAGGAACTCTTACTGATGAACTGGACCATCAATCCCGATTTTAGACGTATTTCCTACATCACGTTATATTTCAGTTAGGAACATTTACATCAAAAGTAACACTTACGCAAAGAAATTGCCACCACTCATTATTAGTTTCTGATTGGCTTACACAACACTTCAGATTCAACTTATTAAGTTATATTATTAACTTATTTTGACTAAAGATCCATTTATAGTATTGTATAATTTATCGCCCCCATTAAACACCTGGGTTTAGTAATCAAAACCAGGTATATACGCAGGAAGTGATGTAGTGTATCGTATAGTCGGTATAGTATAAAATCTTTTGGAAGAATAAATAAATTCGTAAATATTTTTGAAGAAAAACAAAAATTTGATTTGAACTGGGATATTGTCCTGGCTCAAGACCATTTTGCTTCTATATTTAATAGAATGCAAATTTATTTACAAATGGCATGGTGACATTTATTACTTGGCTGCAGACTACCACGATCATGATTTCGACCATGTCAAAAGTCTTTTCAAGTGGCTTAGCAGCGACATTTCAACAGCAAACCCGGCCTCTATAAGGGGATGATTCTCACAAACGAACGAGAAGAGCAACTCATTTGCCGAATTTGCGTTTAAAAAATCGCACCAAGTAGTAAAGAACACATGCCATCTTACAAGCATCGCATGTAAGTATCTTGAGCCAGGACAATATCCCAGTTCAAATATAATATTGATTACATACTAAAAAAATACAAACGAAAAAACTAAAGCAAATGAGCGTTGGCACGGCAGAAGTATTGCTGGGTATAACTATACCTGCATATACACATACTTATATATGCAACTCAATGAGATGCTTGTAAGATGGCATGTGTGCTTTATTACTTGGTGCGATTTTTTAAACGCAAATTCGGCAAGTGAGTTGTGCTTCTCGTTCGTTTGTGAGAATCATCTCCTTATAGAAGCCGGGTTTGATGTTGAAAAGTCGCTGCGAAGCCACTTGAAAAGACTTTTGACATGGTCGAAATCATGATGGTGGTAGTCTGCAGCCAAGTAATAAATGTCACCATGCCATTTGTAAATAAATTTGCATTCTATTAAATATAGATGCAAAATGGTCTTGAGCCAGGACAATATCCCAGTTCAAATCAACGTTTTATAAAATATATAAAATACGTAAAATTTAATTCCTTATAACTTCCGTATATATGTTCTCTGAGAGTGAGGGTATATATAAGTCGGTTTAGCGAACTGAAGCTTACTTACTTGATTTTTGTGATTTTTCATAGTGACAACTGAAAAGTTTTTCGTATTCAGTGTTACTAATTTCAAATTTACTAATATAAATAGCTGCAATCAATACCTTTGGAATGATGCCTAAATGATGAAAATCGGAAAGAAACTGACGCCTTTTACAAAATATTTCAAGAAATATAAGTTTTAAGCTGCCGCTTTGAAAAAACCACAACAATCAATCTAACTAATACGAACACTGAGTTATTTTAAGTCAAGAATAAAAATTTATATTTAAAGTGCTTCCAAGAGTCTATCAATCCAGGAAAAAATGTTGGACAAAATGCACCATAAAACATGTAAGAAAGGCTAAAGTCGGACGGGACCGACTATATGATACACTCCACTTTCTATCGGAATACAATTCAATTCAGTAAAAAAAGTGAAAACGGGAAAATGTTTTTTATGTTTCCTAATCTCAGGCTAATATGACTCGGCCAAATGTGTCAAATCGAGAATAATATTTGTATCGGGGCTATATCCAAACATGGAATAAAGTGACTAACTTTCACAATAAGTTCTTCTAGTTGAAGTATAACGTGTTATGCTCAATTTTAAGAAATTCTCTGAAAATATGCGGTTTCTGGGGGAACGAAATTTGTATGAGAGCTATTGTAAATCTGAACCGATATGACCCATTTTCACCGTGGGAGTTTCTAGTTTAAATATAAGGTGTTTTGTGAATTTAGAGGAAAATCTGTTAAAATATGTGGATTCTAGAGCGGAAAAATTCAAATTGGGAATGAAATTTGTATGGGAGCTATATATTAATCTGAACCGATCTAACACATTTTTACCACAAGTGTTTCCAGTTGAAATATAAGGTGTTTTGCGAATTTAGAGGAAAGTCTGTTAAAATATGTGGATTCTAAAGCGGAAAAATTCAAATTGGGAACGAAATTTGTATGGGAGCTATATATAAATCTGAACCGATCTAACATATTTTTACCACAGGTGTTTCTAGTTGAACTATAAGATGTTTTGCCAATTTTGAAGAAAATCTGTTGAAATATGTGGTATCTAGAGTGCAAAGAGTCAAATCTGGTGTGATATTCGTATGGGGGCTATATCTAAATCTGAACCGATTTTCTTCAAATTAAATAGCGTTCGTCGTTGTACCGAAAAACTTCGTTGTGCAAAGTTTCATTTGGTTCTGACGGACGGACGGACATTGCTAAATCGACTCAAAAAGTGATTCTAAGTCGATCGGTCGATAATTAACAATGGGTCTATCTCGTTTCCTTTTGGGTGTTACAAACAAATGCACAAAGACATAATACTCTCGTGGAGTGTATAAAAATTACACGGGAAAACGTGACTTGAACCAGTGACGAAATATTTTGCAGATCATCATTAAACAATCAAATCTTCAATTTGGGGATGACCGCATGCATTTATTTTTGTGACCCATCCTAATGTACATAGTTCATCATTCTCAAAACGTTCTCTAGAAATAACTTATAGCTCAATTAAGTGGTGGTCCAAAACCACTCCCCATTTCCCTGAGCAAGGCCAGGAATGTTTTCAGGTCAGCGTTTTCATTCAAATTCGGTAACTTTTCATACTTCAACACATCCCTCTTCTCATATCCTCCTTGGATTAGATTCTCTTTTGCGGATTCCAGGGCCCTATTTCAGTTGCATCGGGTTTTGTCATAGTGGCAGGATTTATGAATTTTAGGAGGAGTTGGGATAGGTTTATCCAGAAGGATTTTGGTTCCTAGTGTGACTGCATCTTCCTGACGCCGAGATTATTTGGCTGCTTTCACTTAGTTCATGGGCGAGACTCGGTCAGTCGATTGCTGTAACGACATTTGCTATAACAAAGTAGGGGACCATGTTGATTTTAGTCATTCGCAACATTCTTAGGTTTCCAGGTGCCATTCATCAATTACAAAGTGTTTAGTTTGGTTTAATGTGTTTTGGATTTAGTATTTTTATTGAATTTGTACTGAATTTTCAACATTATCATCATAATGATCTTCCGCAACCAAAGAAACATTGGGTTGGGACAAATCACACCTGCATCACGGCATGAAATACTGAATCACAATTAGTCGGCCGTCTGCTTTCCTTTCGCGTAAAACACTGCTCCAGTGTATTGCATAAACCATTTCGACTGAATTACGATGATGACCGCCTGCCCGTCCAGTCATTCCCATCCCATGACTCAGCTCTTTATTGCTGTGTGATTTTTAACAAATGCATATTTTTATTTAAATTCTTCTTCGATGTGTTTTTGATAATGCAAATCAACTTGAGGCAGTCATTTATCAATCGCAGTATGCCTGCAAAATAATAAGTAATATATTTGCACAAGTACCTTGTAAATATACAGAAACTAAAAAAAAAAAAAAAACAAAACAGAAAACAAAAATGTCTCGAACGTCGAATGTGACCATCACTTAGCACAACAATAACAACACAGAGGTTGACAACCATACTGCGAAGGTTAGGCTAGGTTAGGTTAGGGCTAGGGAAGTGCAAAACAAATCACAAAATAGTCTTCAAAGATGTCATGTTCATGATAAGATCTTATTATGCAAATTGCAATAAAAATATTAAATAATGGAATATATAATTCAGTACAAAATCCAGGCAGCCAGCAGATCAGAAAACTATTTAAGGAATTGTTAGGGAAATTTAAATGTCACCAAGCTATTTGTAAATAAGTATGCATTCTATAAAATATATAGAGTGGGCCATTTAAAATTTTAAATGTGAACTACCGATTTCTTTGATGTTGAAAGGAAGAAAAACATTCATTTTTATTTTAAGATTTATGTTTGACACACGGTCGAACAAATTTAATGCAAACTGTAAGAAATTTACGTGGAAAACGGCCTTCAATTTCGCCTTCTGAAGCTCATTTTCAACTCGGTGGCTATGTCAATAAGTAAAATTGCCGCATATGAGTTTCAGAGAACCCACACGTGACTATTGAGAAGCCAATGGATCCACAACGAGTCACTGTTTGGTGTGAATTTTGGGCTGGCGGCATCATTGGGCCATGTACTAAAAAAAAGTTCAACCTTTCCAATAAAACGAGAAATTCGAAAAATAATCAATACTTTTTTAATAGCAGATTCTAATGGCCCTTCCTATAGATGCAAAAAAGTTATGAACCAGTATAATATCCCAGTTCAAATCAAATATTGATTACAGATCGAAATAAAATAAAGAAAATATAAAAACCTAGAACCATCGAAGTTAGCTGCAATTCCCTTTAAGAAAATTGTCGAATTTGAACTGAATAACAACTCAAAAATTTCAACTCAAAAAATTTCAGGCAAATGCTGTTAGTCCTAGATCCTGACTACCACTGGCACCATGGTACCTACACTCAGAAAAAAGTGAACCCTGTAATAAGTTAAAATGAACTAAAATTTAGGAAATGTTAATTTCCTCATATCAAGTTCAAAATTTTCCTTGAAAGTAGTACAAGCTTTGAACTAAACTCTAGTTCAAGTTTCCTCAAACCGAGTAAATATTCACTCAAACTGAGGAAAATTCCAGTATTTTTTTCCTCAAACCAAGTACATTTTTACTAAATCTTAGTAAAATTTTGCAGAAATTTTCCTAAATCTAAGTAAATTTTTACTTAATTTATGAAAAATTTTCCTAAAACTAAGTAAATTTTTAATCAAACCAAATTTTTACTAAATCTAATGTTCCTGAATATTTCCTAAACCTAAGTAATTATACACTCCACGAGAGTATTATTTCTTTGTGCATTTGTTTGTAACACCCAAAAGGAAGGGAGATAGACCCATTGTTCATTATACCGATCGGCTTAGAATCACTTTCTGAGTCGATTTAGCAATGTCCGTCTGTCCATCTATTGTTGTTATCAGGTTCAGATTTAGATATAGCCCCCATACGAATTTCACTCCCGATTTGACCCTTTTCACTCTAGATACCACATATTTCAACAGATTTTCTTCCAAATTTGCAAAACATCTTATTTTTAAACTAGGAACACCTATGGTGAAAATGGGTCACATCGGTTCAGATTTACATATAGCTCTCATACAGATTTCGTTCTCCCAGAAACCGTGTATTTTCAGAGAATTACTTAAAATTGAGCATAAAACGTTATACTTCAACTAGAAGAACTTATTGTGAAAGTTAGTCACTTCATTCCATGTTTGGATATAGTCCCGATACAAATATTATTCTCGATTTGATAAATTCTACCAGGTCATATTAGCCTGTGATTAGGAAACATACAAAAATTTTTCCCGTTTTCACTTTTTTACAGAATTGAATTGTATTCCTGTAGAAAGTGGAGTGTATCATATAGTCGGCCCGCCCGACTTTAGCCTTTCCTTACTTGTTTTTTATTAAAATCAAGTAAATATTTACTTAAACTGAGGACAATCTTGCTGATTTTTTCCTTAAAAGAAGTAAATTTGTACTTGTAAACTTAAAATAAGTTCAATTTGACTAAAAAAAATCAAAGAAATTATTTTGCTTCAGAGTATGCAAAACTAATACACAAAATGATAAGTCTCTGCAAACGAACGAGAATTGCTTCTTAGATTAGTATTTAAGAATTGTTGTATCAATTTTAAGCAATTTTTTATAAGTTCATTAAAACTTATAATTTTAGGAAAAAACTCATTTTTATTTAAAATTTCCTAAATGGTTTTTTTTCCATATAAAAAATTTCTGATTATTTTTATACCCTCCACCTCCAGGATGGGGGTATATTCACTTTGTCATTCCGTTTGTAACACCTTGAAATATTCATCGGAGACCCCATAATGTATATATATTCTGGGTCGTGGTAAAATTCTAAGACGATATAGCCATGTCCGTCTGTCTGTCTGTTGAAAGCACGATAGCGACCGAACGAAATGAGCTAGGAGGTTCAAACTTTTCCTAAATGTGTCTTATGGTTGTAGATCGGTTGGGATTGAAAGTGGACGAAATCGGCCCAGAGGGAAAAATTTTTCCCTCACAAGGACTGAAAATACCCATACTATTTAGAGTATTTCAGCATGTTTTTGAACATATTAGCTTGTATTTACTTGATATTTGCAATGCGCATTCCCTTTATAGCATAAAAGGGCACCATAGAGTGATTTTTATTTGTAGGAGGCGAAATGGTACAAAAAGGGATAAAAATGGTACCTATCAAACGACAACAGATAGAAACACGAAATTTGGCGTGTACATTCCTCTAATAGAGTAGATACATAATTTTAAAGTATTTTTTCTAATTTCGTACTTTTAAGGGGTTAAATGGGGATAGAGGGATAAAAATAGTACCAACCTAACGGCTGCACCTAGAATAATGAAATTTGATATATACATTCCTTTGATTGCGTAGACACGTAAAATAAAAGAACTTTCCAAAATTCGTACTTTTTGGGGTTCAAATGGAAAAAGGGGATACAAATAGTACCTACCAAATGACAGCAGCTAGAATCATGAAATTTAGAGTAGACATTACTCTGACTGCGTAGACACGAAAAATAAAACGTTTTTTTCCAAATTCGTACTTTCAAGGGATACAATGGCTACAGGGGATAAAAATAGTACCAACTAAACGAATACAGCTAGAATGATGAAATTCAGTGTGTACATCCCTCTAATTGTGTAGATACGTAAAATAAAGAGATTTAGATAGTCGTACTCTTGAGGGGGTAAAATTGGAAAAAGGGGACAAAAATGGTACCAACAAAATGACCGCTGATAGAATCATGGAATTCGGTGTATACATTCCTCTGCCACGTAAAATATTTTTTTCCAAATTCGTACTTTATTTTGTTGCTTTTACGACAAAAAATGGTAGAATCATGAAGTTGTCTTATACTGCGTTCGGAGAGATAAGGTATTTTCAAAATTTATACTTTTGAAATTAAAATAGGATGGAAATACAACCAATCAAACAACTGTAGCTGAAAATACACTCTCTATCCCCCAATATTTAGGGTATTTATGATTGCTCCCTTATATTTACTTTATGAATTGAAGTATTATATCCATTATATATATATATATAGTATACAAATATTGGTAGCCTTGGCTTATTAATTAAATTTCTTATTTTCATACAGTTAAAATTTGTTGCGAACATTCCTCTTGTAGCTTGGAAGCACCACAAAGAAAATAAAAGTTTTAGCGGGCGAAATGGGACAGAAAGGGACAAAATATGGTACCAATGATACGACAACAGCTAGAATGATGAAATTCAGTGTGTACATCCCTCTAATTGCATAGACACGTAAAATAGAGGGATTTTTCGAAATTCGTACTTTTAAGGGATATAATTAAAAAGAGGGATAAAAATGGGACCTACCAAACCGCTGAAGTTGAAATCATGGAATTCGGTGTATACATCCTGACTATGAATACTCGAAAAAGGTTTTTTTCGAAATTTGTACATTTGGGCGGATAATGGGGCGAATGGGGATATCTTTAAAATTTATACTTTTCTTATCACTTTGTCTGTATCTGAAAATGCTTCTTTCTAATGGCGACTTATTGTCGATTTTAAACAGTGCGCATAAGTATACATTATAGTTTGAAATAGTAAACAAATATAGTAATGTGCATAAAAATATCACAATTTTCGTAATATGGTACTGTACTTCTATGTAAAGTCGGCATCCTTTAATCTGCTGGTAATACTGTAGAATGCACTCCGTGGTGGATGGTATATAAGATTCGGCCAGGCCGAACTTAACGCCTTCTTACTTGTTCTTACTTAAAACCTTCTTCCACAAAATGAATTTACTCAATTGTAAGAATTTTGTATTAGATCCAATTAGATAAGTAATTTTACTACCCTATTTCTAGTAAATGAACTATCTACTATGGCTTTGAAAGAAGTACAAGTTTCTTACTTTTAAGGAAATTGTTACTGAACTGGAATAAAATTGTTGAACTAAATTGAAGTATGGATTTTACTCAGATTTAGGAATGTTATTTTTCAGAGTGTAGTATCGACTATGAAAGATTTGTTTAGGTTTGCTTGGGAGGCATGTGTAGGTATCACTGTCCACAAAGGAATAACAAAATTAAAATTGTCCTTCAATGTGCGCAAGGACGATTAGTAAAAAAATCACCGAAATCGGACTTTTTTCAATGATTCACCTAAAACAAGTACTTGGAAACTGTTGTCAGTTATACAAACAGATAGGTAACATCAGCGGCTATGTATAAGTGTACTAGGGCCTAAATACTTCAGTCTTTAATTGATGTTGAAGTGAAAAGATTAAAGTCGAGACCTTTCATTCGATAATAATATTGTAAAAATACGATATTGTCTTCAAATATTATTTGACTGTTAATAACATTCCCTAGCAGAATAATAGACTGAGAGAAAATTAAATGAAAATAGTACATCATGAGACAGTTCTTTTTGTAGCTGAACAAGACCATATAGACGTGAATATAGACACCATATATATGAGAAATGTGTACTCAGTTTTCAATTTGATGATCTTTTCTCTTTTCCACAGGATTTTTCATTCTCAAAGGACAAGACGTTGTAATAATTTATTTTTTGGTACCTCTCCAAGCCATACAAAAGACAATATGTTTGTCAAACGAAAGAGCAGATTATCTTTTAAAAATACTTCAAATTCCATATATGTATAAGTTTAGCATTAACAGCCATTTCCAATTTCCTCCTTGAAAATAAAAATAAATAAACTTTAACTTTTTAAGAGGGAGAACTTGAAATTGTTGTTGATGCCAAACTAATACAAATAGATGAATTAATTTGAATTGACAACAAATTGTCAGATTGTCCCATAAAACTGTTTTTTTTTTAATGAGACAGTAAATTAGGGGTGGGATAGTGCACGACTTTTCGATTTTTATATGCTAGAACCCCTAATTGTGTGAGCTCCGGGAAAAAATCATGAGCCAAAGAATGGGGTGGTGGGGTGAGTGTAAAAGGGTGGGTAGAGGGGTAAAAATACAAAAAAGCCCCAAAACTGCCTCGAAGTCATCCCCAGAGGAGTTAAATGTAAAACCGACCCCCATTAATTTTCCCTCCTCAACACCACCACTCGTTAGGGGGCTCCCATACAAAAATTAATTGTTTTTAAAATTTGTTCCCACCGCTGACCCAAGGAGGCCGCTAGTGGATTAAACCCTTAGGGTGGTCCCCATAAGAATTTTTTATAATTTTTATTATGACAGTAAGACCCAAAAACTGTCCGGAGTCGCTCCTAGCTGGGTTAAATTTACGACCGACCAGTACTAATTTACACTCCCCAAAATTTTTTTCCAAACATAACTATCCCTACCTCCACTCCATAGGGGGGCTCCCATACAAAAATTACATTTTTATAAAATTTGCTCCCACCCCTCTAACTGGCCCCAGGAGGCCCCTAGTGGAGTCCCCAATATTTTGTCAGCCCCAATATTTCCAATACAACACTATCCTACCCCTACTGTAGATATTGCATCAAATTTGGGTATGTAAACAAGAAAATTATTTATTAAATTTGTCTCATGTCTTATGGCAAAATCAACCAAAATTCTATGAAAAATCTTCAGAATGATCATATATTCAGTAGTTTATTAACACAATGTTTAAAAAGCATGAAAAATCAAACAAAAGGTAGATAATGCAATCGCACGCTACAAAAAATTAAAAAAATAAAATTTGTACTTTTTCTTTGATTTTTTATTGTTTTTATACCTGGTGTTAATAAACTACTGAAAAAAAATTCTGAAGATTTTTCAATGATTGATTTGATTGGTTGATTTTGCAAAAAATTAAAAAAAAAATCGTATATCATTTCACGACTTCCAAACACACACAGTCACTAAAAAATACATCTAAGGACACTACAATTACTACAGAACAATTAAATTAATTCCTGTAATCATTTCAAAAATCAAAATAAAAGAAATAAAATTGTAAAAAATTTAAAAAATATAACTCGGCTATACCATTCCACAATAATATTTTAAAAGTACTTGACATTGCCTTCAAAACATTACATTAAAATCAGTTTAGTATTTCAGGTTTTACAGGCGATTGAATGAAAACACCTTTTTGAAAAAAATATATTTTTATACCCTCCACCTCCAGGATGGGGGTATACTAACTTTGTCATTCCGTTTGTAACACCTTGAAATATCGACCTGAGACCCTATAAAGTATATATATTCTTGATCGTCATAAAATTCTAAGACGATCTAGCCATGTCCGTCCGTCCGTCCGTCTGTTGAAAGCACGCTAGCATCTAAACGAAAGGAGCTAGAACGTTCAAATTTTCCATAAATGCATCTTATAGTCGTAGATCAGTTGGGATTGAAATCGGGCGAAATCGGCCCAAAGGGAATTTTTTTCATGAAATTCGGAGTATACATTCCTCTGACTGCGTAGACACGAAAAATAAAACGTTTTTTCCAAATTCGTACTTTCAAGGGATACAATGGCTACAGGGGATAAAAATAGTACCAACTGAACGAATACAGCTAAAATGATGAAATTCAGTGTGTACATCCCTCTAATTGTGTTGATACGTAAAATAAAGATAGTCATACTCTTGAGGGGGCAAAATTGGAAAAAGGGGATAAAAATGGTACCAACAAAATGGCCGCTGATAGTATCATGGAATTGGGTATATACATTCCTCTGACTGCATAGCCACGTAAAATCTTTTTTTTCCAAATTCGTACTTTATTTTGTTGCTTTTACTACAAAAAATGGTAGAATCATGAAGTTGTCTTGTAATGCGTACGTGAGAGATAAGGTATTTTCAAAATTTATACTTTTGAAATTAAAATAGGATGGAAATACAACAAACCAAACGACTGAAGCTGAAAATACACTCTCTATCCGCCAATTTTTATTTACTTTATGAATTGAAGTATTATATCCATTATATATATAGTATACAAATATTGGTAGCCTTGGCTTATTAATTAAATTTCTTACTTTCATACAGTTAAAATTTGTTGCGGACATTCCTCTTGTAGCTTGGAAGCACCACAAAGAAAATAAAAGTTTTAGCGGGCGAATTGGGACAAAAAGGGATAAAATATGGTAACAATGATAAAACAA
This sequence comes from Polietes domitor, assembly GCA_947397865.1. NCBI lineage: Eukaryota > Metazoa > Arthropoda > Insecta > Diptera > Muscidae > Polietes > Polietes domitor. Next base: position 155,186,843 of record OX377619.1, on the reverse strand, counting down.
CAGTTAGAATCATGAAATTCGGTGTGTACATCCCTCTAATTGCATAGACACGTAAAATAGAGGGACTTTTCGAAATTCGTACTTTTAAGGGATATAATTAAAAAGAGGGATAAAAATGGGACAGCAAACCGCTGAAGTTGAAATCATGAAATTCGGTGTATACATTCTGACTATGAAGACTCGAAAAAGGGGTTTTTTCGAAATTTGTAAATTTGGGCGGAGAATGGGGGCGAATGGGGATATCTTTAAAATTTATACTTTTCTTATCACTTTGTCTGTATCTGAAAATGCTTCTTTCTAATGGCGACTGACAATCGCCAAATATTTAGGCATGTTCACTTTCACAGCATTTTATTATTTATATATAGTAGTCGATTTTATTTATATATAGTAGTCGATTTTAAACAGTGCGCATAAGTATACATTATAGTTTGAAATAGTAAACAAATATAGTAATGTGCATAAAAATATCACAATTTTCGTAATATGATACTGTGCTTCTATGTAAAGTCGACATCCTTTAATCTGCTGGTAATACTGTGGAATGCACTCCGTTGTGGAGGGTATATAAGATTCGGCCCGGCCGAACTTAACGCCTTCTTACTTGTTTTGGATATGACTGTTAATATTTGCTTGATATTTGGTATGCGCATTCCCCTTTATAGCAAAAACGTGCACCATAAAGTGATTCTTATTTGTAGGGGGTGAAATGGGACAAAAAAGGGATAGAAATGGTACTTATTAAACGACAATAGCTAGAAACACGAAATTCGGTGTGTGCATTCCTCTAATTGAGTAGATAAATAATATAAAAGTATTTTTTCCAAATTCGTACTTTTAAGGGGTAAAATGGGAATAGAGGGATAAAAATGGTACCAACCAAACGGCTGTACCTAGATTAATGAAATTCGGTGTATACGTTCCTCTGATTGCATAGATAAGTAAAATACACGGATTTTTCAAAATTCGTACTTTTTGGGGTTAAAATGAAAAAAGGGGATAAAAATAGTACCAACTGCGAAAAATAGTACTGACTGCGAAGACACGGAAAATAGACGAATTTTTCGAATTTAGTACTTTCAAGGGATACAATGGTGCAGAGGGATAAAAATAGTACCAACTAAACGACTACAACTAGAATGATAAAATTCTAATTGCGTAGAAACGTCAAGGGGGTAAAAATGGTACCAACCAAATGGAATCATGGAATTCGGTGTATACATTCCTCTGACTGCATAGACACGCAAAACTATGTACGTCTGATAATGGATTTTTAAAATTTGTACTTTTTGAATTAAAATAGAATGGAAATACAGTCAACTTGATCACCCACTATCTACCAATATTTATGGCTTTGAAAATATAAATATAACAATATTTATTTTTTGAATTCACGTATAAGGTAATGCTACCAATCATTACCTTATAAGCGTGGTTTGAAATAATTAAAATATTATATTTATTTATAAAATTAATTTTTCAATATTTGTATTCGTTTTGTTTTGGCTAAATTAAAAAATATATATTTTCCTGTAATATTACTGCACTTCTACGAAAACCGACAACCTCTGTGGAATGCAATCCATGGTGGAGGGTATATAAAGTTCGGCCCGGCCGGTCAATAAGTTTGTGGCGATCACTGGTCACTCTTAGTATATAATTCAAGGCTCTTCGATCTTTTGAGCGTCTCCTTCAGTATGTTACACCACGATTCAATAGTTCTTCTTGAGGACATTCCATCGTAGTTTCGGTTGTCTTCTTCTACGTGTTGGGTTGCTTTTCTTATCTCTGCGCTCAAGTAGTAATTTTATTTTTTAGATATTTCATAAGGTCGTAGTCGGCTCTTTCGATAGCCATACTCTCTGTCGAAGCAGAGAACTTGTTTATTTCCTTGCGCAAGTCCGAAGATAACTTCAAAAATTTTGGACTTAGCCTGGATAGTTATCCAGTGTAAGTCATATTTATGGTTATCGAGGCTACGACCTAAAAAAGTCAACACAAAATATTTTTTAAAAATTTGTTTTGATACAAATATTTATATTGTAGTTGGCAAATATTTATATTATATTGTATATTGTAGGTGTGAAACAAACAGCCCTTTTATTTAGCTATGGTTCCATATTTATGAGCAGAAATCCTGGTGAAGTATTTCCATACATCTTAATTGTTCGGTGCCGACTTTAAATAGCAGGCCTATTTCAGCGACTCTAATATTATAGCGCAGTCTACTTTCAGATGATGACATAAGCTCCCCTCTTCACACTTCCTAATGTTTGATGGACTTGGATTTCGCTTAATAATTCGATTAGAGGAAGAGATGCTTCCCTCTGCTAAATTCTTGAGGTTCTCTATTGACTTTTTAATTGAATTAGCCTAGATTCGTTAATGATTTAAAATATCAGTATGACTAGTACGATTAAAATGTAATTCAAATTGTATGTAGATGCATACGCCAATGCTACCTGGAACAATCAAACCATATTATCCCACATTATCCAAACAACCCGTTACATTGACGTACCTCGGTGGCGCGGCGCGTGCAACATTCGATACATTTTCAATATATTGCCCACACGCAGAAACCACCCTTCCGCTGTGAAAACTTTCACATTTTCCTACTTAGTAACAGTGTAATGAGTGAAATATTGGAAAATTACAAATTCATAATCAAACACCAACAACAGTCAGCGAAGCCAGCCAGCCAGCCAGCCATCTAGCCACTACATTTAGCAACAACAGCAAATCCGATAGGAAATCCATTTGTGAACAAAAGCAGAGCAAAAAAAAACATTCATCGCTGTAAATAAACAAGTAGAAAGGCATTAAGATCGGGTCCGGGCCGACTCTAAAATACCCTTCACCATGGAGCGCATTCCATAGTATTATTGAATTATATTATAAAATTGATTTTTTGTATGCAAATTTAAATAAATATAAAGATCTCTTCTCTTATAGGGGGAAGCTTCCAAAATGTTCATACAGCGTAATATCCCTCGGCTAGACATATAAAAATGGTACATAAAATGTAATCAAAAGGTGTTTAGCAGTCTTCAAAATAACCTATCTATTATGGGTTATTTGAGATATTTTCAGTCTTTGTTAGGAAACCAAAACTTTAACCTTCTCAACCAATCTACACACTTAATTTCATGGTTCCAGCTACACCTGTTTGATTGGTACTATTTTTATCCCTTTTCCCATTCTGACCGAAAAATGCAAATTTGGAAAAAATCCTTTAGTTCTTTGCATCTTTGCAGTCAGGGGAAGGTATATACCGAATTCCATGATTCTAGCTGCAGCCTTCTGATTGGTACTATTTTTATGCCCTATTTTTATGCCGTTTTCTCACAAAATTTGGAAAATTCCTCTGTGTTGCCTTCTACATAGTAAGAGGAATGTATACACCGAATATCGTGACTTTAACTTTACCCTTATGTCCGTACCATTTTTTCCCTCTTTTCCCCTAGTGGAGTATAACCAACCACCAATATTTTTTCAGCCCCAATATTTTCCCAGAACATACCTACCCTCTATCTTCAACCCTTAAGAGGGGTTAAGTTTCTTCGGAAAAAATGTTGGGGATGGTAAATTTGTGGAGGTCGGACTTACAGGGCAGTTTTAGGCCTTAATGTCATAACAAAAATTATAAAAAATAAAAAATTCGTATGGGGTCCACCCTAAGGATTGACGCTGGGAGGTAAGTATGCTCAGAGAAAATGTGGAGGTTGAAAAAATATTGGGGCTCTGTCATACGTTGAGTTAGTACCATTTTTATCCCTTTTCCCCAATTTGACCCTAAAAGTAAGAATTTGGAAAAATCCTTTTATTTTGCGCGTCTACACAGTCAGATGTCGACTATACCAAATTTCTTGATTTTAACTTCAGCTGTATGTTCGTACCTTTTTAATCCCTCTTTTCCCATTTTATACCTTAAAAAACACGAGTTTCTAAAAATTAGTACGAATTTAGCAACATTCTTTTGTTTTTTTTTAATTTTTTTGTTTTGCCCGTCTACGCAAATCAGTGTAGACAGCTAATTTTATAATTTAGCCAAAACCGTTTGTTTGGTACCATTTTGATCCCTTTTTCCCCATTTGTCACTCTAAAAGTACGAATATCGACTGATTGCTTTATTTTTTGTGTCTACGCAGTTAGATCGACATATATACCGCATTTCATTAATCTATATACAGCCGTTAGATTGGTACCATTTTTATCCCTTTTTCTCCATTTTGATCCTAAAATTATGAATTTGAAAGAAAAGTCTATTTGTTTTGCTCGTCTACACAGTCAGAGAAATGTATTTACCAAATTTCATGATTTTAACTTCATCAATATGTTCGTACCATTTTTATCCCTCTTTTCCCATTTTGTACCTTAAAAGCTGGAATTTCTAAAAAAATCTTAATTATACGTATCTAGATATTCAAAGGAATATACGCAACGATTTTTTAATTTTAACTGTAGCCGTTCGGTTGGTCCCAGTTTTATCTCTTTTTCCCATTTTGACTCTAAAAGTTGAAATATCAAAAATGTCTTTATGTTTAGTGTCCACGCAGTCAGAGCGACGTATACACCGAATTTCATTATTCCAGCTAAAGCCGTTTGATTGGTACAAATTTTATCCCTTTTTCCCCATTTTGGTTCTAAACGAACATCTTTCTTTTTCGTTTCTACGCAGTTAGATCGACGTTAATACCGAATTTCATTACTCTAACTAAAGCCGTTTGGTTGGTACCATTTTTATCCCCTTTTTCACATTTTTACTCTAAACGAATAAATGTCGAAATATCTCCTTATTTTTCGCGTCTACGCAGTTAGATTGACGTATGTACCGATTTTCATTACTCTAGCTAAAGGTGTTTGATTCGTACCATTTTTATCCCTCTGTCCTCATTTTGACCCTAAAAGTACGAATATCAAGAGATATCTTTATTTTTCGCGTCTACGTAATCAGAGCGACGTATACACCGAATTTCATTATTCTAGCTAAAGCTGTTTGGTTGGTACCATTTTTATCCCCTATTTCCCATTTTGGTTCTAAAAGTACGTATATCAAAAACTTTTTATTTTTCGCGTCTAAGGAGTCAGAGTGACGTATATATCGAATTTAATTATTCTAGCTGTTTGATTGGTACCATTTTTATGTCATTTCACTCCGTCCCAATAAAAGTACAAATTTCGAAAAAGTCCTTAATTTTACGAGTCTACGAAGTTAGAGGAATTTACACATCGAATTCTGTGATTTTAAGCCGTGTGTTCGTACCATTTCTACCCCTTAAAGTACAAAGTTCGAAATATAAAGTTAGAGGGATATACAAACCGAATTCCATGTTTCCATCTGTTGTCGTTTGATTGGTACCATTTGTAGCCCTCTTTGTCCCATTTCACCCCTTAATAATTATGAATTTTGTAAAATAGCACCGTAAAAATAATTTTAATTCAAAACGGATATTAAAAATCTACATAATATTATATATTTTATAGGGTACTTTTAGTTCTTGTTAGGGAAACAAATAAATTCAGACCTGTGTTCGTACCATATTTGTCCCCTTTCCACCTTTTACCCCTTAAAAGTATAAATTTCGAAATATACACTTTTTTTATAAGTCTGCACAACTATGGGTATATAAAAACGGAAATTCATGTTTCCAGCTGTTATCGTTTGATTGGTACTTTTTTTATCCCTTTTTGTTAAAATATTGAATTTTGAAATTTATACCACATTTTAATTCAAATTTAAATTTAAAAAAGTGCCATTTTAGTGGAATTATAGAATTTATAGAATATATATAAAATTTAGTTCTTGTTAGTGAACAAATTTTCCCTCTAGCCCGATATCGTCCATTTTTAATTTCAAACTATCTACAACCATTACAAATATTTGTGGAAAATTCGAACGCCACAGCTCATTTCGGTCGTCAGTTAGCCTGCCTTCAAAAAACTTCAAACATGGCTTTAGAGCTTTACCCCGACCCCGAATATATATTTTTTATGCGATCTCCAATGTACCTATATTTCAAGGTGTTGCAAACGCTAAGGCAAACTGATAATACAATCCTCCCCGAAGGTGGGAATGGTATAAAAAGCTTACTTCCATTTACATTGAACGAACGACTAGCACAAACAACATTGTTGTTGCCCTTCTTTTTTTAAACAAAGTTGTTACTGCCAACAACTGAATAAAAGTTTACAAGTTAACACCCTTTTGGCAGTAGCAACAATGAAAGGGTTCTCGGAAAAGGCAATAACAATAGCAGCGACAGAAACAACAACAACAGCGGCGTCGTCAACTGACGGGCAACAAACTAACAACATTGAATGTTGTTTCAAGTTGAAATGAAATGAAATGCATATTATCAGCACAAACAGAAGGCGACAGTTTTTTGGCATGTGCAGACAAAGCTATAAAAGAAAAAAAAGAAACCCAAAAGACAATTGGTCAGGTGTGTAGTTAAAGAGGAGGATTCGTAGAGGGGGGAGGGAAGAGAAGAGCAAAAGGTGTATGATACTGGTATGTTAACAAAATTCAGAGAAGACTCTCCATAGAAATAGTAGCAGGTATTTTTAGAAAGTTCCGCGAGCGAATGGATCACAGCACTCGAAAAATTCTGTTATATCTCGGCTGAAAAATTTAGATAATTGATTAGGTATCTTACATCAATTCCTTGCTTCTTGGTAATATTGTGAAGTAATTGTCTTAAGCTGACCTAGTGGTGAGATTTTATCTCCTATATAAATTGTCAAAACCTTGGTAATTTCCCGGAGCATTTCTTAACCACGAGTCCCGTTGTAAGATTTTTTATACCCTCCACCTCCAGGATGGGGGTATACTAACTTTGTCATTCCGTTTGTGACACCTTGAAATATCGACCTGCGACCCTACAAAGTATATATATTCTTGATCGTCATAAAATTCTAAGACGATCTAGCCATGTCCTTCCGTCCGTCTGTCCGTCTTTTGAAAGCACGCTAGCATCTAAACGAAAGGAGCTAGAACGTTCAAATTTTCCATAAATGCGTCTTATAGTCGCAGATCGGTTGGGATTGAAAAGGGGCGAAATCGGCCCAAAGGGAAAATTTTTCCCTCATAAGGACTAAAAATACCCATAATAATCCCTAATATTTTAGCGTATTTAAGCATGTTTTTTGAATATTTCTGTTTACATTTGTTATGCGCATTCGCCTTATAGCAAAACCGTGCACCATAAAGTGATTCTTATTTGTAGGGGGTGAAATGGGGCAAAAAAGGGATAGAAATGGTACATATTAAACGACAACAGCCAGAAACATGAAATTCGGTGTGTACATTCCTCTAATTGAGTAGATACATAATATAGAAGTATTTTTTCCAAATTCGTACTTTTAAGGGGTAAAATAGGTATAGAGGGATAAAAATAGTACCAACCAAACGGCTGTACCTAGAATAATGAAATTCGGTGTATACATTCCTCTGATTGCATAGATAAGTAAAATACACGGATTTTTCAAAATTCGTACTTTTTGGGGTTAAAATGAAAAAAGGGATAAAAATAGTACCAATCTAATGACCGCAGCTAGAGTCATGAAATTCGGAGTATACATTCCTCTGAGTGTGAAGACACGGAAAATAAACAGATTTTTCGAAATTCGTACTTTTTGGGGTTAAAATGAAAAAAGGGGATAAAAATAGTACCAAATAAATGACCGCAGCTAGAGTCATGAAATTCGGAGTATACATTCCTCTGACTGCGAAGACACGGAAAATAGACGAATTTTTCGAAATTAGTACTTTCAAGGGATACAATGGTACAGAGGGATAAAAATAGTACCAACTAAACGACTACAACTAGAATGATAAAATTCTAATTGCGTAGAAACGTCAAGGGGTTAAAAATGGTACCAACCAAATGGAATCATGGAATTCGGTGTATACATACCTCTGACTGCATAGACACGGAAAATAAAAAGTTTTTTTTTTTTCAAATTCGTACTTTTTCTTTTACGACAAAAAATGGTTGAATCATGAAGTTAAGTTATTTTACACTATGTACGTCTGATAATGGATTTTCAAAATTTGTACTTTTGAAATTCAAATAAAATGGAAATACAACCAACTGTAGCACCCACTATCTACCAATATTTATGGCTTTGAAAATATTTTTCAAAATATAAATAAAAAAAAAATATAAATAAAAAATATGGTTTGGCTATATTAAAAAAATTATATTTTCCTGTAATATTACTGAACTTCTACGAAAACAGACAACCTCTGTGGAATGCAATCCATGGTGGAGGGTATAAAAAGTTCGGCCCGGCCGAACTTAACACCGTTTTTACTTGTTCATAGCTAGATTAGATATCCTATATCAATTCCCGGAATATCGGTAATGTCGTGAAGTGATTGTTTCCCCGTGGCAAGATTTTATGAGAATTGGATAAGATCTCCTATATAAATTGCCAATAACATGGTAATTTCCCCAATCAATTATTTCCCTCGAGCTCATATAAATTCCCGAAGCAAGCATAGCTAGATTAAATTTTAGTAATGTCAAGAAGTAATTGTTTCCCTCTAGCCCCGTGGAGAGATTTTATGAGAACTGTATTAAATATCCTATATAAGACACCAGTACAATGGTAATTTCTCGAAGCAATCTTTCCGCGAGTCCCGTTTATAGATTTTATCATAGTTAGATTAGATCTGTTTTCGGGAGTCTTTTTTCCTCATCGTAGTTACCATGTTGTTTGCTGCTTCTTCTGAAAGAAATTCGTGGTTTGTCTCCAGGTTCAGGGTGATTGATATCTGTTTCGGGTACGTCCGTAGGAACCTTTGGACCAGCTGATTTGGTTTGGTTGGGCAGTTAATGAGGAGCAGCGTGTCGTGAGGCCCCTGGTTATATGCGGGACAGATGTTATGTACGTTGCCATCAATCCGTACCCAGAATGGCTAACCCATCCTGATCTCAGTTATGCCACTATCGCCTAAGATCCTTCTCTTCTGAAGATATTTCTGGGCGATGATCACCGAGATCGATATCCACGGCGTAGTTATTGACAGCTGCTGCGACTGCCCCTGGTTACATGCGGGACAGATGTTATGTACGTTGCCATCAATCCGTACCCAGGATGGCTAACCCATCCTGATCTCAGTTATGCCACTATCGCGTAAGATCCTTCACATCTGAAGATATTTCTGGGAGATGATAACCGAGATCGATATCCACGGCGTAGTTATTGACAGCTGCTGCTACTGCATCTCGATAATTATCGTTCAGACCTGTTCCAAACCCGTGGCGGCCGGTTCTGTGTACCGGATTGACTCGAAGATGGATTTCCCCGACCAAGGACTGCCACCTCAGCAATATATGTTATATAGATTCATTAGCCGCGCATTGTTTCCGATTAGTCCGTGGCCAGTCACTGCTCTCTGGTTGAGTAGCACCTGCTACTGATCTGGGTTTTGAAGTATTCAGAACAGTTTAATTTACATATTTCACTTTCGTTCGAGGCAGACAGGTACTATATGTGCCGGGGTGCTTAGACATGTAAACTTCCTGCACTAATAACGTCTTGCCAAATGTTCTTTATTCTCCCAGGAAAGTAAGAACTTTTGGTCATTTGTAAGAAGAGTAAAGGATAATTCGTCATATATACTGACTCTTGTTAAAGGTGAATAGATATTCACTAATCCGGTTTACAAAGCTAAGCTATTAGCTGAAATGTTTGCATGGAACTCCCTCTGACGGAAATGTATCCAGTTCAATGGCTCAAAAAAAAAATTTCGAACACGAACTCGGGGCCCGATGGCCAGTATATGGCTCAGTACATGACCCAATGATGACACCAGCCCAAAATCCACACCAAACATTGACTCGTTCCGGATGCATTGGCTTTTCGCTAGTCACGTGTGAGTTCTCTGAACACCATATGCTACAATTTTGCTTATTGACATAGCCAACGAGTTAAAAATGGGCTTCATCTGAAAACAAGAAAATTTTCCACGTAAATTTCTTCCAGTAAGTTTTTAATATTTCCCAATTTTATTCGAGCGTATAGGGTCCCATTTGCAAATGTCGAACATAAACCTGAAAATAAAAATGAATGTTATTCTACATTTCAAAGTCAAAGTAATTGGTAGTTCAAAATTAAAATGTTACATAACCCACTCTATACTTCTACTCCTTCCGAACTTCTCAATATCTACACCACCTACATCAGACCTAATACAACTTCCATATATGTGGCCGGGTGTTCTTAGATTTCCCTTGGAACTACTTGACTGTGTTCAGAGGAGGGCGATGGTGCTGATAGATGGAGGAAGGATATCCAATTGTATTGTAACTCTTGGCCACCGTCGATGTGTGCCGACAACTCAGTATGGACAGCTCGGCAATGTTCTTACATACACTACGTGATTAGTATGGGAAATAAAAGTGCAGTTTGGATTACCATTTCATCTGTTGTGCATAAAGAGGACATTTTGCTGTCTGCCTACTTGTTGCCTGCCTGGAAGACGCTATAATGAATATGGACCAGCTTTTATCGACAAGACAACGACACCAACTCCACAGTTCATCGTGAAACTATGCGTGGGTAGACCTAGACAGTTTGTAACCCAGGAATTTTGTGATTTCAAGGCAACACCTAAGATTTCGCTTAACAGATCTCTCACCGTCCGCTGAGGGCATTTAAGGGCTTTTTAAACCTCTGACACGTACTAGAATCAGATGGGACTGCGTTTGGAAGACAAGTCGTAAATCCGAGTTTTTTATATCCTCCACTTCCAGGATGGGGGTATACTAACTTTGTCATTCCGTTTGTAACACCTTGAAATATCGACCTGAGACCCTATAAAGTATATATATTCTTGATCGTCATAAAATTCTAAGATGATCTAGCCATGTCCGTCTGTTGAAAGCACACTAGTATCTAAACGAAAGGAGCTAGAACGTTCAAATTTTCCATAAATGCATCTTATAGTCGTAGATCGGTTGGGATTGAAACGGAGCGAAATCGGCCTAAAGGGAAAAAATTTTCACTCACAAGGACTACAAATACTCATAATAATCCCTACAATTTTAGCGTATTTAAGCATGTTTTTGAATATGTCTGCATATATTTGCTTGATATTTGGTATGCGCATTCCCCTTATAGCAAAAACGTGCACCAAAAGTGATTCTTATTTGTAGGGGGTGAAATGGGGCAAAAAAAGGATAAAAATGGTACATATTAAACGACAACTGCTAGAAACACGAAATTCGGTGTGTACATTCCTCTAATTGAGTAGATACATAATATAAAAGTATTTTTTCCAAATTCGTACTTTTAAGGGGTAAAACGGGAATAGAGGGATAAAAATGGTACCAACCAAACGGCTGTACCTAGAATAATGAAATTCGGTGTATACATTCCTCTGATTGCATAGACATGTAAAATACACGGATTTTTCAAAATTCGTACATTTTGTGGTTAAAATGAAAAAATGGGATAAAATAGTTCCAATCAACTGACCGCAGATAGAGTCATGAAATTCGGAGTATACATTCCTCTGACTGTGTAGATACGGAAAATAAACTGATTTTTCGAAATTCGTACTTTTTGGGGTCAAAATAGAAAAAGGGGATAAAAATAGTTCCAACCAAATGACCGCAGCTAGAGTCATGAAATTCGGAGTATACATTTCATTTGACTACGTAGAAATGAAAAATAAAAGGTTTTTTCCAAATTCGTAATTTCAAGGGATACAATGGGTACGGAGGGATAAAAATGGTACCAACCAAACGGCTACACCTGGAATAATGAAATTCGGTACAAATGGTACCAACCAAAAGGACGCAGCTGGAATCATGGAATTCGGTGTATACATTCGGTGTTTTTTCCAAATTCGTAATTTTTCTTTTACGGCAAAAATTTGTTCAATCATGAAGTTAGGTTATTTTGCACTATGTACGTCTGATGATGGATTTTCAAAATTTGTACTTTTGGAATGAAAATAGAATAGAAATACAACCAACTGTAGCACCCACTATCTACCATTATTTATGGTATTTGAGCTTTTTGAAAATATAAATATAAGAATATTTATTTTTTGATTTGAAATAAATAATGGTCAAACCATTATTAAAATATTACATTTATTTATAAAATTATTTTTTCAATATTTGTATTTGTTTTGGTTTGGCTATATTAAAAAAATTATATTTTCCTGTAATATTACTGCACTTCTACGAAAACCGACAACCTCTGTGGAATGCAATCCATGGTGGAGGGTATACAAAATTCGGCCCGGCCGAACTTACCGCCGTTTTTACTTGTTTTTTTTTTTGTCAAACTCTTTGTGGCCAACAAAAAGGGATGAATCTCTAATGCATTCACTTCATTAGAGATGAAAAACATCAGAGATTTATAAAGTTCCACAAAAATGGATAACTTGGTTTCCTATGCCATAAGAATGTACAAAGTGGGGAATACCCAACCCTTTAACTATAGGATGGGCAATTTTAAATTTGAACTACCGATTACTTTGAAGGGTAGAATAACATTAATTTTTATCTTTAATTTCAAGCGTATGTTTGGGACGTTATATGCTCGAACAAAATTGGAAAATATTAAAAACTTACGGTGTGCTCTCCGCCTGAATTGTGGATGTTTTGATTATTTATTCGACTTTTATTCTGATTAAAAACTTACCTCCAAAGTAGTGAAGTACGAAATTTACGTGGAAAATTTTCGAGAAGAGATCGGCCTTCAGTTCACCATTCATGGAGCCCATTCCCATCTCGTTGGCTATGCCAATAAGCAAAATTGCCGCATGTGGGATTCAGAGAAGCCACAAGTGACTATTGAGAAGTCAATGCATCCACAACGAGTAACTGTTTGGTGTGGATTTTGGGCTATGTACTGAAAAATTGGGTTGATCGGATGAGGTACTGCAGGGCTAGACGTGGTAGTCATATGAATGATATTATGTTCCATTATTAAATGACAAAGTTCAACCTTTCCAATAAAACCAGAAATTTGGAAAAATATTCAGTACTTTTTTATAGCCAACTCTAATTTAAAGTTTTAAATGGCCCACCCTATAGTTTTGTTGATCAACTCTAACAGAATCAGTAGGCCGATCCTTGTTTTTTTGTGTTGTACTGTGTATTAAAGAAATTTTGGATTATGTCTGTCTTCTCGCAATGACAGATAAATTCCCCGCAAATTATGATATTCAGAAATTCAAAACAGAAGTCAACAATTCTCCCTGCGCTGCATTTATAGAGGACATCCCCTGTGTATTGGTTCAATGAAAAAGAATGAAACGATTTCTAGATGGTGCCCTTTGTTTGTTCGAATATTTAATTGAGATATTGTCCGCGAAAGTTCAATGATCTGATTGGTGGGGTCTCACTTCAGAGAGATGAATTCCAAATTGTAGTGATTTCTGCGGATCATATTATTCTGATCATGTAACCGACTATTATTCAGCCTTGACTTTTTCGGGTAATATAAGTTTTCTTACACTCCATTGGGAGAGAAGGATAGCAGAAGAAGAAGAAAATTGCGGGTTATGACATAGAACTTTGTCGATTGTAAGAATCAGTCGAAGATTGACGGGTCTTCCTCCTTCTGCCCATTTTTTTTCAGTCAGAGATCCTTTACGTTTTAGAGTTAACCTATGTTTAAGCCACTATAAACCAGGCAAAGTTGGCGTATTCAACTATTCTTAAATATTACAGTTAACTGACACGAAATTCCCCCAGGATCTAAATATAATATAGTAAATACCCCTATTTTCGTGAAATCACATGATCCAATCATCCGCATCTGCATCCAGCTATTATCAATTGGAAAATAATAACTGCATTAATAATGCCACAAACTAAAAGTGTGTTGGTCAGAGGGAGCCAGAGAGGAGAGTTAACGAATAAAAAGCTTTTGTTGCCACATAAACTCATTGAATTGCACACTACCCATAAATACAGCAGCAACTTACCTCCACAAATATCCGACGGCTTTGTTGAGCCAGACGGGGGAGAGACGGCCACTAACAGTCTCAACCCAAGCCGACAAACCCCAAATCTAAAACTTACACAAACGCCGACACTCACACACACACACACACAAACCCCACCGACACTAAAATGTAACCGACTAGACAGCGAAACACATAACGCGAGCACTACTCACTGCATCCGTTGTTAGAACAAAAACCACACCAAAAACTCTTGATGCACTCACACTTTTACACCTACATAGGTTGCAGCCTGAACACTATATGTGTGTGTGCTGTGTGGCTGGCTCTTGGTTTTCAAGTGCACTGGCAGTGTGAGTGAGAGTGTGTGTTAAAAGCATGCATTTCATGACTATCCCAGCAGAGTGCAGTGCAGAGTGTGTGGTGTGCTGTGATGAGAGCTGCTTTAACATTTTTATAGTTGTTGTATGTCGCCGTCGTAGCAGCGCCAGTAGTCAGTCGTCGTCGTGTGCTCGTATAATTGTGTTGTTTTATGGTTGGCTTTTCGCTGGCATGTGTATCGACGACGACGACAACAACACACCGAGGAAGTTCAATGACCGACATCGAAGACTACACGTGCCGTTAAAATGTTGCTGTCGAAAACTCTTGCACTGCCTCCTGCATTTTTTTACTCGCATTGTATGTGAGCACTAGTAGTAGGTGTGCGTGTGTGTGTTCGTCCGTGTGCGAGTGAGTGCGTTCGAGAGTATGGTATGTGCAGTGTGCTGTGTGCAGCAGGCCTACTTGCTCGTGACGTCACTTGTGTTTGAGATGTTGAAAACTCGAACACAGCCTCGTGTATCCACACACACATATCTGTATGTTGTTTTGCGTTTTGCAGCAGCAGTGCAAAAGCAGCATCATGTTGTTCGACAACAGGGCGTCCAGCAGGGCGACGAAGTAGGGAGGTGGACAACAGCAACAACAACAGCAACGACTAGAAGTGTTGCATTATCGCTGGCGCATGCAATAATAAATTTGGATTTTATGTTGTGCATGGTTTGTTCTTGAATTAATTTCCCTGATTTCTGCTGAGAATTGTTGTGACTGTTCGGTTGCAGTCGTAGTTGTTGTTGTTGTTTCTCTTTCACCCGTGGTCCGCGGTTGCGGGTGTTGTTTTTTGGCCGTCTGGTTGAACGATTGTGACATTTTATGTTAGGTTAGGTGCAATGCATCCCATATAAGGTTGGACTTTTCTTTGAAGCTTTAGGAAATGTTGTGATGCTTGGCATTTACAACTCGTTACCAAAGGCAATATTATGTAATTACTGCCACATTACCAAGTAATGACTTCTCCAAAGACGTTTTGCAGGCATTGCAAGTATGTATACTGCCTGAAAGTTCAAAAATCATTTTTTCATTTCTTAAAAATGTGTGTATATAATAATCCTTTTCCGCTTTTGTACGATTGTGTGCAAATTTTCAAGGTGGCGTCTCTATTATTACTGATAAAACATTTGTATAAAAAATATTGTTATCATAGCAAAAAAAAAAACACAATTAGTCCACACAAAGCAAGTGTTTATCTTCTAAATTGCCAAAACAATAGGAATAAAGTGTGGAGTACGCGTGGTAGCTGATGGGACATTCTGGTATAAAATTGTGTTTTTTTATTTTTTGGCACTGCCTTCACTCATTCGCTGTTAGTCGATTTCGTGTGTCAATATATTTTTAAAATTTTTTCGGATAACAAAATTGTTATTGTGTTTTCGGGACAACGTGGCTAATTAACTACACTATGCCACAACAAATTAAAATTTTATGAGCGATACCAAAAAAAAATATTTTCTTTTGTGTCAAAACAAAAATTCAATATTTTTATTTTCTTCTTTTTATTAAAATTCCAATTTTCGTCAAAGTTACCTGTAATATTGGTACTATATAATATATAAGAATGTAGCGATTTCTATTATTTTGCGCACGACTATCATCCATCTTTGGCTTTGCGGTTTTCTTGCAACATATTGCGGGTTGTGGGGTCCAATGCACCATTGGGAGAGAAGGATGACAGAAGAAGAAGAACATTGCGGGTTATGGCATAGAAGATTGTTGATTGTAAGAGTCACTCGAAGATGGAAGAAGGTCTTCCTCCTTCTGCCCATTTTTTCTTAGTCAGAGATCTTTTACTTTTTGGAAGTAAAAGTTCGTAGAAAATGAAAATCAGTTTCAATCACGAAAACTGTATATTTGATAACTTTTTTCCTTAGTTTTCCAGTTATGACGAAAATTTTGAAACCAATTACTAAAATTGTAGCTGGAGTTATTGAAAAAAAAATAGTTAAAACAAGTAAAAACGGTGTTAAGTTCGGCCGGGCCGAACTTTATATACCCTACACCATGGATTGCATTCCACAGAGGTTGTCGGTTTTCGTAGAAGTGCAGTAATATTACAAAATATAATTTTTTTAATATAGCCAAACCAAATCAAATACAAATATTGAAAAATTAATTTTATAAATAAATATAATATTTTAATTATTTCAAACCACGCTTATAAGGTAATGGTCAATTCAAAAATAAATATTCTTCTATTTATATTTTCAAAGAGCTTAAATACCATAAATATTGGTAGATAGTGGGTGCTACAGTTGGTTGTATTTCCATTCTATTTGAATTCCAAAAGTACACATTTTGAAAATCCATTATCAACGTACATAGTGTTATTTTGCACTATGTTCATGATTCAACCAATTTTTGCCGTAAAAGAAAAATTACGAAATTGGAAAAAAACTTCTTATTTCGCGTGTTTATACAGTCAGAGGAATGTATACACCGAATTCCATGAATCCAACTGCGCCCATTTGGTTGGTACCATTTTTACCCCCTTCACGTTTCTGCGCAATTAGAATTTCATCATTCTAGCTGTAGTCATTTAGTTGGTACTATTTTTATCCCTCTGTACGAGTGTGTCCTTTGAAAGTACTAATTTCGAAAAATTCGTCTATTTTCCGTGACTACGCAGTCAGAGGAATGTATACTCCGAATTTTATGACTCTAGCTTCGGTCATTTGATTGGTACTATTTGTATCCCCTTTTTACACACCCCAAGAGAGTATTATGTCTTTGTGTATTTGTTTGTAACACCCAAAAGGAAGGGAGATAGACCCATTGTTAATTATACCGATCGGCTTAGAATCACTGAATTCTGAGTCGATTTAGTTTTTCGTTTTCGGGACAAGGACGAACGCTATTTAATTTGAAGAAAATCGGTTCAGATTTAGATATCCCATACGAATTTCACTCCCGATTTGACCCTTTTCACTCTAGATACCACATATTTTAACAGATTTTCTTCAAAATTCGCAAAACATCTTATTATATTATGTATCTACTCAATTAGAGGAATGTACACACCGAATTTCGTGTTTCTAGCTGTTGTCGTTTAATATGTACCATTTTTATCCTTTTTTGCCCCATTTCACCCCCTGCAAATAAGAATCACTTTATGGTGAAAGCAAATATAAACATAAAACATTTTCAAAAAAATGCTTAAATACGCTAAAATATTAGGGATTATTTTGGGTATTTTTAGTCCTTGTGAGGGAAAAATTTTTCCCGTTGGGCCGATTTCGCCCCATGTCAATCCCAACCGATCTACGACTATAAGACGCATTTATGGAAAATTTTAACGTTCTAGCTCCTTTCGTTTAAATGCTAGCGTGCTTTCAACAGACGGACGGACATGGCTAGATCGTCTTAGAATTTTATGATGATCAGGTCGATATTTCAAGGTGTTACAAACGGAATGACAAAGTTAGTATACCCCCATCCTGGAGGTGGAGGGTATATTGAATGAAAGAAGTGATTGATTTTTTTTTTCGAAAATATTCAACCATAAAAGTTGCTGATTCGATTACAGCAGTCGTTGATTTTTCTGAAAATGTTTAATGAATTGTATTGTTATATTGATTAAAAAAGTTATTGGATTTAGTGAAATAAACCATTCGTCGGCATGGTCCGAAATTCGTCTGAAGTCTTCAGCAGAACCCAATATTAGCAAAAAGACAAGTGAGACCTTTAATGTTGCAGCTAATAGTTCCACCGAACTAAGTCGACACACTAATCAATGGTTTGCATGCGCTCGCAACAATGCAAATGGTGTTGTTGTACGGTATGGCCCGTCTTCACGGTAGCTCGTGTGTATTGCTGTTGTTTGTATGTGTGTGTTATGTTGTCATTTATTTTGGTTAAAGACCAAAGGTTGTGCTGAAGTCTTCAGCAGAACCCAAAATTAGCAAAAAGACTGGTGAGACCTTTATTGTTGCAGCGCAGTCAACTTTTAGCTGCAGCAACAAAGATCTCACTCAAAAATAGTTCAAATAAAATGTTGATTACATACCGAAATAAAACATACGAAAAACATGTAAGGAAAGGTTAAAGTCGGGCGGGGCCGACTCTATGATATACTCCACTTTCTATCCGAATACAATTTAATTCGGTGAAAAATTGAAAACGGGAAGGTTTTTTCTATCCTGTAAATGTATGTGTTTGCCAAAAATGTTAAATCGGAAAGGACATTTGCATGAGGATATATTGAAACCTGGAACGAAATAGGTGAAATATAATATGTATAGTTTGACCAAAATCGGTTAAATATTTGGGAGCAACTTTTGTATTTGGGCTATATCTAAATCTGAACCGATCCGATCCAATTCAGGTTCACCATAGGTTTATTTACTTGGATTATAAGTTGTTGTGTCAAATTTAAAGAAAATCGGGTACAATATGTGGTTTCTAAAGCGGCAAAAGTCAAATCGGGAACGACATTTGTATGTGGGCTACATCTAAATCTGAACCGATTTTACCTATTTTCTGCATAGGTGTTTCTAGTTAGATTATAATATCTTGCGCCAAATTGAAAGAAAATCGGGTTCAATATGTGGTTTCCAGAGCGGAAAATGTCAAATCGGAAGCGACATTTGTATGGGGACTATATCTAAATCTGAACCGATCTCACCCACTTTCAGCGAAGGTTTTTCTAGTTCGATTATAAAATGTTGTGCCGATTTTAAAGAAAATCGGGTATAATATGTGGATTTTAGAGCGGAAAAAGTCAAATCGGGAGCGACATTTGTATGGGGACTATATCTAAATCTGAACCGATCTTACCCACTTTCAGCATAGCTGTTTCTAGTTCGATTATAACATGTTGTGTCAATTTTAAAGAAAATCGAAAACAATATGCAGTTTCTAAAGCGGAATAAGTTAATTCGGGAGCGACATTTATATGGGGACTATATCTAAATCTGAACCGATCTTACCCACTTTCAGCATAGGTGTTTCTAGTTCGATTATAAAATGTTGTGTCAATTTCAAAGAAAATCAGGAACAATATGCGGTTTCTAAAGCGAAAAAAGTGAAATCGGGAGCGACATTTGTATGGAGACTATATCTAAATCTGAACCGATCTCACCCACTTTCACCATAGGTGTTTTGAGTTAGATTATAAGATGATGTGCCAATTTTAAAGAAAATGGGGTACAATATGTGGTTTCTAAAGCGGAAAAAGTCAAATCGGGAGCGACATTTGTATGGGGGCTATATCTAAATATGAACCAATTTCCTCAAAATTCAATACCGATCGTCCTTTGTAACGTATACGTTATTTAATAATAACGTATACGTACCCCGATTTTTATGCAAAATCTTTGGGTCCATAAAGAAGTGCGTGACTTGGAGGCACGGGTCTTTTTTGGTATTTTATCACTACGTGATCCTACGTGTCCTTACATGGTTATATTTCCATGACTTAAAAAATACACACAGTGTAATAGAAAGTTCTTTAGAAGTGGTTATATATAATCTTTTTCACAAATTGTCGTCCACAATATACAAAAATCGGGATAGCAATTGCATATACTTGTAGAATACTGAAAATTTCAAAAATTTTCACATTTATATCCACATTGTGAACAAACACTTTTCATATTCCAAACATATTGCATCGAGATTAAGATTACGATTAAGAAAGACTAAAAAAATATTTTTTTGGCGAAGTTGGTTTCGTATTTTGAACTTTGCAATCTCATTATTATCCCGATTTGTTTACATTGTTCGATTCCTTATAAAATTCTAAATAAAATCAAGAAAAGATAGAGAAAAGATTGGAGCACGGGTATTACATCAATTAGATGTTATACGCGCCTAAAAATAAAACTTCCAAAAAGGTAAACATTTTTATCGTTTTTTGAAAGATGACAACATTAATTCGCTTATAAATTTATTCTATTTTTTGTAAAGAATTTATTCTATTTTTTGTAAAGAAGATTTAATTTAAAAGCGTTTACTGCCCTTTTTGAATCATTTTGGTCAACGGATATACGCGTAGAGCACCTATGGGGATATCCATTGACCAAATTGCCAACTTTCCACAAAAAAAATTTTCTTTGCTCAAATTCTCAAATCTCAAAGCACAGCTTTGAAAATGTTTAACTTATTTCATTAAACCCAATCTATTATTTTTATTGTTTCTACTAATTGCTATTAATATTCTACTTTAATAATACGTGTTTTATTATTGACTACCATTTATTACACTTAAATGATGGGGTCAAGACTATTAGTATGTGATCTTTTATAGTGGGTGATTTTTTAAGAGCTTGATAACTTTTTTAAAAAAAAAAACGCATAAAATTTGCAAAATCTCATCGGTTCTTTATTTGAAACGTTAGATTGGTCCATGACATTTACTTTTTGAAGATAATTTCATTTAAATGTTGACCGCGGCTGCGTCTTAGGTGGTCCATCCGCTTAGTCCAATTTTGGCATTTCCACGTTTTTGAGTAACAGAGACCCAATTGGTGCGAACGGCGACGAATCGAAAATTGGTGGTCATCATTAACACTGGCCGATACAGCTGCGATATTTTCTTCAGTTCGCACTCTACGTAAGCGTGTTGGTGGTTTAATGTCCAACAATGTAAATTTGGTGCGAAATTTAGTCACAATAGCCCGAATAGCCGCTTCAGTGGGTCGATTAAACTGACCATAAAATGGAAGCGCGCAATGAACTTTCTTAACAGAGCACGCATTTTGATAATAAAATTCAATAATTTGCAAGCGTTGTTCGTTTGTAAGACGATTCATGATGAAATGTCAAAGCATACTGAGCATCTTTCTCTTTGACACCATGTCTGAAATCCCACGTGATCTGTCAAATACTAATGCATGAAAATCCTAACCTCAAAAAAATCACTCTTTATATTTAACAATTCCGTATGTCTGTCCATCTATTGTTGTAATCAAATTACAGGTCGCAATTATAGTCCGATCTTATCAAAAATCGGCACAAATAAGTTTTGTGGATCAAGGAAGAACGATATTTAATTTGAGGCAAATCGGGCTAGATCGGTTCAGATTTATATACAGGCCCCATACAAATGTCGCTCCCGATTTGTAATTTTCCGCTCTAGAAACCAGATATTGTACCCGATTTTCTTTAAATTTGGCACAACATCTTATAATCCAACTAGAAACGCCTGTGGCTAAAGTGGGTAAGATCGGTTCAAATTTAGATATAGCCCCATACAAATCTCGCTCCCTATTTGACATTTTCCACTCCAGAAACCCCATAATGTAACCGATTTTCTTTAAAATTGGTACAACATTTTATAATTGAACTAGAAACACCTATGCTGAAAGTGAGTAAGATCGGTTCAGATTTAGATATAGGCCCCATACAAATGTCGCTCCCGATTTGACTTTTGCCGTTTTAGAAACCACATATTGTACTCGATTTTCTTTAAATTTGGCACACCAGCTTATAATCCAAATAAAAAAAAACGTATTGTGAAAGTGGGTAAGATCGGTTCAGATTTAGATATAGCCCAAATACAAATGTTGCTCCCAAATGTTTACCCGATTTTGGCCAAACTATACACATTATATTTCACCTATTTCGTTCCAGATTTCAATATATCCCCATACAAATATCCTTTCCGATTTAACATTTACAGGATACAAAAATCCTTTCCGTTTTCACCGAATTAAATTGTATTCGGATAGAAAGTGAAGTGTATCATAGAGTCGGCCCGCCCGACTTTAGCCTTCCCTTATTTGTTTTTTTTTTTTTAATTTCTGGTTTTATTGGAAAGGTTGAACTTTGTCATTTAATAATGAAACGCAATATGATTCATATGACTACCACAACTGGTTCGACAGTACCTCATCCAATCAACCCAATTTTTCAGTACAGCCCAAAATCCACACCAAACAGTGACTCGTTGTGGATGCATTGACTTCTCAATAGTCACATGTGGGTTCTCTAAACCCCAGATGCGACAATTTTGCTTATTGAAATAGCCACTGAGATGAAAATGAGCTTCATGAAGGCTGAACTGATGGCCCACCTCTTCTCGAAAAATTTCCACCTAAATTTCGTACAGTTTTCGTTAAAGACTCACTGCTTTGGAAGTAAGTTTTGTTCGAGCATTTGGTTTATGTCAAACATAAACCTGATAATAAAAATGTAGTTATTCTACCTTGCAAAGTCAAAGTAATCGGATCAAATTTAAAATTTTATGTGGCCCTTGATTTAGGAATTTTGGCAATTTTTAAGAGATATCTAAAAATCATTTTTTATTATTTATGAATATATAAAAAAAATGTATTCAATTTTCCTCAATTTACCCTCTAAAACATTTTTCATAAATTTTTTCAAAGAGGCCTTGATTTCCACGCTAAGATCAAATTTCTAAAGAGGTTTTTAGTGTCATTTAAAAAATGTAATACAAATATTAAACGTACAACGAAAATTGGAATTTCAGTAAAAAATAAAAAAATATCAATAAAAGAAATGCTGTGTTGATTTTATGCATCATAAAATAAATTTGTAACTCTCGAACACAATCTTTTTTCCTTTTGTTGCATAGTGTCGAACCCACGACACTTTCTTTCTGAACGAATTGGATGATGATGGACGATTGTCAAGAACAATTGGCTATCAAGGCTGATATATCCTCTGAGATTGAGTATTTTCAAAGAAGATATTTTATATTAAATTCAAATTATGATTTATTTAGATTAAAGATATAGTCATCCTCTGATGAAAAATAAAAATTTGAAGAAAAGACGTTAGTATATTACACCGTTTCCAATAAAAATTGCGAAATTTCCGTTTGAGAATTTCCGTTTGAAAATTGAGCATTTCCATTTGAAATTTTCAATGCCACTTGCAACGAATACTATTGATAAAATTTTTCTCAATTTCAAATGGAAACTCTGCAATTCAATTGGAAATTTCTCAATTTGAAATGAAAAATCTAAATTATAGTTCAAATTTTCACATATTCAAATTCAAACATTCTCAATTTCATTGGAACTTGGAATTTTATCAATTTGAAATTTAATTTTTTTAGTTTCAATTGAAAGTTTCTCAATATCAAATGGAAATTTCAAATTAGAATTTTCTCAAATTCAATTAGAATTTTCTCAATTTGAAATGGATATTAAATTTAATTGTATTTTCTTTTAAATTTTGAAATGATAAATCTCAATCTCACAAATTTGAATTTTCACAAATTCAATTGGAAATTCACAATTTTACTTGGGATTTCCCCAATTTGAAGTGGAAATTCTCAATTTCAAATGGAACTTTTTCAATATGAAAATCTCAGTTTAAAGTGGAATTTCTCATGAATTTGACATGAAAATTCTTTTTTCATTTTACAGTTGAAAATTTCTTAATTTGGAATGAAAAATCTCAATTTCAATTGATTTAATTTCCTTAATTTCACTTGTAAATGGTGTAGTGTTGTCTACAATATCTTCATTGTTGTTTTCTCTGATGTTGTTGCAGCAATAAGAAATTTCTCAGAATTATGAGAATTCTTCAATATAAAAGGTGAGTCAGACTTATTAATAACGTGTAAAAATAAAAATAGAATGTTGATATGTCTCGCAAACATATGTGAAAGAAGATATGAGTAGGAGGAGTCATTTTCTTATCGTGTTATCTCTTAGTTTGCTGATCAAACCACTACCTAGACCATTGAACTTCTTTCAATAGGGTTACTAGAAGTCACCAGGCTGTGTCATCAAACCCACGTCTAGCAGATTATATGCCCGGTTGCAGAAACTAAACCATATTTATGCAAAATTGTCATGAAATTTTTTGAAAAAGAGAATATATGGGTCACTTGATATTCAGAAATTCAATTTTAAATTAAAAACTCATCAATTGAAAATCAGAACTTGACATTTGAAATTCGAAACTCATCGAATGAATTTCAGGACATTTCATATGAAATTTAGAAGTTATCAAATGAAATTCGGAAAATATTTTATGGTGAAATAACTCGATATACTCCAAATTCAGTCATACATAAATATATTTAAATTGATGAAATGCATTAAAGAACACAAATAATTATTTTCATATCTTGATTATTATTTGCATTATCAATGTGCAATGAAATCAAGAAATAGATTGTTTGATTGGAAAGGGGAGAACACAAACTTTAATAATATTTAACAGAATCAATTTTTGAGCGTCAATAGACGTGAAATAAAAAACAACAAAAAGAACATTTTTCTGTAATCGGTACATATTTTGTTGATTCATTTCGATTTGGGTCATAATTCCAATTCGTAATCAGTCATCAAATAAACAGGGAAAGCCGGTAAGACGTATTTCATGCATTTTCACCAATTCGTGAACCAAATACAAAGAGAACATTTCCGAAAATTCACAATGAGGCATCGTATGGAGACATGTGATTAATTAGTCCAACTAGGTATGACAGTGCCACAATATCCGATGCACTAAGCATTTAATCAAGAGTTTGAATGCAATGCAAAAACATTGTGAATACGATGCAATGCGAGTATAAGATTCTTACGGAACATGCGGCTTATGAACGACTAGCAGTACCCGCTGCTTCGCACGCGAAAAGGCCAGGAATTTGTTTTTTCTTCTAAAATAGTAAATTTCTTTTCTAAAATAGTAAATTGAAAACATAGCACTCATATACAGTCAAAGGAATGTGCTTGTCGATGTGCACTGTTGTAGCTGAACTCCCCTTTTTAACAAAAAATTACAATCGCAGAGCCTTTTATTCGAAAAAAAAATCCATTTTGATGGCGCTTCTACATTTTCAGAGGAATTTACATACTAAATTTCATGATTCTAGCTGTAATCCTAAAGTTGTATCCCTTTTTGTCCCGCTCACCTCTTATAGGTACAAATTTCGAAAGATCCAATTTTTCTGCGCTTCTACATGGGCAGAATAACTTAAATACCAAATTTCGCGACTATAGCTGCAATAGTTTAGTTGGTACCTTTTTTGTCCCTTTTTGTCTCGCTCACCTCCTATAAGTACAACTTTCAAAAAAAAAATCCATTTAGATTGCGCTTCTACGTTGTCAGGGAATTTACACTCCAAATTTCGCAACTCTAACTGCATTATTTTAGTTGGCACTATTTTTATCCCGCTCACCGTTTAGAAGTGTATCCCTTTTTGCCGCGCGCACCCCTTTCGAAAAATACAATTTTACTTCGCTTTTATAAGGTCAGAGGAATTTACATACCAAAGAAGGTCATAACTTCTTAAATATAGCCTCTGGAGCTACAAGAAGGTCATCATTCTTAAATATAGCCCCTGGAGCTAAAGGAAGGATAATTTGTGATCAGCCAGAATTAGTTGGACATCATTAATCGGCAATAACTTTTTAAATATAGCCTCTAGAGCTAAAAGAAAGCTATAACTACTTAAATATAGCCCATGGAGCTGAAAGAAGGATAATTTGTGATCTGCCAGAATTAGTTGGAAATCTCAAATTGGCCATAACTTCTTAAATACATCGATTTTTCGAGTTCACTGTATGAAATACCAATCTCATGCATATAAAGGGTTCTCCGAAGTTTTCCCTCAAAATGGCCATAGAATCGCGAGCTGTGTGGCATGTAGCGCCATCTTGTTGAAACCACATGTCAACCAAGTTCAGTTCTTCCATTTTTGGCAACAAAAAGTTTGTTAGCATCGAACGATAGCGATCGCCATTCACCGTAACGTTGCGTCCAACAGCATCTTTGAAAAAATACGGTCCAATGATTCCACCAGCGTACAAACCACACCAAACAGTGCATTTTTCGGGATGCATGGGCAGTTCTTGAACGGCTTCTGGTTGCTCTTCACTCCAAATGCGGCAATTTTGTTTATTTACGTAGCCATTCAACCAGAAATGAGCCTCATCGCTGAACAAAATTTGTCGATAAAAAATTTCGAACCGAACACTGATTTTGGTAATAAAATTCAATGATTTGCAAGCGTTGCTCGTTAGTAAGTCTATTCATGATGAAATGTCAAAGCATACTGAGCATCTTTCTCTTTGACACCATGTCTGAAATCCCACGTGATCTGTCAAATACTAATGCATGAAAATCCTAACCTCAAAAAAATCACTCTTTATATCCATGGACGTATCATTAAATTGAATATATCTGAAAGCAAACGGTAATCGATACAATAATCACAGAGAACAAAATTTTTTTAGACATTCACACCACGATCACAAACAAAATAATTGAAATATGGACAGGAAAATATTTGTCGGGCCAGCTAGTAGAATATAATTCCTGAATTGATAACTTCTGAATTTTAAATGAAAAGTTCTGAATTTCATATGAAATATTCTGAAATTCATTTGATGAGTTCTGAATTTCAAATGGAATTTCTGATTTTCAATTGATGAATTCTGAATTTCAAATGGAATTTCTGAATATCAATTGATGAATTCTGAATTTCAAATGGAATTTCTGAATATCAACTGATGTGTTCTGAATTTCGCATGGAAATTCTGAATTACAATTGATCTTTTCCGAATTACACTTGGAAATGGTGTAGAAGCAATTTGCCAAAAAAATTTATTTGTAGGTCTTACCACAAAGAAGTCACATATTTATACACTCCATTTATGTCTTTGTGCATTTCTTTGTAACACACAAAAGGAGACGAGATAGACCCATTGTTAATTATACCGATCGACTTAGAACTTCCGATTTGACTCTTTTCACTCTAGATACCATATATTACAACAGATTTTCTTCAAAATTAGCAAGACATCTTATATTTGAACTAAGAACACCTATGGTAAAAATAGGTCAGATCGGTTCAGGTTTATATATAGTCCCCATTCAAATTTCGCTCCCGGTATGACATTTTCTGCTCTAGAAACCACATATTTTAACAGATCTTCTTCAAATCTTGCAAAACATCTTATATTTGAACTAGGAACACCTATGGTAAAAATAGGTCAGATCGGTTCAGGTTTATATATAGTCCCCATTCAAATTTCGCTCCCGGTATGACATTTTCTGCTCTAGAAACCACATATTTTAACAGATCTTCTTCAAATCTTGCAAAACATCTTATATTTGAACTAGGAACACCTATGGTGAAAATAGGTCAGATTGGTTCAGATTTTTATATAGATCCCATACAAATTTCGCTCCCGATTTGACTTTTTGCGCTCCAGAAACCAGATATTGTAACAGATCGCCTTCAGATTTGGCAAAACATCTTATATTTGAACTAGGAACACCTATGGTAAAAATAGGTCAGATCGGTTCAGATTTATATATATCCCCCATTCAAAATTTCGCTCCCGATATGACAAATTCTGCTCTGGAAACCACATATTTTAACAGATCTTCTTCAAATCTTGCTAAACATCTTATATTTAAACTAGGAACACCTATGGTGAAAATAGGTCAGATCGGTTCAGATTTACATATAGCTCCCATAAAAATTTCGCTCCCGATTTGACTTTTTGCGCCCCTGAAACCACATATTTTCACCGAATTTCTTCAAATTGATTGTGAAAGTTAGTCACTTCATTCCATGTTTGGATATAGCCCCGATACAAATATTCTACTCGATTAGGAAACTATTCTGTGATTAGGAAACATACAAAAATTCTTCCCGTTTTCACTTTTTTACCGAATTCAATTGTATTCGGATAGAAAGTGGAGTGCATTATTTAGTCGACCCTGCCCGACTTTAGCCTTTCCTTACTTGTTTAAATTGACTTACGACAAAATTATTTTCTTTCGATCCACTCTAGTGACACATATTTGACAAGTAAGGAAAGGCTAAAGTCGGGCGGAGCCGACTATGTAATACCCTACACCACTCCCTGCGGTACCCAGGTATTTCATGGGAGCAATTTTATGTAGTTCATATAAATTATACAGTTACTATAAATTCATCTTTAGTCATATTTAACGAATATGGTTAACAATATGGCAATTGATCCAATTATCCGACAGACAAATACAAATTATACAGTAGTAATATGATGAATCGGACCGACATTTCAATAGGGGGCCTATAACAACATTATGGGCATGGTCCAAAACATGGGCATATATATTTCTCATTCACTGTAGGTACTACTAGTGGAAAAATATCATGATCTGCAAAATTTGATGAAGATCCGATGTAAGTTTATAGAGCTGTAATAGATCAGAATGGGCCCCATTTGGGTTATACCAAAGTATGGACATATGGGCATCTCCCAAACAATTCTCATTACAATTCAATTCGCTAAAAATGTGAAACCGGGAAGGATTTTTGCATCCGGTAAATGTATGTGTTTGACAAAAAAATGTTAAATCGGAACGATGTGACCCGCTTTCACCATGTATGTTTATTGGTGAAATATAACATGTAAAGTTTGGCCAAAATCGGTTAAACATTCGGGAGCAACATTTGTATGAGGGCTATATCTAAATCTGAACCGATCTTACCCACTTTCACCATAGGTTTTTTAGTTGGATTATAAGATGTTGTGCCAATTTTAAAGAAAAACGGGTACAATATGTGGATTTTAGAGCGGAAAAAGTCAAATCGGGAGCGACATTTGCATGGGGGCTATATCTAAATCTGAACCGATCATACCCACTTTCAGCATAGGTGTTTCTAGTTCGATTATAAAATGTTGTGCCAATTTTAAAGAAAATCGGGTACAATATGTGGTTTCTAAAGCGGAAAAAGTGAAATAGGGCGCGACATTTCAATGGGGGCTATATATATATCTGAACCGATCTTACCCAATTTTTGCATAGGTGTTTCTAGTTGGATTATAAGATGTTGTGCCAAATTTAAAGAAAATCGGGTACAAGATGTGGTTTCTAGAGCGGAAAATGTCAAATCGGGAGCGACATATGTATGGGGGCTATATCTAAATCTGAACCGATCTTACCCAATTTATGCATAGGTGTTTCTAGTTGGATTATAAGATGTTGTGCCAAATTTAAAGAAAATCGGGTACAAGATGTGGTTTCTAGAGCGGAAAATGTCAAATCGGGAGCGACATATGTATGGGGGCTATATCTAAATCTGAACCGATCTTACCCAATTTTTGCGTAGGTGTTTCTAGTTGGATTATAAGATGTTGTGCCAAATTTAAAGAAAATCGGGTACAATATTTGGTTTCTAAAGCGGATATAGTGAAATCGGGAGCGACATTTGTATGGGGGCTATATCTAAATCTGAACCGATCTTACCCAATTTCTGCATAGTTGTTTCTAGTTGGATTATAAGGTGTTGTGCCAATTTTGAAGAAAATCTGGTACTATATGTGCTTTATAGGGCGGAAAAAGTCAAATCGGGAGCGACATTTGTATGGGGGCTATATCTAAATCTGAAAAGATTTCCTCCAAATTCAATACCGATGGTCCTTGGCCAGAAAAAATAACTTCTGCCAAGTTTCTTGACAATCGGACAACAATTGCGACCTGTAGAGTGCGAACAACCTTAGATAGACATCAGACGGACGGACGGACAGACTCAGCTGGTGATTCTAAGCCGATCGGTATACTTAAAGGTGGGTCTGGCTCGATTATTTCTTGGTTTTACAAACATTTGGCGCGAAACTAACTTATAATACCCTAGCCCACGAAGTGGTGTAGGGTATAAAAATCGGGAAATGCAGCTTTATTCCCATTTTCAGCTATTTTTATACGGAAAGCAAAAAATAGACCAACTCATTAAAAAATAGAATTTTTGGTCGACTACGTTTAGTAAATATATTTTTTAAATATAACCCCTTATTTCTCCACTCTAAAATTCAAAGGGTTGGTCTAAAAAAAAAAGACCAAAAATATAAATATTTATTCAGTAGTGTTAAACATCCAAATCCACCAACTAAAAGCACGTATAATTACCTTTAAAATAAGCCTGCCCGTTGTCAATGTTCCTACCTCGGCACTTTTTTCCTGATTTTACAAAATGTATTGAAAATTTATTTTATTCAAAAAATGTCGTTTTTATTTCATTCTCTACAAACCAAATACTTTATAGAGCTGAGGTATTCCAAAAAGAAAGGAAATATGCATTGTTTTCATCGTTATATTGCTAGGTATTAAAAAATACGTTTTTTTTATTTTTTAACTTTTACGTGCAGCTCCTCCTTTTTTGGTAGACTACATCCAATCCAAGGTTCGAAGCATTTGTAGCTCTCATAATTACTTTTAATTTGACGTTCAACCGGGCGGACTTACACATATAAATGATGATACAAAGGTATCTTCCACGTACATTTGCCACACGTTTAATATATGTTGCCGGTAACCATTTGCTTTGAGGTGTTTTTCCGTTAATTTGACATCATTTTCCTTTGAACAGAAGAAGTATAAAATTTTAAATATCGATTGTTATCGCCTCCTTATGTTTGTATGTATGTCCGGAATGGCATCTCGCTCGGCATGTTTGCACATTTTATTATGGCATGTTTGCGTTTTCAATTTTAATATCTGCCATTAACAGCCCCATCAGCGTCATGTTCATGATCACGACAATGGCCGTGATGACAATCACAATTTCACTACAGATGCCATTCGAAAGCAAAAAAAAAGTGTGGCGAAATGCAGCATCTACAGAGTTCCACTAGTGATGAGGGGTTTTTATGGAGTCTAAAAATAAATTGCTAGAAGATCTGTCTAAAACATTTACAACGGCCTAATCCCGCATTCTCAGACTGCGTCAGACCAGACGTTCGTTGCCCGCCCACACATGCCATCCTTTAGATCGTTCTCACGGATGATGAAAGAACAAATATCCCCCAGTGTTTTTTTGTTTTTGTCTTTTTTCCGGTTGATAATTTCAATATTTTTTGTCTGCTGTTGTTGTTACACCATTCAAAAATCAATTAACATCGATGTTTATTTCGGTTGGAATTTACTAAGAAATAAGGTAATCTTCTTTAAATAAATTCTTATTGCGATGCTTCGCAATGGATGACATCATCAAGGAAGTCGTTGATGTTGATGCTGAGTGTGAGTGTGGGACAACAAGAAACTTGGAGAATAAAAACGTTGCACTCACTGACTAACAGAGCGATTTGATAAGATTATTTCTAGGCATTTGGAAAATTTTTAATTTTCATAATAAAGCAATGATATAGATCTTCTAATTACACGAAATTGTCGTCAGTTTGTCTTAGGATTGGGATCTTTTCTTCTTTCAATGTAATGTAATTCTAATGTCAAGCAACTGTACTATTTTTATCCCCTTTTTCTATTTTGACCCCAAAAAGTACGAATTTCGAAAAATCAGTTTATTTTCCGTGTCTACACAGTCAGAGGAATGTATACTCCGAATTTCATGACTCTAACTGCTGTCATTTGATTGGTACTATTTTTATCCCCATTTTTCATTTTAACCCCAAAAAGTACGAATTTTGAAAAATCCCTTTATTTTACTTGTCTATGCAATCAGAGGAATGTATACACCGAATTTCATTATTATAGGTACACCCGTTTGGTTGGTACCATTTTTATCCCTCCGTACCCACTGTATCCCTTGAAAGTACGAATTTGGAAAAAATACTTTTATATTATGTAGCCACTCAATTAGAGGAATGTACACACAGAATTTCGTGTTTCTAACTGTTGTCGTTTAATATGTATCATTTTTATCCCTTTTTTGCCCCATTTCACCCCCTACAAATAAGAATCACTTTATGGTGGACGTTTTTGTTATCGGGGGAATGGGCACACCCAATATCAAGTAAGTACAAGTAGACATATTGAAAAAATATGCTTAAATACTCTAAAATATTAGGGATATTATTATGGGTATTTTTAGTCCTTGTGAGGGAACATTTTTTCCCTTTAGGCCGATTTCGCCCCGTTTCAATCGCAACTGATCTACCTCCTTTCGTTTAGATGCTTGCGTGCTTTCAACAGACGGATGGATCGTCTTAGAATGTTATGACGATCAAGAATTTATAGGGTCTCAGGTCGATATTTCAAGGTGTTACAAACGGAATGACAAAGTTAGTATACCCCCATCCTGGAGGTGGAGGGTATAAAAACGTAATTTTTAAGCATTGTGTTAATTTCTTATTAATATCATCATATCAGGCAGATTTCCCCAAGAAATTGCGCTGACCACGCCCACCATAGGATGGGGCCCATAATGTTATATTATTTTAACATGCTTAGGGGCAAATGTAAAATCAATAACAATATTTAGAAAAGAAAAAATAATGCAATTATTTTATATCTTCAAATTATGAAAATTTTCAAAATTTAAAACCATTTTCAGGCGGAACTTTTTTGAACTTTCAGAAAAAACCAAGCAAATTATTTTGCATTCCTATTATATTTTCCTAGAGCAGATTGTAAATTTTGTAAAGTATGTACAAAATTTTCCCATATCCTAACCGAAAAAGATAATCTACATATTCACAGTTTCTTCAAATACAGCATCATTTCGCTTAACTATCAAAAATATATTCTTTCACTTATTTAGAAATTGTCTTGGCACTTTTTGCATTTCGTTGACCTTAAGTAAACTATAAAATTGTTATAGTGAAAATTTCCATTGAAAGCCATCAACCTCATTTCACTTGTCCCAAAAAAAATGCGCCAAATTTATTACGCCAAACACTAGTCGAAACACATTCCTTCTGGGCTATTAAAATTTCTAGCAATTGAAAATTTTAATAACTTTTAAGTCACCAAACCACAGAAAAAATCTCAAACGAGCAGTTTGCAATAACAATATTTTCACTTATTAATAATTACAGAAAAACGACAAAAAGAACAACAAAAGCTGAACACAGAACATTTGAAAAGCAATAGAAAATGAAGCCATGCCATGCCAGGCAGCTGCTCTATTGCTGATGCACTTGTTGGGTTGTTGTCCGCTCGCACGTCCGTCCGTTTTTGCTCAGTTCCTCCGGTCCGTCCCAACCGCCCGCCCGTCCGTCCTTTTGTCAGTCTGTCTGTCTCACCATGCCACTGTTCAAGTGTTAACTTGTGCATATGATTTGTGTTCATTGCATTGTGCACCGCCATAAAACGCCTCGGAAATATACTTTTTTTACACTGCTCACGTACACCCGGTTACATGCACTTCCACGCTCCCACTGCCTGCACCGCACCCACCATCCACCGCTCGCCACTGGAAGCGGGGGTTCTACCGGAACGGGTCGTAAACGCCTAGTCCGTCGCCTTGGCTGGGAGCATTGAACTTTCTAGCGATTGTAAAGATTGGAAATAGCACAAAGCATTGAACGGCTTAAGGCCAAGGACACATGCGCCATAGTATTAGATAGTTGTGGTTGGTTGGTTGGTTGGCTCGTGTATGTCGGTGTGTGAGTGGCGCTGAATTTATTGCCCTCTACCCATCTGCCAGGGTATTGTGTGATCCGTGTGTATGTGTCTGATGATTGCAAATGCAACACTCTCCCACTTTACATTGCACAGTGGGGTAAAGTACTTTGAATTTCTCATTTACTGATCTCCGAAAATCGGGAATCCCTATCTAAGTTCTGCTATGAAATCTGGGATCTATGGAGTTCATGGCAACTATGGATATTACTTCGCTAGTTTGGTTTAGGTACAGAACGACAAAACTGGAGCTCACAAGTTGCTACCTTTGGTTAAATTCATTTCCAATTTTTCTATATAAGTCCAAGACATCTCCAAAGGTTCCGACACTCTTTCCGATTCAATCACAAACAATTGTGCTTTCTTTCCGATTCAATCACAAACAATTGTGCTGATATGGCCATAACTTCTTTGGGCTTACCCATCCGAGCCACTCAGCTCCGGAGAGCCAATACGCCGAGCTCTTTGCTGCGCATAGCAATTTGATTGAATCAGTGAATATCCAACATTCTCGATCTTGCTTAGCTCCTCGCCCTGAAAAGTATGATTCTAATGTACCTCTTGCTCTTGGTATAACCAGACATGCAAAGCTGCTGTCAGCTCCAAAGTGGAGGCGTCAGGAAATTATGTTTAAATAAAAACGCCACCACTGATACGAACCGAATGGGCTGAGGTAATTTCTTCTCCAAGAGGAAAGTAAGTAAGTTTATTAAATATGTCTAATTCTATGTCTCAGACATTTTTTGAATGCGTCTGAACGAAATAAATCCCCGGAAAAGGATGTCCTATATAAGTGCTCTTCGATACCAGCTTGTCCACTCCGCAACCTTTTCAATAGTCTTCCAGCGCGTGGGATGTTAGCTACCATCCCAGAGCATCCTAAGAGATTTGAGGCTAATATTTAATTATGCTTCTTAAAGATCGACAGTACGACAGTTTCCTTAAGAGTCGATCTACAGAGAACCTGATGAAGTTCCTGTTAGAACGAGGGAGCCGTTTCATCCACCAGCTTGGTAATAAGGATGTATTCTGCTATCCATGGAAGAATGAATGGCTTCTATAGGAATTGATTGATTCCTATAGAGAGTAAAGTCGATGCTCTGGATGTCTCAAGGCAAGTGTGGCAAGTATGGTTAATCGCCATCTTGTGAGGTATCTAGAGACCTATGGAATAAGGTATGGCTTCAGTAGGAATAGATATACGAGGGAAACTGATGGAGTTCTTGTCAGAACGTGAGGTATCTAGAGACCTATGGAATAAGGTATGGCTTCAGTAGGAATAGATATACGAGGGAAACTGATGGAGTTCTTGTCAGAACGTTGCAGTATGGCTTTCCTAGGAATTGATGTACTGGGGAACTGATGAGTTTCCCGTGTCATCATCTACCAGTTTGGCAAGAGTAAGGTCGTTGCTCTGGTTATTTCTAAGGCTATGGAGAGTATGGTAAATCGCCATCTTGTGAGGTATCTAGAGACCTATGGAAGAAGGGATGACAACTGTACTAATCGATCTACGGTAAGAATTGAAAGAGTTCTTTGCACAACGTTGCAGTATGGCTTCCGTAGGAATCGATCTACGAGAGCATCTGACCAAACAATTCCTGTCATAACGATGGAATCGATTCATCCACCAGTTTGGCAAGAGTAAGATCGTTGCTCTGGATATCTCCAAGGCTATGGGGATTATGGTTAATCGCCATCTAAGAGGCCTATGGAAGCATAGCTTCCGCAGGAATCTATCCACATGAACCTGATGTATCCTCACAGATCGCTTTGTTGTTTTGATGTGATGTTATCTGACGATCAGGCTTTAAATTTAATCTATTCATTCGCGTATGACAGTAACCTCTGTCAGTCTTAATCATTCGACCACAGACCAAGTCTTCAAGAAATTTATGATAAAAGGTGGATGATACTACTGGCCATTTCCGAATGGGGTCGAGTTAATAGAATAGATTTTAAGACCCACTTTTCAATATTGTCCTACAAGCGATTCATTGATCCAATAATGTCGTCGAGATCTACGAACGATGCAGTTGTTTAGCAATCAGATGCTCTTGATGTTCAGAGCCTGTTTATATAATGTGATCGACATTATGGCTTCCGAAGGAATCGATATATGGGGGACCTAATGGCGTTCTTGTCAGAACGTTGCAGTGTGACTTTGCTTGGATCGATCTATGGACCTCATGACGTTCCTGGTAGAACGATGGCTCCGATCCATCCACCAGTTTGGTGAGAGTTGCTCTGGATATCTTCAAGGTTATCGATTGTATGGATAATCGTCATCTAGAGAACTATGGAAGGAGGAATAGCTTCCAATCTAATCATTCGAAAAGGCGGTTGATGAATAAGACTACTTGGGCAAGATTTACTGCACACAGGGAATGATATTGTTAGAATTCCATTAGAACGAATAAATAATGATAAAACCACAACTATTTTTATTGATAAAACCATATTTTCATATTCTTCATAGATATTTAGTTTAATATACTACAATAACATGGTCGCAAACAAAAGAATGTTCACAGAACAAGAATGTAGTTTGGTCTTTAACAAATAAGTTATTCTAATTTTTGTTTTATGTCTCATTTCGCGTAAGAACGTCACATCTTTTATTTGTTAACTTTGCAGGAGAGCGATTTAAAGATCATAAATAATCGTATCTAACATGATTTATATTTTAATTATAAAATAAACGTATTATCTTATATTAAAAGTAACTACCATGTTAGTTATGATGGTTTATGATCTTTAAATCGCTCTCCTGAAAAATTACCATGTATAATATGTGACGTACTTGCACGAAATGAGAGTGCATAATATAATATGCACTTATAACCGACGTTGAGCACAAAAAATTCTTCATATTTGTATTGAAGTCTGCAGCAACCATTATAGCAGCACACTAAATTTAAAAAAAATACATATAAGTATATGCCCTCTGCCCGATTGAAACATTTACAACACAATGTTCGGATCATTGATCATTTATTTCAAAAATGTTCCGTAGTAGAAGTTTCATAGAAATTGCTTAAGGATTTTTGATTTGTCTGTAGAAGGTGGATGATGTTGGACCATCACTTGCTTTAAACCTTTTGATAGTTGCAAATTTTGTATATTAATCCTAGCAATTTGCGTTGCAGTCTGAATAGCGGATGATTCCATAATTTTGAGTGGAATGATCGTGGAATTCTTGGTAAAGGTTCTTGTTGTTGTGCACAAGCTGATCTCCTGTTTTGTGATGTCACCCTTAATCATTGGTTATTACGTTTGTACCAAATTTGGAATTTCCAACCTGAATCACCTTGGTTGTGTCGATCCACCTGCATTATAATCAAACATTTCATTAGATGCGTGTTTCTATTTTTTAAATAAAAAGTAACTTATATTACAATAAGTTGCTTCCTCCTTGAATTTTCGTTCTCTCTTTAAATAGTTTGTGGATCTTGACGAACGATTCCAGTCATTTGACCAACTTCCCATTTCTCTTTTGCAACACGTCTTGGCAATCGGGCCGGTCGCCGCCAAGTCATTGATAATGATTATTACAACATAATATTGAAGGAGCACTGCAAAAATCAAGGCACTTAATCACTTAATTCAAAATTTATCATTTTCTTAATTTTTCTGTCTCAAACAAGCGAAAACAAATGATCAATTCAATTTGTTTTTTTTTAGGTTTAGGGTTACTTCTAGTCAAATTGATATTTTCATGGTTTGTTTACACTTTTCACTTTGTATAGTGTTTTCCGCCACTTTTGCATCTTTCTGAAGGCGATGTTATATTTTTCTAATTTTAATTTTGTTCGATAAATGTTCAATGACTTTCACAAAATATTTGAAAATAAATAAAGGCTATTGTGGAAATTCCTTTTCCGACTGAACGGCTGTTTGTAGTCAAATGATACCCCATTCAGAGCTAGGAACGAAAAACAATAGTGGACAATTTTGATTTCAATATCAAAAAAGTGTAAATAGCGCTCTAAATGTTTACACAAAGGACCATTCAGACCATCAAGACATTTTGCCAGTAGTGTCATCTAAAAGATTCAAAGAAGAATGTACGATATGCCACTATTGTAACAGCGACATGCGGCTGTCGTGTCGCGTCTCTCTGAATGGCATTTTACACTTAAGATTAAATTGTACAACTTGAAAATAGATTATCTACTAATATCATTATGCACAGCGTGCGAAATCTAGCTGAAATGACATAGGGTCGATTAACAAAATTGATATTTGAAAATCGACCTTATCAGCAAGATTTCCCATGCAGTATGAAAAGTCTATAAGTGATGCAACATTTTTTGGATTTTCAAATAAAATCTTCTATAATGTGCATACAAATTCTAGTGGATTTCTAGACAAAATACCGAAAGTGCATTTAAAAATGTAACAGATCGTAGAAATAACAAAAGTATTCGATTTAAGTACTTTCTTTTTGTACTGAGATTCACTGAATTTTATAACAAACTGAACAAAATCTGTACGTATAAAAACTTCAGCTCGACTCTGAGAGTAAGTCTGCACGTACATTCTAACGGAGTGAGTTTATAGCCTTCTCACACTGCATTCGAAATCTAGCTGAAATGACATAAGGTCGATTTACAAATGTCATATCGCATACAAATTTTAATTTTAAAATCGACCTTATGTCATTTCAGGTTGAAATCGATTGATTTTGCATACTGTCTGTAAAGTCTATTAAAAATATTGTAATTTTTCAATATTAATTTGTATATCTTTTGAAACACTTTGCTTATATTTTTATTATTAGTTCAATAATCCATAAATAGCTTTTTCATTTTATTTTCTCGTTTTTGTTCATTTTCTCAGAGAGTGCATTTCGGACAATCTAGAACGATTTCATACAACCGAAATTAATTTTGACACGGAACGCATTTTAGTTATCATTCGTTATATTTGTATTTCATCTAATGACGAGTAATTTGTTTTATGGGAATATTAGTTATTTTATTATACTGCATTTTAAAATGTAATCAATAAAAAAATTAAAATAATAAAACCATGTTTTTGTAATAAATTTTTGGTCAGGATAATCGAATACAAAAAATTATATTCAATCAACAAATGGTCGCAACAACCAAAGTTCGTGATCCGGACTACCAAATTTAAAAACAACATATAACCAACAAATGATAATAACAACAGATATATATATATATATATATATATATATATATATATATATATATATATATATATATATATATATAACAATTTAGTTGCAGATACCGTTTTAATAGTTCGATGTACCAAAACATTCTATTTATTTATTGTCTGTGCAACAAATAATTTCAGTTCTCAGTACTGAAAATGCTATCGTTGCAACAAAAAGTCGATTATACTGATGGAATCACACATGCAATATTGTAATAGTACATATAACTACAAAAATTTGGTTGGCAAAAAATTCGGTTGTGGTAATGAATCTGATTTCTGTGTGTGGTTACATCCGAATGGGGTCGAGTGATTCATTGATCCAATGTTGCTGTCGATTTCTATAAACGGTGTAGTTATTCTGCAATCAAACGCTCCTAATGTTCGGATCGTGAATATATAATGTGATCGACAATATGGCTTTCGCAGGAATCGTTGTACGTTGATTACGAAGGAGTTCTTGTCAGATCGTTCTAGTCGATATGTCTACCAGATTGATGAGAGTGAGGTCGAACTCAATTTCCCAATTTTGTTTGAGTCTATAGCGTCCCATTTTGAAAATGTCAAACATAAACCTGAAAATAAAAATTAATGTTATTCAGCCTTTCAAAGTTAAAATAACTTTTACATTTATCCATAGAATTTATTTAACTAGAAAATACTTTTTCTCCACTTTTTTCTATTTTTTATGATTTTTTCGTGCCAAATAGATTAAAAAATATATATTTTTTTCCCCAAATTATTGAAGACTGTTCCCAACCGTTTCTATTTGGAAGTGAAATTCGCAATATTTGTAGCCATCATGAGTACCTTAATTGAAATCGAACTTATATTTCTAAAATGGAATTTTAGTAAAAATAAATGAAAAAAATAAAAAAACCATAACATTTTTTTAATATCATTTTCGTGTTTGGAAAGCCAAAATACATTAAAAAATGTTATACATCACCCTTCGACAAAATTTGTGTTGCATAGTGTTATTAATCTAACGTCATCGAAGACCAGCTCTACCAATTTTTCATTCAAACAATTTCTTCATTGAGACTGAAATTTCTCAAGAATTAGCTTCACTTCACCCACTGTGCCTGGCGATATCTTACTTTTATTTGTTACATTGTTGCTCGATTCAATTATAAGTGATTTTTAGTTCTCTGTCTCCTCCGCACGCTTCGCTATATTCCGGCCCTCCGCCCCAGTTTTAATTGTGTGATGGTCGTGGTGGTGGTGGTGGTGGACAACATTGTTGCAACCATTTGCAGTTGTTTGCTGTTGTTGTCAGACGCTGCCGCTGTTGTTTGATTTGGTTGTGGCGAATAAACATTTCGCAAAATGCATTTATTTGTTTCTGCTTGTGCTGGCACATTTTCGCGTGTATTAGAATTTCAATATATTCCTAAAGGGCAACCTAAGGCACGCCGCCACCAAATGCCGGGTGAGGGAAGATGAACACACAAGTTGTTGACAGCACACTCTTGACCTTCTTATAAGATCATTTAAGCTAAAATGGATTAAACTATTTTCAAATTATTATCAGGACTACTAACTACTCCAATCATGTCAGCTTCTGGTTTCAGATAAAGCATCATTATTGGACCTAAATAACACGTGATCACAGGAAGAATCCATCCGTGTTCCTCTTGAAAGTTAGTGGTTCTAATCTGTTTCATTCGAGACATCCTTATGATAGTCCCAGTTTATAGATCCAAGGAATGATTATTCATCCTGTAAGAGAACGAACACGCTCTTTTTGATGGTTATTACAATGCGATGTTCCAATCATCAGGATCGGATAGGATCGACCAATAAGTAGTCCGGCTTAGCAACATTATTAACTTCGAATCGTTTCAGATTCCTTAGTCAAGGCAAGGTAACATGATGGAATTTGGAATTTTTAATGAATTTATTTTTTGTAGAGTATTATGTGGATGACTCAATATTCAAAATCCTTTGAGACGAATGAATCGTCAAGGGTGGACTTTTGGAAGTCTCTCATTAGGGTATCTTTAGTTTGGATATATCTTTCTCTAGCATTTAGAACAGACTCGTACGACTTATGGAACTATATTTATGATGTTTTCATTTGAGACTATTCCCTCGTCTCGGATGAATTCTTCATCTGGCATTAAATTCTTCACTCAGAGGAATTCTTTGAGCGATTGACAGACAAAATATTTTGAACACATTCGATTTTCTGTCAGAAGTTTGCCATGAAGGAATTTACATAGACTCTTGATATCATGGACTTTCCTCTGTCATGTATGCTAGGGAATTCAAGATGATATATATGGAACAGTCAAGTCTGCCCAGATATCATTAAAACTCTTCGATAACTCTGCCCAATAAATCTGTAGTCATTTTCAGGTCGAAACTTTGCCGATCGGGGAAATTTGTCGAATTTTTGGTACAATAGTTCTATCCACTGATCTTCGGACATTAACTACAACTACCCAATATTATGGATATTAATTCGATGTTAGTTTAGTTAGTTTATTATCGATAGAAAATAGTAGAGGAAATAATCAGCTAGAAAGAGGGGTAGTATTTCCCCAGTTTAGTTGCATCCCAAGATCTTAATGTTCATATTCCCCCTATGATAATTCCGTTTTAAATTCATAGAAGATGATCGGATTTTTCATAAAATCCGGCTCATAACACGAACACTTATCCAGATATTTTCTATTGCTGGGAAAGTTTCTCCAGAACCTTCAATAGGCGATGTTTCTCTGCTCTGATCAAAACACAAACATTGTTGCAAAGTTATCACCGACTTCAATTGATAGGTTTTTCTCTCTCTCACTCTTTATATATATAAATATATATTAATGTCCATAATCATGGGAATTGCAATTATATATGCAAATAAATGTATATATTGATGTTCATATATATATATATATATTTCTGTTCCAGGGGGCATTAGCACATTTTGTAATAGCTAACTACGTTCGTTGACTTTATTTTTTATTGACTTCTCTCGATTTGTTTGCGCTGGTGGTGCTGTTGACGGCAGTAGTCCTGCTGCTAGAGGCGGTGGTTACTGTCACTCGAACTCATGTGATTCATGCCATCATGTCTACACTTATCTACAATTACAATCACACACTATAGAATATAGCAACATCAACGATAACACCAAGTGTTTGTTAAAGGTTTTTTTGTCATACATTTTGTCAAATAGTCGAGTATTAAAATAAATCATCTTATTATTTGAATACTTTGTAATTACAATGTATCGAAATGAATTTTGTTTTCTAACTAACCACAAGCAATTTATTTTTATAATTTTTGTGAAGTTTGTTTATTTATCTGTTAGATAAAATGTTTGTTGTTGGCAAATTGATTTATTAAAGATTTTTTAAACATTCTTTGTTTGTAGTCAATAGACGAAAACATCCATTACATTGTACATTTAAACGTCTGTCGCTATAGTCTTAGGTCATCTTGGCATTAATTTTATTTAAGTGTTAAATTGGAACAATTCCAAATGTTCATGAATCAAATAAACTACAAGGTTTGCTAGAGACATGGTGGTTTTTATTGGCGAGATCAGGTACATACATATATATATTGAATTTATTTAGATTTTATTAATCAATTAATCGATTAATCAATTAATCAATTAATCAATTAATCAATTAATCAATTAATCAATTAATCAATTAATCAATTAATCAATTAATCAATTAATCAATTAATCAATTAATCAATTAATCAATTAATCAATTAATCAATTAATCAATTAATCAATTAATCAATTAATCAATTAATCAATTAATCAATTAATCAATTAATCAATTAATCAATTAATCAATTAATCAATTAATCAATTAATCAATTAATCAATTAATCAATTAATCAATTAATCAATTAATCAATTAATCAATTAATCAATTAATCAATTAATCAATTAATCAATTAATCAATTAATCAATTAATCAATTAATCAATTAATCAATTAATCAATTAATCAATTAATCAATTAATCAATTAATCAATTAATCAATTAATCAATTAATCAATTAATCAATTAATCAATTAATCAATTAATCAATTAATCAATTAATCAATTAATCAATTAATCAATTAATCAATTAATCAATTAATCAATTAATCAATTAATCAATTAATCAATTAATCAATTAATCAATTAATCAATTAATCAATTAATCAATTAATCAATTAATCAATTAATCAATTAATCAATTAATCAATTAATCAATTAATCAATTAATCAATTAATCAATTAATCAATTAATCAATTAATCAATTAATCAATTAATCAATTAATCAATTAATCAATTAATCAATTAATCAATTAATCAATTAATCAATTAATCAATTAATCAATTAATCAATTAATCAATTAATCAATTAATCAATTAATCAATTAATCAATTAATCAATTAATCAATTAATCAATTAATCAATTAATCAATTAATCAATTAATCAATTAATCAATTAATCAATTAATCAATTAATCAATTAATCAATTAATCAATTAATCAATTAATCAATTAATCAATTAATCAATTAATCAATTAATCAATTAATCAATTAATCAATTAATCAATTAATCAATTAATCAATTAATCAATTAATCAATTAATCAATTAATCAATTAATCAATTAATCAATTAATCAATTAATCAATTAATCAATTAATCAATTAATCAATTAATCAATTAATCAATTAATCAATTAATCAATTAATCAATTAATCAATTAATCAATTAATCAATTAATCAATTAATCAATTAATCAATTAATCAATTAATCAATTGATCAATTAATCAATTAATCAATTAATCAATTAATCAATTAATCAATTAATCAATTAATCAATTAATCAATTAATCAATTAATCAATTAATCAATTAATCAATTAATCAATTAATCAATTAATCAATTAATCAATTAATCAATTAATCAATTAATCAATTAATCAATTAATCAATTAATCAATTAATCAATTAATCAATTAATCAATTAATCAATTAATCAATTAATCAATTAATCAATTAATCAATTAATCAATTAATCAATTAATCAATTAATCAATTAATCAATTAATCAATTAATCAATTAATCAATTAATCAATTAATCAATTAATCAATTAATCAATTAATCAATTAATCAATTAATCAATTAATCAATTAATCAATTAATCAATTAATCAATTAATCAATTAATCAATTAATCAATTAATCAATTAAAATGGTTTAAACTTAAATTTCCTTGTTGATTACCCTGTTTTTATACCCTCCACCTCCAGGATGGGGGTATACTAACTTGGTCATTC
The DNA here is from genome assembly GCA_947397865.1 of Polietes domitor. Classification (NCBI taxonomy): domain Eukaryota; kingdom Metazoa; phylum Arthropoda; class Insecta; order Diptera; family Muscidae; genus Polietes; species Polietes domitor. The sequence continues at coordinate 155,142,757 of OX377619.1, read as the reverse complement.
CGTTTGTAACACCTTGAAATATCGACCTGAGACCCTATAAAGTATATATATTCTTGATCGTCATAAAATTCTAAGACGATCAGCCATGTCCGTCTGTCTGTTGAAAGCCCGCTAGCATCTAAACGAAAGGAGCTAGAACGTTCAAATTTTCCACAAATGCGTCTTATAGTCGTAGATCGGTTGGGATTGAAATGGGGCGAAATCGGCCCAAAGGGAAAATTTTTCCCTCACAAGGACTAAAAATACCCATAATAATCCCTAATATTTTAGCGTATTTAAGCATGTTTTTTGAATATGTCTGTTTATATTTGCTTGATATTTGGTATGCGTATTCCCCTTATAGTAAAAACGAGCACCATAAAGTGATTCTTATTTGTGGGCGGTGAAATGGGGCAAAAAAGGGATAAACATGGTACGTATTAAACGACAACAGCTAGAAACACGAAATTCGGTGTGTACATTCCTCTAATTGAGTAGACACATAATATAAAAGTATTTTTTCCAAATTCGTACTTTTATGGGGTAAAATAGGAATAGAGGTACCAACCAAAATGGTACCAACCAAACGGCTGTACCTAGAATAATGAAATTCGGTGTATACATTCCTCTGATTGCATAGATAAGTAAAATACATGGATTTTTCAAAATTCGTACTTTTTGGGTTTTAAATGAAAAAAAGGGATAAAAATAGTACCAATCTAATGACCGCAGCTAGAGTCATGAAATTCGGAGTAAACATTCCTCTGAGTGTGTAGACACGGAAAGTAAACTGATTTTTTTTAATTCGTACTTTTTGGGGTTAAAATGAAAAAAGGGGATACAAATAGTACCAATCAAATGACCGCAGCTAGAGTCATGAAATTCGGAGTATACATTCCTCCGACTGCGTAGACGCGGAAAATAGACGAATTTTTCGAAATTAGTACTTTCAAGGGATACAATGGTACAGAGGGATAAAAATAGTACCGACTAAACGATCTATCAATATTTACGGCTTTGAAAATAGAAATATAAGATTATTAATTATTTGAATTGACGTATTGGTAGCATTACCTTATAAGCGTGGTTTGAAATAATTAAAATATTATATTTATTTATAAAATTAAGTTTTCAATATTTGTATTTGTTTTGGTTTGGCTATATTAAAAAAAAATTATATTTTCCTGTAATATTACTGCACTTCTACGAAAACCGACAACCTCTGTGGAATGCAATCGATGGTGGAGGGTATATAAAGTTCGGCTCGGCCGAACTTAACGCCGTTTTTACTTGTTGTTTTAAAATAATTTTCTTCTAGCGGGTGACCCTAGAATGTGGCTCTTTATCACCTGCTTTCATAATTGCTGCTCTTATTTTGTAGCCAATTTGTTGCAAATGCACACCGCAACAGCCAGAACAAATTTAATGTGTGATGTTATCTTACGCGAGTGTTTTCACGAGCTTTTGAAAATGTATTGCAACAATTTAATGCAAGTTAAACAAATTTTGCTTTTGCGTTGGCAGTACTAGTGTGGAAGTTAGTATATACGTTTGCATGTGTGTCAGACGTTGATTAGTGTCTCATAAATCCATAATTTATGACACATTGTCTATAGCTTTGATTGCTAATCGCTGGAGGGTACTGACTTTCGTTGTTGATCAATTTCTAGCACGTAATTGTGAAACTTTAATCAGTGAAAAAGTTATTGGAAGAGACACACATGTCAATTACAAATTAACACTATGTAATTGAAAATTGTGTCCAGGACCTACAAAATGATTTCTTGTGTGCTTTGAAGGATATTTTTAATTATTTATTAAAATTCGGCGAACATTAGACCGCATTCTTTTTATGTCGAATTTTAATCTGGAATAAATTTCATTTTAGAAAGATTCGCTGCGAAACATAAGTCCACATGCTCCACCTTTCCTAAATTCATGTTATCTCTGCAGGACTCCTCTGTGTCATACATTATTTCAATATGACGTCCCACCCTGTGGTAATTTCCCAAAATTACTGGAAATGCCAAATGGTAAAATATATATATACAAACGTACATATTTAAAGATTTTCCATATGAAGTAGTCTTTGTTTAAAGACATATAAATTTTTATGGGAATTTTATGAAAATGCGGCCGGCATTAAACCGAAAAGAAAAACAACAGGGCTAATTAAAAAGTAAACAGAATTTGGCCAAAGGAACTACGTAAATATATGTGTACCCATATACAAACAAACAAACAAAAGGACACGAAACACAGCCACAGCGCATGTCTCCATTTTCACCTTTGGCCATAACCAACCCCCTCAAACCGCGCAAACAAATTCTCGAATACTTTCAATTTCTTTAAGAGGAAATTTACACTTTCCATGGAAATTTAGCAAGGTCGTTGAACTTGGACCAAGAAAAATAAATGAAAGAAAAAGGCTAATGAGAAGCCGCAATAGCAAAAGCTTTATACATTTCTGTCGGCAAAAGTCAATGAAATCCTTAAAGCTTTTGGCAAGAGCGTTACTAATGTACAAAAAAGTGAGAGTGAGTGAGTGGATAAGAGTGAAAGTTAGTGTGGTGAGTGAGGCAGGATGGCAAAAAGCTTTTCGTTGACCTGTGAGTATCAATCTCCCATCATCAACCCCACTTTGAGACCTTGATAATTTCAGCAAAATACTCAAAATAACATTTAACCTCGGCGGCTTTTCTGTATCAACTAACACTTAGGACCATTTCTCTCAACCTCATCAACTTTCCCATACGCACACACTCACTCTCTCTCACCCTCTCTAAGTTTTGCTAAAAGCAAAACTTTCTTTCAAACCGTGAACAACACAAAAAAAGCCGGTCGGTCGGCAAGCAATAAAAATCAACATACATACGCTCACGCACAATTTAGCCAACAACCGGATATGGTAGAAATCTTCATCCCCCAAACAAATAATAATAATAACAACAAAAGCAAAGGATATAAAAAGACATCAAACAAAACAAAAACAAAAAAGAAAGAATATCAACAACAAAATAGCGGCATTCGAATACCATTAAAAATTAACCACTTGGTATCGTGGGCTAAAGAGTTCGAAGTCGATCGAAGATTTTGAAGGCGACATTTGTGAAGGGACGAATGAAAAATTCGTGATTTTTGTAATCTCCATCATGCGGTGGAGTGGGTATATATTAATTCTGACATTCCATTTAATATAGGGTGGGCGCTATAACATTTTAAAATAGAATCGGATATATAAGAGAAAGAACTGAAAGTATTTTTAAAATTTCTTGTTTTATTGGAAAGGTTGAACTTTGTCAATTAAAAATGGAAAACACTGCTCCGAGGCGGCCAATTGACATCACAATTTCGCCTGATTATCCGATTTTCAAAAACAGTGCGTAAAATACCGATGGCTGTGCGACATGTGGCCCGTCTTGTTGAAACCAAATGTCGTCCGTGTCCTACTCTTGAATTTTTGGAAACAAAAATTCATTGAGCATGGCTCATTAAAGCTCACCGCTGACAGTAACGGCCGCTCCTTGCTTAATTTCGAAGAAAAATGGTCCAATGATTCCGCCAGCCCAAAATCCAAATCAAACAGTGACTCGTTGTGGATGTATTGGTTTCTCAATAGTCACGTGTGGGTTCTCTGAACCCCATATGCGGCAATTTTGCTTAATAACATAGCCACCGAGATGAAAATGAGCTTCATCTGAAAACACGATTTTTCGGTAAAATTTTTCATCTCCTGTCAAACAATCTACAGTCCATTGGGCGAACCGAAAACGCATCGGACGCGTCCCATATTGCAAATGTCTAACATAAACTTGAAAAAAAAAATAAAAATTACTGCTATTCTACCTTTCAACGTCAAAGTAATCGGCAGTTCAAATTTAATATATTAAATGGCCCACCCTGTATATATTGATCGAAGACCACATAATGTATATATATTTTGGGTCACTGTGAAATAATATTGAGGTTCACATTTTCCATTTTACATGTTGGGGGCTACGAAATCGGCCAATCATCAAAAAATAACAAAAAAACTCATACATAAATGGGAGATATTTGATATGAAAATACACAAAAAACCCAAAACTGCCCAGGGGTCGCCACTAGCTGGTTTAGGTGTAAGACCGACTCCCCTCTCCACTCCCACAAAATAATTTTTGTATGTGAACCCCATACCATACAAAAATTATTTTTATAAAATTTGCTCTAACTACCCCAAAGAGGCCGCTAGTGGAGTCAAATGTTATTTTTTATTTTTTTTTATTTTCACAGAACATACGTTTTATTATTTTTTATAATTATTTTTTTTATGACAACAAAGCCCAAAACTGCCCCGGAGTCACCTCTAGCTGGGTTATATGTAAGACCGACCGCCATTAATTTTCGTTCTCCACCACTCTTTAAGGGAGCTCCACATACACAAATTATTTTTTTATAAAATTTGCTCCCTCCGCTCTTACTGGCACAAGGAGGTCGCTAGTGGAGTCAAATGTCTAACCGACCTCCAATATTTTTTCAACATACCTGAACATTAGAGCGTACCAGGTTACAAGTAAAAAAAAAAAGTTCGCCGTACACCTTCGAATATGAAGTATTATTGAAAGGTAGTTTCAAAAAAATTTTTTTTATTTTTTTATGCCGAACGTAGGGGTCGCGCTTTTACATTTTTCTATATAACTTCTGCATTTATAAACGGATTTTAAAGTGTGATACATCGATGTTTTTGTCCGATTTTTTTGTCTTTGAAGTCATTGAGCTCAAACATGATTCATGATTTTATGCGAGCTTTAATTTTCGATTATTAGAGTGGTACATTAGGGTAGTAGCAACTGAGAAATGATGGGTAAGTACCAGAAGGGGGTGCTTGAGCTCAATGACTTCAAAGACAAAAAAATCGGCCTCGTCGAGACAAAAACATCGATGTATCACACTTTAAAATCCGTTTATAAATACAAGTTATATAGAAAAATGTAAAAGCGCGACCCCTACGTTCGGCATAAAAAAATAAAAATTTTTTTTTGAAACTACCTTTCAATAATACTTCATATTCGAAGGTGTACGGCGAACTTTTTTTTTGAGGTACGCCCTACTGAACATGCCTACCTTCCATCTTCAACCCTTAAGGTGGTTCCCAATAAGATTTTTTATTTTTATCATTTCTCAAAACTGCCGCCGAGTCACATCTAGAGGGGGAACATGAAAAACTGACCCCCCATTAATTTTCTCTACCCAACATTTACCCCAAACTCGCCTGTCCCCTATCTGCACTCCGTAAAGGGGCTGCCATACCAAAACTACATTTTTATAAAATTTGCTCCCACCACTCTAACTTCTCCAAAAAGGCCCCTAGGGGAGCCAAATGTCTGACCAACCCCAACATTTGTTCAGCCCTAATATTTTCTCAGAACGTATTTACCCTCCATCTTTAACCCTTAATGGTCCCCACAAGAATTTGTTTATTTTTTATACCCTCCACCAGGATGGGGGTAACACCAAGAAATATCGAACTGAGACCTTATAAAGTATATGGGACAATCCACAACAAATCGGACATTTCAAAAAAAATATTTTTGAATTCCTCCATTTTTTACATTTTTAGTATCCTAAAAAACACCCCCTGGTATACTTAGATTTTTTTTCTGATTATTCGATCAAAAGATTAAGCTTTTTTAAAAATCGTTAAATAGTAGTTATTTTTTCAGTATTTTGTTCATAACTTCGTCAATAATGATCCGAATTTGATATTCTTTTTTTAACATTTTTTTAAGTAATTTTCAGAAAATATATTGAAAAAATATTCACAATATTTTTATATACAAATTTTGATTTTTTTAAATTAAAAATTTATTTTTTAATTGTTTGTACTCTTCGATTTTCTCGATTTTTTTATTTAAACATCTGTTTACATTCTGTAAATTTTGAGGTTTGGTTGAAAGTGGGCCTATAATAATTAATATATTTGTTTAATTTTTTTAAAATTTTGGAAAACCAAAAATAAATTCAAACTTTATTTTTTTAATTGCTCTAATTTGCACTCTTCTTTTTTCTCGAAAAAAATATATTTAACATCTATTTACCCTGTAAATTTTGAGACTTGATTGAAAGTGGGCCTATAAAAATTACTATGTTTTTTAATTTTTTTCGTGTTTCGAAATTTTCAAAAAATTAAAAAAACGATCTAGCCAACTTAACGGCTACAGCTAGAATGATGAAATTCGTAAAGAATGATGAAATTCGTAGACACGTAAAATAAAGGGATTTTAGAAAGTAAAGGGTAAAATGACGAAAATGGGATAAAAATGGTACCAACCAAATGGCCGCAGCTAGAATCGAGGAATTCGATGTATACATTTATCGCAAAATAAAAAACTTTTTCCAAATTCGTACTTTTTTAATTTTACGGCAAAAATTGTTTGAATCACGAAGTTAGGTTATCTTGCATTGTGTATGTGAGAGATAATGGATTTTCAAAATTTGTAAAATTTGTGGAATTAAAGCATTTGTGGTATTTAAAAATTTTTGAAGATTTTTTACTTTTTGAATTGACTTGAAGTATTATTTCAATTTACATATCGAGGGCTTTTATTCATAAGTGGCTATGAACCATTTTCCCGAAAATGAGTTTTTGATGCCAAACTATTCTCAGATTTGGATGTCATCTGTCATATAAATTTGTAGAAGATTTTTTTTTTCTAAAGTCATTTTTTTTCAAGTTTTTCTGATTTGGCTATCAACTCACACGTTATTTTGGGCCTGAACATAAAAATAATAGAAATAAAATAGTTGAAAAATGGTAATTCGCTATAACGATTTTGTTTAAAACATTTTTCAGCATTTTTATTGATTTAGGGTATATTGTACTATCAAATTCCATCAATTCGCCGTTAATAGCATTTTGCTTCCCTAGTTATTAGGCTAAAATAGGATAAATAGTGGCTGTAAAGTCAAAAATTGTGGACAGTATCTTTAGAAAAACCCGCATAACTTTTTATTATATTGAGAATACCAAAATATTTCTTTGGCATCTGATTGCTGACTTCATGGGGAATATTTGTGTTAGAAAAGTTTCAGAATCCTGAACGAAGAAAGTTAAAATAAAAGCAATTGCAACCGCGAATTTTGGATTTTTCAACAATTGCAGCGATTTTTGCGACTGACTACATATATGTTACAAGCGACATTGGTTCTTAATACACAAACAAAAATTCAGTCGGATCCGTTGGCTAGATCGCGAGGAAGTCATAAAACAAAAATGTCGTAGGAGAAAAATCATTTTAGCCATATTTGCCGCGAAAATGAAAATTATCCAAAAATATCCAATTTTTATTTTTTGTTTTCCGTGCCCTACCGCAATATCCACTTTTTGTAAACAATTTGGAAATAGGGATACAAATGGTACCAATCTGACGGATGAAGCTGGAATCTTTAACTCTGCTGTGTACATCGCAGCAAATGCGTTTACTACACAACATTGCCAACATTTCGTTAAAAAACGTTATCGAGTTTAAAATAAGTCTTATTTATATATTTGAGCATTAATGGGCTATGTGATTATTTCAACATTCATAGTACTCAATTGTAAACATGTAAAAGTGGTTATTAACCTTAAAAACGCGAATAATAGGAAATTTCGAAAATTTTTTAATCGTAGCCATTAGTAATCCTCTTTAGATTAAACTGTATAAGAATGATTCATAATTATTCTTAAAATTAAGGAGTAAATCAGTTTTTTCGCACTCCTCCTCTCCTCGATATATAGTATAAACATATTGGTAGCCTTGCCTTATAAGCATGTTTTAAAATAATTAAAATTTTATATTTATTTATAAAATTATTTTTTTTAATAATTTATTTGTTTTGGTTTGGCTATATTAAAACATATACCCTCCACCATGAATTGCATTCCACAGATGTTGTCGGTTTTCGTAGAAGTGCAGTAATATTACAGGAAAATATACATTTTTTAATATAGCCAAACTAAAACAAATACAAATATTGAAAAAATAATTATATAAATAAATATAATATTTTAATTATATCAAACCATTATCTATTTCAAATCAAAAAATAAATGTTCTTATATTTATATTTTCAAAAAGCTTAAATACCATAAATATTGGAATATAGTGGGTGCTACAGTTGGTTGTATTTCCATTCTATTTTAATTCCAAAAATACAAATTTTGAAAATCCAGAGTGTATACATTCCAGTCAGAGGAATTCCGAATTCCATGATTCAAGCTGCGCCCATTTGGTTGGTACCATTTTTACCCCCTTAACATTTCTACGCAATTTGAATTTCATCATTCTAGCTGTAGTCATTTAGTAGGTACTATTTTTCCCCCTGTACCATTGTATACCTTGAAAGTACGAATTTCGAAATTTGATTGGTACTATTTTTATCCCCTTTTTCTTTTTAACCCCAAAAAGTACGAATTTCGAAAAATCTGTTTATTTTAAGTGTCTACACAATCAGAGGAATGTATACACCGAATTTCATTATTCCAGGTGTAACCGTTTGGTTGGTACCATTTTTATTCCTCCGTACCCATTGTATCCCTTGAAAGTACGTATTTGGAAAAAACGTTTTATTTTTCATGTCTACGTAGTCAAAGTAATGTATACTCCGAATTTCACGACTCTAGCTGCGGTCATTTGGTTGGTACTATTTGTATCCCCTTTTTCTATTTTGACCCCAAAAATTACCAATTTCGAAAAATCAGTTTATTTTCCGTGTCAGAGGAATGTATACTCCGAATTTCATGACACTAGCTACGGTCATTTGATTGGTACTATTTTTTCTCCTTTTTTCAGAATAACCCCAAAAAGTACGAATTTAAAAAAAAATCCGTGTATTTTACTTGCCTATGCAATCAGAGTAATGTATACACCGAATTTCATTATTCTATGTGCAGCCGTTTGGTTGGTACTATTTTTATCCCTCTATCTCCATTTAACCCCTTAAAAGTACGAATTTAGAAAAAATACTTTTATATTATGTATCTACTCAATTAGAAGAATGTACACACCGCGTTTCTAGCTGTTGTCGTTTAATATGTACCATTTTTATCTCTTTTTTGCCCCATTTCGCCCTCTACAAATAAGAATCACTATATGGTGCACGTTTTTGATGTAGGGGGAATGCACATACCAAATATCAAGAAAATATAAACAGACATATTCAAAAAACATGCTTAAATACGCTAAAATATTAGGGATTATTATGGGTATTTTTAGTCCTTGTTAGGGAAAAATTTTTCCCTTTGGGCCGATTTCGCTCCATTTCAATCCCAACCGATCTACAACTATAAGACGCATTTATGGAAAATTTGAACTTTCTAGCTCCTTTCGTTTAGATGCTAGCATGCTTTCAACAGACGGACGGACATGGCTAGTCTTAGAATTTTATAACTATCAAGAATATAAAGGGTGATTTTTTAAGAGCTTGATAACTTTTTTTTAAAAAAAAACGCATAAAATTTGCAAAATCTCATCGGTTCTTTATTTGAAACGTTAGATTGGTCCATGACATTTACTTTTTGAAGATAATTTCATTTAAATGTTGACCGCGGCTGCGTCTTAGGTGGTCCATCCGCTTAGTCCAATTTTGGCATTTCCACGTTTTTGAGTAACAGAGACCCAATTGGTGCGAACGGCGACGAATCGAAAATTGGTGGTCATCATTAACACTGGCCGATACAGCTGCGATATTTTCTTCAGTTCGCACTCTACGTAAGCGTGTTGGTGGTTTAATGTCCAACAATGTAAATTTGGTGCGAAATTTAGTCACAATAGCCCGAATAGCCGCTTCAGTGGGTCGATTAAACTGACCATAAAATGGAAGCGCGCAATGAACTTTCTTAACAGAGCACGCATTTTGATAATAAAATTCAATAATTTGCAAGCGTTGTTCGTTTGTAAGACGATTCATGATGAAATGTCAAAGCATACTGAGCATCTTTCTCTTTGACACCATGTCTGAAATCCCACGTGATCTGTCAAATACTAATGCATGAAAATCCTAACCTCAAAAAAATCACTCTTTATATACTTTATAGGGTCTCAGGTCGATATTTCAAGGTGTTACAAACGGAATGACAAAGTTAGTATACCCCCATCCTGGAGGTGGAGGGTATACAAATTAACATTTTTCTGTAAAAGGTCCGGTAGCAGCGGATTTTTTAAAATAGAAATGGAAAGTAGTGAAAAAGTGGATACATTGCCACAATTTAAAATTAATGTTTAAGTCTTTCAACTCCTTGCTAAATTCATTGATGAAGATACCAATTTTCACAACTTCCGAATCACAAGATTATAATACTTTTCACTCTTCAGATACTCTCTCTCTTGCTGAGCAAAACCAATTCTATTTACATCTCCATGCTGACCGGTAAAATTACAGCGCCGTCGAAGTGAATACATTTAACGGAGTCAAAAGCCAACGGAGCTCTGACTTCCATTTCACTTAAACTGCGTTCAAAGATGCTCTGTGTGTTTAGGCATGTGTGGGTGTGTGCGTGTGTGGGTGTGCTTTTGTTGATATCGGCATATGCAATCGTAACTAAATAAAACCCGAAAGACATTTTATTGCGCTTCGTTGTATAAGAAGAGAAAAACCATCCGAACAACATATTCCATTACCCACCCCCCTTTAAGATACTCTCACTTTCTCACCCTCTTGCGAATACTCCTCTCTGCTCTCCACACACAACTTCGTCTTCTACGCACTTTTGTTTTGGTTCATTCATACATTTGCAAAGAAAAAGGATAAAGGACATGACTGACACATTTCACGTAGTATTGTTATGCGTTGCGTATGTTCGAGGGGGTACTCGCGCTCGCGCTCGTGTTTGTGTGTGGCTCTGGTCTCGGGTCTCTACACTTCCTACGTCAACTTCTTTATTGCGTTCGTATGCCATGTTAAAGGCAAACTTTTATTTGCATTTCGTTGTTTTTTATGGGCACTTTTCCCTTGGAGCGGTTGTGGTGGTGGTGTGTTGTCTTCTTGAGCACACTTCGTCGATAAGGACAGGACAGGACCGAACATCCATATCTTACTTTTTTATTATGATATTATTTTTGAGAAAGGGAAAATTGTTATCCCCCTCGACAACATAAAAAGGGTGTGCGTGTATGTGTGTGCAATCGAATTTGCTTGTATTTGTTAGTTGTTGACTTCTTTTAAGTGAAACGAAAACGACGGCATACAGGGTGTGAAAGTGAACACTGGAGATCTACATGATTGGTTATTATGAAAGGAGTGCAATTTTCTCCGATGAATTTGGTGAAGAAGACGGGGAATGGTAGCTCAGGAAGTTTTTTTTATAGTTATAAAGATTTTAACGGGGCTACGAAAACCGCCCAAAATATTATGAAAAAATTTGGACTATTTGTCATATTAAAGGTAGTCTGATTTTTTGGGCTATTTTTTCATATAAAAAATTACCCAATTTTTGGTCGATTTTTCATTTATCTTTAGGAACATTTTATTTTTGGGTCATTTTAATTAAATTAAAAAATTAATAATAAATAAATTAAAAATAATTAATAATTAATTAAATAATTCCTAATATTTTAGCGTATTAAAGCATGTTTTTTGTCTGTTTATATTTGCATGATATTTGGTATGCGCATTCCCCTTATAGCAAAAACATGCACCATAAAGTGATTCTTATTTGTAGGGGGTGAAATGGGCTAAACAAGGGATAAAAATGATAAACGTCAACAGCTAGAACACGAATTTCGGTGTGCACATTCCTCTAATTTAGTAGATACATAATATAATATATAATGTATTTTTTCTAAATTCGTACTTTTAAGGGGTAAAATGGGAATAGAGGGATAAAAATGGTACCAAACAAATGGCTGTACCTAGAATAATGAAATTCGAAATTCTGATTGCATAGACAAGTAAAATACACAGATTTTTCAAAATTCGTACTTTTTGGGGTTGAAATGAAAAAAGGGGATAAAAATAGTACCAATCAAATGACCGCAGCTAGAGTCATGAAATTCGGAGTATACATTCCTCTGACTGCGTAGACACGCAAAATAATTTTTTTCCCAAGTTAATTTTTCTAATTTTTCTTTTACGGCAAAAATTGGTTGAATCAAGAAGTTAGATTATTTTGCTGATAATGGATTTTCAAAATTTGTATTTTTTGAATTAAAATAGAATGGAAATACAACCAACTGTAGCACCCACTATCTACCAATATTTATGGTATTTAAGCTTTTTGAAAATATAAATATAAGAATATTTATTTTTTGATTTGAAATAATTAAAATATTATATTTATTTATAAAATTATTTTTTCAATATTTGTATTTGTTTTGGTTTGGCTATATTAAAAAAATTATATTTTCCTATAATATTACTGCACTTCTATGAAAACCGACAACCTATGTGGAATGCAATCCATGTATATAAAGTTCGGTCTGGCCAAACTTAACGCCGTTTTTACTTGTTTTTGTCTAATTTTGTTTTGATAAAGAATATTTTTCATTATATTTGCCTATTTTTGTTTTGATTTGGGCCATTTTCATTATTTTAGGGCGATTTTTCATATCGCCTCTTAATTCATAGTAATTTGCGTCGATTTTTCATTATAAAAATTAATAATATATAAAAATAATAATAATATATAATAATATTTATTATTATATGTATAATATATATAATAATAATAATATATAAAATATATTAATAATATATAAAAATAAAAATTAATCAAAAACAAAATGTGAAATATCGCGATATTTCATAAATTCAAATATTTCATAGCTTTTTATAAATACAACGCAGAAAAACGTTGCTCTGTGTAGCCGGTTTTGGACATACCCCAGAGGGGAAAATTACTAAGCCCGACCGATAATGCAAGATAACCTTACTCTGCCTAACTGGTTGAGGACGATATTCATTTGGCTGATTTTGCATTTATTTTTGTACATTGGGTCATTTTTTGACCAATTTTTATTTTTGGTTGATTTTTCAAGGAACTCTGTTGGCTCTGCACATGTTTAGAGCAGATGTATTTCCCAGATGATATGTAAAATTTTGGATACCTACACTGAAAGTATTATCTTCATAATATTTATGAAACTTTCATAACCTCAGTGAAATTTTTCATTAAAAAGTTGCCAAAGAAGATCTTCATAAAATGTATGAAATATGTTTCATAAAGCATAAATCAATGAAAAGTGTCATAGAATTTCTGAAACATTTCATAGAAACTATACAATTTCTTTATGTTTCATAACATAATTTATGTACATTTTAGAAATTTTATATGAAACATTATTTTTATCAAACAGTTTCATTAATATTAATAATTTCTACTGAAGTTTCCAAAAGGTGTGATATATATTGTGAGAACCCTTGCTAGGAATATGTCTTTAATCTAAATCAGGGTACATACTTATGTCAGAGTTAACATGGGAGAAATGAGAGAGTCGACACACTAAAAATCTATTTGTCTAAAAAAACTTCCAGAAAAGATGACTAATTTGTTTCATTTGAATATGTTTTTTGTTTGCTAAAATTCTCAAATCCGAAAGCATCGATTAGAAAATGTTTAGTACCTATATTTATTAACCCCATATGTTGACTTCTTACTCAAGAAGTATTGCCATTTCAGTAAAAACAATTCCATAATTTTTTAACATATTTCCCAACTTTGGGTATTTTGTTTGAAAAACGCTAAAATGAAGACATAATTTCAAAATATCGTATAAGTGTATTATGTATTCTTCTATATAATTATAATAAGATTTGTCTCTCCCAGTGGAATCACTGCATACCGTGGAAAAAACATATGTATGAAGGCTATATCAAAAATTTGGCGTTCCTATTAGAATCACTGCTGATCAAGACACTCAGTTTACTTCATCTGTTTTTAACAAATTGACTGACTTACTCGGTACTCATAAGATCCTTACATCACCATACCTTCCCCTGTCTACTGGAATAGTAGAAAAATCCATAGATAACAACACTGCCTTGATAACGTCTTCTAATTCAGTGAAACAGTCAGAAATCTTATCAATTGTACTTTTAAGCTTGCCTACATCAAGTAAAAAAATTTGAATAGTTCTCTAGCAAAACTGGTTTACTTCGTTTAACGGGAGAATTGTTAATGGGAAATTGGAACTCGATTTATCAATAGATGAAACTTTACAAAATTAGGTCGAAAGTCAATTATCGTAATGTCGACAAAACTTTTTTCTATCCAACTATTTCAAAAACCCAAGATACCAGTAACCTTCAACTTTACTGGGAGGGGAGTGATGTAGGATACTAAACCTATCCAACTCTCATATACGTAAATAATAAGTATAGGTTGGGTCATGTACCATTTTAAATTTGAACGATTACTTTGACTTTGAAAGGTAGAATAAGATTTATTTTTATTTTCAGGTTTATGTTTGACATTTGCAAAATGGGTAGCTTCCCACGCTCGAAAAAATTGGGAAATATTAAAAACTTACTTCCAAAGTAGTGAGTCTTTAACAAAAACTGTAAGAAATTTACGTGGACAATTTTCGCGTTTTTAGATGGAGCTCATTTTCATCTCGGTGGCTATGTCAATAAACAAAATTGTCGCATATGGGGTTCAGAGAAGCCAAAGCATCCACAACGAGTCACTGTTTTGTGTGGATTGTGGGCCTATATCTACCCTATATCTTCAATAGAATTGGATTTATTAATTTTGTTGATCAATTTGTCTCCGAATTCATAATTCATAAGAAGAATTTTTCGCACAAACGAGAAATAATGAGATCTCCAAATGTTTCCTTCAATAAGTCGATTGTTAATAATACCATCCTATTGGACGGTACCTTGCATTCAATCGGGCACGAAGTATTCGTCAACCATGGCTCTATAGCGGTCACCTTTGGTCTTAACGTTCTCATTTTTAGGAATCCAAGAACCAAACACTGAGCTCTTGTGGATGATTTCAAGAATCTCTTCTGGATTCTTTTCCCTATAAATGTGATAATTTGTTTATTGATACGTACATTGAACCTGAAATGAGCCACATCGTTCAGAAGTATCTTCGACAAAACTGTCGGTTGACTTCCAATTATTTTTTTAAATAAATTTGCACAATTTGCAAGATTTATTCTGTCATTAGTCTGATCCAGATGAAATGACAAATCAAATTGAGCCCAATTGCCAGAACTGACCAGATTGTGGCCGCTTAATAATTATCGGAATATGGAACCTCTACAAAAATCGATATTAAGGCATTTATGATTAAACCTTAATTTTCTAGGGAAAAGTATTATCACCATCTGTCATGTTGTTTTGTTTATTCTTCGCCCCACTCTATTAAATACTTTGAAATGCAGTGGCATTATTTCGAATGACCTACCCTGTATTGTTGTGATATCAGCCACACCACCTACACACAGTTTAACGTGATAAAAGTGCATAAATAAATTGTTGTACAAACAACAAAGCAACGCAACAACCATTTAAAATCCAATAAACCAAGCAGCACATGCTCCACGGCACGGGTGTATTTATGTAAGTTTGTAGCCCAAGACCACACATAACCCGGTCATCCCTCCAAAATAAAGAAATACTGGAAAACAAATTCCAAGAATTGTGGTTTTGCAGTGTGCAGAGGGGGTTGGAATATAAAAATACATATTTCGTTTCTTCCTTTCTTTGATATTTGGTTCAATCTTTTTAACAGCAACATTAAGATGTTAACAACCTCATCGTGCAAATCCGAAGACAGTTGAAAGGAAGGAAGGAAGATGTTCCTTAGCACTTAACGACATCCAAACGAATTCCCCCCTCTTTGAATATTTTATAGCTTAAAGCTATCTCGTTGAACTAATTAATGAAATGTGATTGATATCTGGTGTGTATTGGCAGAAAATTCTGACTTCCTGAGTTCATTTTGGTTTCAGAACTCACCACCTCTGCACAGTAGCTCCTGTCGTTAAACAAATGCTTGTCATTCAATATGTCAATAATGACTAAACCGATTTTTGGAAGTTACCAATTTTTTATATGAATTTAACAAGGGAGTTCTTAGCTATTGCTGCCATAGCATCCCAGCAAAAAGAGAAAATCCCAAGGATTAAAAAAAAGTTGCTAATCTTATGTTTCGGAAGTTGTGGAAATTGGGTTCTTCATAGGAGGGATGTCCTTTTTTGAAAAACTCCGGTAGAACAGCGAACCTTCTGGTTACGGCACTCTAACCATCTCAGCTATCCTCTGTTGTGAGTGATGAATAACTAAAGGAAGTTAATAATGCGAGAAATTTGGATTTGGGATGCGAATTAAATGTGCTTCCTGCGGAAGAAAAATGCTTGCATTGAACCAGCAATTGTATAGGGTGGGCTATTTAAAAATTTAAATTAGGATCGCCTATAAAAAGTACTGATTATTTTTTTAAATTTCTGATTTTATCGGAAAGGTTGGACTTTGTCATTAAATAATGGAACACAATATCATTCATATGCCTACCACGACTGACTCGGCAGTACATCATCCGATCAATCCAATTTTTCAGTACATGGCCCAATGATGCCGCCAGCCCAAAATCCATACCAAACAGTGACTCGTTGTGGATGCATTTGCTTCTCAATAATCACGTGTGGGTTCTCTGAATCCCATATGCCGCAATTTTATTTATTGACATAGCCATCGAGATGAAAACGAACTTCTTCTGAAAACACGAAAATTTTCTACGTAAATTTCTTATAGTTTGCGTTAAAAGCTCACTACTTTGGAAGTAAGTTTTAAATATTTCCCAATTTTGTTGGAGCGTATAGCGTCCTATTTTGCAAATGTCAAACATAAACCTCAAAATAAAAATGAATGTTATTCAACCTTTCAAAGTGAAAGTAATCGGTAGTTCAAATTTAAAATATTGAATGGCCCACCCTATATTTGATCACTGAATAGGTCTCGTATATGTCAGCTTTTTTGAAAAGTCATTGACAACGCGTCCTAAGGTTCTCTACCGCATGCCCAACAGCTCTAGTTAACAATGCTTTAAGTTAGCATCGCTGATTCAGATCATAAACGTAGAGCAAATCCTTTGACCTATCCTTCGAGCAGATGAGTGGGCCATAAATTCATGGGGTTGGAGCCGATCGGAGGTCTAATCCCAATTCTTCATTTGTCCATCCGAGAAAATGAGAACGGAGAACAATAAGAATTGTCTGCGGATAGTAAAATGTCTGGGGACCAGATCCTGTTACCTCCGGCAGTCCCGGCGAGCAAAAATTCGATTATGATACATCTCTGCGCATCGCCAGCAGACACAACCTTCTTAATGTCTACAGCATCGAAGTCGACAAAACTTGGAAAGGTTGCGTATGGCCAGAAACAACAGTAGACTTTAATAGATATATCTAAATCTGAACCGATCTGACTCACTTTCACCATAAATGATTCTAGTTGAAATGTAAGGTGCTGTGGCAAATTTGAAGAAAACGGGTTAAAATATCTGGTTCCTAGAGCAGAAAAAGTAAGATCAGGATCGACATTTGTATGTGAACCGATTTGCTTCAAATTAAGAAGCGTACTTTGATTACAAGAATAGATGGACGGACGGACAGACAGGCAGACATTGTATAATAAACGATGGGTTTAACTCGTTTCCTTTTGGCGTTACAAACAAATGCACAACGACATAAATATGGATGGTATACAGCTAGAGATGGCTAAAAATGGTCATGATGCTTCATTTTGCTCTGCTGTGCTGTGCCCCTCCATTAGGAAAACCTTATTAAGGGAAAACACTAACAGATCCACATCATCTTTCTTGCCCAAGTCGGATGTGCAGGTAAGAATCTTGCCAACCCTATTGTAACACCGGGAGTATAAAGAGTTACATATGTCAATTGACGAACAACAGCAGGCACCGAAAAGGCCTATGGCTAGGAATGGGCGGACTAGAAGTGAGATTGTTCCCAGCCACCTCTCACCTAGCCGAATACGAAAAGAAATGTACTAACAGATCAATTGCCTTCAGCTAGCTAATAAAGGTTATGCTCTCTGATAGATGGAGTAACAGTAATGTGCTATTTGATGGTAGTGACATGAATATCATCAGCTGTGGCAAAAAGGACTATTTGGCCATTTCTATACCCTCACTCTACAACGTAGGAGGGTATATATCACTTGGGACAGAGAAAAAGCGCAACGCGAAGGAGTGGCTTAAGACCCAATTTCGTTTCACGAATTTTTAAGCTGTCTGGCTGGCACGATAACTTTCGAAATGAATTAAGGCATCAATTCAAACTTTGCACATGGTAATATTTTACCAAACATAACCTAAGTTCGAAGATGGGCGAAATGGACATGCCCCTTCTGGTACCTCACTCATAAAAAACCCATCAAATTGAGACAAATGTAACTATAATTTGGTATTTGATAAAGTTTTTATAATCACTTTAAGCGTACAAAATATGGAGTGTTTTGCCACGCCTCTTCTAGTATCTCCCAAACAAATAACCCTAATCTACGTAAAATAAAGGCTGCTATAACTTCAATACGGATGATAGGAATACTGAAAATAATATATGTATTTGGCAATGTTTTTATTGGCGCTGCATTCACATACAATATGGTACCCTTCTGGTACCTCCCACACAAATTAGCATAAGCTTTGGTCGAAATTTTTGAAACAACACGTCTAAAACAAGTAAAAACATAGAAGTGCAATAATATTACAGGAAAATATATATTTTTAATATAGCCAAACCAAAAAAAATACAAATTAGAAAAAATAAATACCATAAAAATTGGTATATAGTGGGTGCTACAGTTGGATGTATTTCCATTCTATTTTAATTCCAAAGGTACAAATTTTGATAATCCATTATCTCACTATGTATGCAAAATAAACGAACTTCATGATTCAACCAATTTTTGTCGTAAAAGTAAAAAGTCCGAATTTGGAAAAATCGTTTTAATAATGTCTATTAAATATTCTAATTCTAAATTCGACTGCAATCAGTTTTGTAATTGTTGTATAGTAAGTACCAGGAATTTCATCATGAAACTTACGGAGCGCCTTAATGACACTCTTATAAGTCAAAAATTGTCTAAAAATCGAAGAGGTACTTTCTTGATTATTAAAAAAATAAATTTAATTAAATTAAATTCCCCAAAAACTTATATTTCGATCTCCAACCAGAAAAAAGTTAGGAATTTTTTAAAATTGCCTTATGATTAAATTCACCATTTTCGATCCACCCTAGTGTCTACAATTTTAATCTATTTCCCTTATTCCGAAGTACTAATTTTGCAAGCATTCATTAAAATTCATTAAGAACCTAATGAAAATTTCTGTTCCGTTTATATCAAAAATATGCTCAATATAAATATTTTCAAAGTTTGTTTTGAATAATTTAAAATAAATTTATAATTAACGTCATACATACATACATACAAATGTAAATAAACGCCACCGAAAGAGATTTGATAGAATATAAAAAACTCAAATTAAGAAGCTTTTCCTCATGTTTCTCGGCCCCCATATAATGCATTGTGTGTGCAAGTGCGGCTATATACATATGTATGTATGCGTCTGTGTATGCAGGAATATACGCACTTCTCACAGACACGCACACTCTAAGTCATCAACACAAACCCCCAAAAAAGAAAACAACAAAAACATAAGCGACTTTTCTTTCTAATAATACTCGTCATACTATGTTTACCGTTAAGGTCATTGCCCGGCAAATGCTTTTTTCGGTTTGTTGTCATTCTTGTTCGGTGTTGCTCCCCTCTTCTTCACTCACTCTCTCAAAAAAGAAAAACAACAATAGAAACAACGCACGCACACACACACTCACTCATACATGGCATAAACTTGTAAAGCAAAAGTCATCGGATGAAGCAATCGAATGGATGGATGGATGAGCAAACACATACACGCACGCACACACACTCATAAAACATTCATACCAAATACGACGACGACGACTCACTGGTACAAGAAGGAAATCTAACAACGAACACACGACGCATTTCCAGATGTTACGTCACTTTCCGTATTGAGCTTGGTGTTTGTGTTGTTGTTGTAATCTTGCCAGTAAACAGAGGAGTTATATTGTAACAAATTTTGGAGAGAGGCAGTTACAATGTTCTCCAAAGAGAGAGAGAGGGGGGGGGAGAGCCATAGAGTTTACTCTTAGTTACATGAGATAGTGGGTGTATTGAGAGGGAAAGTTAGTGTAGCAAAAAAATCCCGAGTGTTTTTGGTGTGTTGAGAGCGGAGTGCGGTGTGGGACGGTCTCATATTCAATGTCATTGAGTGAATGTGGTTGGGACAGGGGGAATTTCTAACAATTTGTGAGTGGGTCATGGTTAGATGTGGAGTAAATAAATATTTGTGGAGTGTTTCCCCGTTATTATTTTTTAATTGAGAATTTATTTCCCTGTTTTGTACTTTACCAGGGAAAATTGTTACAATTTACTATAGAAAAAGTTCAATGTACGAGTGAATTTAAAATTCCCTTTTTATTATTTTTCCTTTCTTAGTATGTGTATTTCGGAGAAGGGATGTTAACAGGAAATGTAGTATTTTTATTTTTCAAACCGACTCTGCTAGTCTTCCGGAAAAGCTTTTAGTATTCATAAGTCAATTTGGCATTTTCATTTGTCAATATGTGTCAAAATGTCAAAACATGTTGAAAGATGTCAATCAGGGAAATGTCATATGTCAAGAGATTACATATAAATTAATTGGTTAAATGTGTACGGTGTAAAGCGTATGATTTAAATAAAGTGGGCTATATACACATAGAGGGACAGGGTTAGTTTTTCGGCGCACACATTTAAACAGATTCATATGAAATTTTAAGATGATAAATCCAATTTCATGATTTTATTTTATTTTTATATAACTTTTAGTTTAAGTTTTTATTCAGAGATATTGCTGAGTTACTGAACTAAATTTTGGTAACAATAGAAGTCTTGGCCATTCTGGTTCACATCTCTCAAAATTTAACGAAAATACCTGAACAACAAAATACCTGAAGTTCATTAAAAATGGATGATAATTTTGAAAAATTTACAAGATTAGCAGATTTTAAATTTTTGCAAAAAAAAAAAAAACGAATTCCAAAAGTGGGGAAAATGTCGTCCAAAATTTAGGATTTTTTATGAAAATGCTCCTAATACTATTATTTTTCGTTTTATCTGTTTTGATGAATTTAAGATATGTTCTTTGAACCTCAAATTTGTAAAAATTTTGAGAAATATAGGGTGGGCCATTTAAAATTTTAAATTTGAATTACCGATTATTTTGACTTTGAAGGGTAGAATAATATTAATTTTTATTTTCAAGTTTACATTTGACATTTGCAAAATGGGAGGCTATACGCTCGAACAAAATTAGTAAATATTAAAAATTTAAAAACGAATTCCAAAAGTGGGAAAAATGTAGTCCACAATTTAGGATTTTTACGAAAATGGTCCTAATACTAATATTTTTCGTTTTATCTGTTTTGATGAATTTTAGATATTTTCTTTGAACCTCAAATTTGTAAAAATTTTGAGAAATATAGGGTGGGCCATTTAAAATTTTAAATTTGAATTACCGATTATTTTGACCTTGAAAGGTAAGTGAGTCTTTAACGCAAACTGTAAGAAATTTACTTGGAAATTTTTCGAGAAGATATCGGCCTTCAGTTCAGCCTTCATGAAGCTCATTTTCATCTCGATTGCTATGTCAATAAGCAAAATTGCTGCATATGGGGTTCAGAGAACCCACACGTGACTATTGATAAGCCAATGCATCCACAACGTGTCGCTGTTTGGTGTGGAGTTTGGGTTGGCGACATCATTGGGCCATGTATTGAAAAAATGGGTTGATCGGATGAGGTACTGCCCTACCAATCGTAGTTGTTGAAGATCGACATCAGCTGATGCTGGACGGTTTATATGATCGACGTCAGCTGATGTGCGTATGACAATACGGTAACATTCTGGCTGTCAATGTAGTTTGTGTACTTCGTACGAAACAGCAACACTTGCTGGAATAAAATATTGAAAAAAAAAACTAAATTGTTGTGCGTTTTAATAAATTGTTTCCTCTAGACTAAGTCTTGGGGAGACCAACAGTGCCATCATCCTGATCTAAATCTGTTCAGTAGTAGTCATATGAATGATATTGTGTTCCATTATTAAATGGCAAAGATCAACCTTTCCAATAAAACCAGAAATATGAATTAATAATCAGTATTTTTTTATAGCCGATTCTAATTCAAAATGTTACATGAGGCATCATATTTAGAATGCGATTTTTTAAACTCACATTCGGCAAGTGAGTTGTGCTTCTCATTCGTTTGTGAGAATCATTTACTTAAAGAAGCCGGGTATGATGTTGATAAGTCGCTGCGAAGACACCTGAGGAAACCTTTCACAGGGTGGAAATCATGATAGTGGTAGTGTGCAGTCAAGTAATAAATATCACCATGCCATTTGTAAATAAATTTGCATTCTATAAAATATAAAAGCAAAATGGTCTTGAGCCAGGAGATTATCCCAGTTCTAATCAAATATTGATTAAAATAAAATAAACGAAAAAACTAAAACATTTAGTAAAAACTTCAATAACTCAGTCAATTACCGACGGATTTTTAAAACTTCCCTAATGTCCTTTTTAAATAAATTCACAAGTAGCGTGGTTACCTCAGAAACTGAAGCTGAAAAAACATTCCCAAAGTAGGAAAATGGCGATAAAATGGAATTTGATGGACAAATACACACCGATTCCTCAGATTTTAAATAAACAGAATATATGTCGTTCGAAAGGTCCAAGTTTCTTCCTTTCAAATTCGATGAGAAACTGAAGAACGGTTGATAACACTATGCAACAAAAATTTTGTCGAAGGGTCAAGTATAACATTTACTGATGTATTTTGGCTACATAACTCGAAAACGTTATTACAAATATTTTGTGGTATTTTTTTTAATTTTTACTAAAATTAAAATTTTCGGCGATATAAATATTTGTACTTTCATTTTTGAAATATAAATCCGGTTATTTAAAAATGTACTCATGATGGCTACTAATATTGCGAATTATACATTCGCATAAAAATAGTGGTTTAGAAACAGTCTTCCAAAATTTGTGAAAAATATTTTTTTTTCCGAAAACAAGAATCTATTTTTCTTGCACGATAAAATCATAAAAAATTAAAAAAGTCGGAAAACGATATTTTATTCTTTAATGGTTGACGCAAAAAAAAAACAATGTTTTTATGGAAGAAGTTATGATACTCTTTGTAAACGCAGAAGTTTTTTTAAAAATCTTAATTTTTTAATTTCTGCTTAAATAGCGCAAAAAATCCCTTTACAAATTAGATTACAGAATAATATATTTTAGTTTGTAGTAGTTGCTATCTTAACGAAGAAAACAAGGCCTAGGTAAAACAAGTAAAAACGGCGTTAACTTTATATACCCTCCACCATAAATGGCATTCCACAGAGACTGTCGATTTTCATAGAAGTGCAGTAATATTACGGGCAAATATATTTTTTTTAATATAGCCAAACCAAAACAAATACAAATATTAAAAAATTAATTTTATAAATAAATATAATATTTTAATTATTTCAAACCACGTTTATAAGGTAATGCTACCAATACGTCAATTCAAAAAATAAATATTCTTATATTTATATTTTTAAAAATATTTCCAAAACATAAATATTGGTAGATAGTGGGTGCTACAGTTGGTTGTATTTCCATTCTATTTTAATTCCAAAAGTACAAATTTTGAAAATCCATTATCAGACGTACATAGTGCAAAATAACCTAACTTCATGATTCGAGAAATTTTTGCCATAAAATTAAAAGTACGAATTTGGAAAAATAACTTTTTATTTTGCGTGTCTATGCAGTAAGAGGAATGTATACACCGAATTCCATGATTCCAGCTGCGGCCATTTAGTTTGTACCATTCTTACCCCCTTAAGAGTACGACTATCTAAAATATCTTTATTTGACATTTGTACCCAATTAGAATTTCATCATTCTAGCTGTAGTCGTTTAGTTAGTACTATTTTTATGCATCTGTACTATTTGTATCCCTTGAAAGTACGAATTTCGGATTCCATTTTTCCACTTTGACCCCAAAAGTAACGAATTTCGAAAAATCCGTGTATTTTCCGTGTCTACGCAGTCAGAGGAATGTATACTCCGAATTGCATGACTCTAGATGCGGTCATTTGGTTGGTACTATTTATATCCCCTTTTTCCATTTTAACCCCAAAAAGTACGAATTTCGAAAAATTCATCTATTTTCCGTGTCTATGCAATCAGAGGAATTTATACACCGAATTTGATTATTCTAGGGGCAGCCGTTTGGTTGGTACCATTTTTATCCCTCTATTCCTAATTTACCCCTTAAAAGTACTAATTAGAGGAATCTTCGGTAAGATACCAGTTATTACAAACTAGAACAAGATATTCTTTTATATAAGTTTAAATTTGACTTTTCGCGGTATTTAAACCAAAATTAAGAAAATCGTGATATTGTTTTTTAATTCTTTGGCGTCTACAAAAGTATCATAACTTCTACATTTTTCCAATTGTTCTACATGTCAACATTATTTTATATCTGAGTATTAAAAATAAAAAAATATTTTTTTCCAATTTTTTTTATTTTTTTATGTTTTCTTTCGTGTCAGTAAAAATAGTTTTTTTTCCAAAAAAATATTTTTTATTTATCCTAATCCACTTTTCTATGTGAAAGTGTTTATTTTCGTCGACCGTTCCTAAATTCTAAGTAAACTGATATCCAGCAGCTTTGATGTTCTTACTCATAGCATTTATTTAAATATATATATTCTGCCAAGAAAATAGTATACGAACTAAAGGTACCTTCAGCCAAAATTTGTAAAAATGCAAAGCAATTGGTCACGTTTGTTCTTGGAGATAATTCTATTACGATTTTTTTACATTTTTATGATGGTAATACAACAACTTTATATATTTATTCTTGCATCGTTATATATTATATATTTATTCATCTCCCTCCAACCAACCTAAATTTTTATTCTATCTCCATATCAATATTTCACTTTTCTATTAGACACTTTTTTGTCACGAATGATATAATATTAGGTTATTATGATTACAAAATACGAATTATCGTTCAAGGTTTTGTGATACCCTCCACCATGGTGTGGGAGTATATTAAGCCACCATAACTTTTGTAACACAACAAACTAGCTGGTGAATAGTTGACCGATATTTTCTATCGCTGTTTTATGTAGCACACTTTATAAGACATGACAGGTTATTTTTAATATAATAAAATATCTTTTTGGAGCATCATAAATACCTATTTAGAAATGATGAGCTTAACTAGGTTTCTGCCGTGAAAATTTCTAAGCGATCTGACGATATCACCATAATTCCATACAAATATTTAGCTAGTAAGCCCATTTACTTTCTTAGACAACTTCTAGACCCTTTAAGCGGGCCGAAAAAAACACCACTATAATTGCGGTATTCACGTGTATGTTCTATATGGTGGAGGGTACATCTTTTTTGTCCCTACTATACTAAACATAATTTTTACTTGTTGACAAGTGGGCTAGTAATAAATCAAAGTGATTTTATAGTGACGATTCTCCCCTCAACATCTACGCCGGCCACCCACAATACCGTATTTAGATATTCTTCACTACTAAATATGTAATTGAATAAAGAGAGAGTAAGTGAAATAGTAAGAGAGAGAGAACATTGTACGTCAACAATTCATTATTACTCGCGTAGTACTCCTCTTACTACAACACATCACACCAATTTTATTTCTATACATTGCGTGACCTATTTTCATTATACCCAGCATTTAACGAAAAAGTTCAAAGACCTCTCGGTACACACAGATGCACATACACACACACACACACGAACTCAGCCAACCACACACAGTAATTTCTTCACTTACGAAATAAGACAATAAATAAAACAACCAGAGTGGTAATTACGAGCTCTCTGACACACGCACGTACATACATATGTATGTACATACTTACTTTACACTCGCCATCTCATTCACGGATAGTGACAGAACTAGTGTTGTTGTTGATGATGATGATGATGATTGTGCTGGTGATAAAGAGAGTGAAGAGTTTATTAACGCGTATTTGTTTGTTTATATTGAGGGGGGCTTCAAAGCATAAATATCTGAACATTTTGACAATTCTGAATGACGTTTATATGTATGTACACATGCCGCCTGTGCTTTGTTCTTTTTGCTTGATTTTTTTGTGTTGTATGTACTATCTGCTATGTACTCGGACATACACACGCACACATACTATTTGGTAAATATGCCTTTAAACAAATTTGTGATATTTGCAAAAAATAAGTACAAACATTAAGATAGCTTCAAACAAAGTTGGGGATGTTCCCGACTAAAATGAAAATTTGTTTTTTTGACGCCTATGGCAAAAAATCAAAACCCAGATTTTACGATATTAGATGCATTTATTTAAAAAATCTGCAATAACCTCCACTGGTTTGGTCCGCGATAAAAAGAAACTCAGACCAGCTGGACTATAAGTTTATTCTGCAAAATGATCTACCCAACAAGGCCTTTCAGAATTATAGGGTCGCTAACCTGTTCCATTGAAAAAGTCTTAATTTGCTGGACAGTGTAATTATATTAATATGTATGTATAGTAGAGGAATATTTATATTATAATAATGAAGAATCTCAATTTTCCCAATATGGTAGTGTACTTCTATGTAATGTCGACAGCCTCAAATCTGCCGATAATACTGTGGAATACACTCCGTGGTGGAGGGTATATAAGATTCGGCCCGGCCGAACTTAATGCTTCTTTGACATTAATCACATTTACAATTGTTGTAGAGTTAGTACCAGGAACTCCATGATGAAACATATTAGTTTAGGAATCGATGATTTGATAATTTTCTATTAAACTAGAAAATTCTATTTTATCTCCTACCAAAAAAGTTACGAATTTTTTAAAAAATACATTATGGCTGTCCACCCTAATTTGATCAACCCTAGTGTATACATTGTCATATTTTTTGAAAATCGGTAGATGCTGTTTTATTGGTACAAATTTCCAAACTTTCATAAAATCGGAGAACCCAAGAAAAAATTCTCTTCCGTTTCACATGGAAGTAGTCATGTGCAAACTTAAAACAATCTCAACTTTTTGTTGCATACTTTTGGGATGTGTGTGTTACTTCATATGTATACATTAGGCTGGGTCGCAGTCCACTCAATTAAAAAATAATAATTTCCATTCACCCCGTGGAAATAAAGTTTGGATTGTTTAATGATGATTTCGAAACTATTTCGTTTCTAGATCAAGATGTCGCTCCTGAAAACACAGCTAAAAAGTCCTAAATCTAAATCTTTAACAATATACTTCAAATTCAATAGCGTCCGTTCTTGATCCACAGTAGTCACTTGTGTAAAGTTTAATTGGGATGGGATAAAATTAGGTGAAAGGGTGGTTAAATTGTAAGGGCTGATGTTGAATGTGAACCACACCTGAACGTCAAGTATTTTTTTCAGCATTTCATTTGACATTTCTAAATTTCAGACTAACTCAATTTGAACCATGGAAAGATACACAATCGAGCAACGCGTTGAAGTTATTATGAAAATGGGCGTTAAAATCAAAATGCATAACGTGCACTTCGTGATTTTTTCATCCTCAGTGATGAGGCACATTTTCACCTCAGTGGATTCGTCAATAAGCAGAATTGCCGCATTTGGGCGAATGATAATCCAAGAGTGAATAAATGTCCAAAAACTAATGCACCCACAAAGAGTGACTGTTTGGTGCGGTTTATGGGCTGGCGGCATCATCGGGCCGTATTTTTTCCCAAATGAGGCCGGTCAGGCAGTTACTGTGAATGGTCTTCGTAATCGTGAGATGATAACGAACTTTTTATGGCCCGAATTGGAAGATATGGATGTGGACGGTGCCACTTGCCACACAGCTAAGGCAACAATGGCTCTTTTGCGCGACAAATTCAATGGCCGTATTATCTCACGTGGTGGCGATGTCAATTGGCCGCCAAGATCATGGGATTTGACATCGTTGACACCGACTTCTTTCTTTGGGGTTATTTGAAAGAAAAGGTGTCAAGAGCTTAGGGATGAGATAATTCGGCACATTAACGGCGTCATCGAAAATTTGGACCATTGGATGGAGGTGTGCTGCCGAGTTCGCGGCGGCCATTTGTCGATATTTTGCTCCATACATAATTGAACCATACCAATATTATTATAATAAAAAGAAATGACAATAATTTCCTAATTAATTTGTGTTTTATTCAAAATCAACATCGGCCCTTAAAATGTAACCACCCTTTAAATATATTCAGAAAGTGAATCAAAGTCGATCGGTATAATAAACGATGGTTCTATCTCGCTTCCTTTTAGCTGCTACAATCATATACACGAAGACATAATACCCTAGTAGAGGGTATAAAACGACCAGTTGTACCCTCTCTGTATGAGTTGCCAAAATAGTTTAAAGTTTAGAACTTGTGTAACTTATAAGTTTTATATTGTTTTCCACAATTTTCCCCGCCTAGAGTCTTTCTTCTTCGCACAGTGTAATATCTATAACATAATTAAGAAAATATGTACTTTCTTACTTCTTACCAAAAATAGTTTTCCAGACAAGTTAATTGCAATGTCTCAATTGTTATTGGCCATGAAAACCTCCCAAGTTTATGTCCGAATGGTTTCCAGGGGTGGTCGGGGGGTGCGCATTTATTTGTCTGCTGTCTAAGAAGAAACACAAAACTTCGAACTAAAGCTTCTTTTGACTTTTGTTAGCCGTTCTCTATATGTTATGGGCAAAACCTTTAAGCCTTGTGTATACATACATACATGTGTATGTGTGTAGCAATTTTCCGGTTGTCAGCTTGTGGGGGTGGTTGGCTAGCAATAGTGCATAGTTTGCACTTTACTTACAACTCGCAGTGGGCGATGATGGGTGGTTGACAAGGGGGGTAGTTTGTCTCGGTAAGAATAACAACAAGAAAAAAAGAAAAACTTCTCTACTTCGTTCACCTATTTTATGGAATGTTTATTAAACTGTCACATGCACGTATATATACACTAAAAATGTACATATCCTTGGGCATATTGAATGAAGTTTTAACAACATATGTATTTGGTGCGTTTCCTCCCCCAACTCCCCTTTAGTAGCGTCGTTTTATTGCAACCATGCGGTTGGTTTATCTTTGCTACACCATCCACATACTCCATTCGCAACGAAACAGAGTTGTATTTCAGATCCAAGCCGAAGGCAAGGAGGGGACAATAAAGAAAATGAATTATGAGATGGAAGCTCAAGGACTGTTAAACTCCCATCTGAACCTAATGACTACGTAGTCTTAAATAAAGTACTTATGTAAAAATTAAAAATGTTTCTTAAGACATTGAAAGGATCTAGCTGTAAGCATCAAAACAGAAATATCGTTTGCACTTCTCCTCCAACCTCTAATTCTCCAATGAGGATTTCACCCCACACTAGTTCAACATAGACCACAGGATTTTGGCGATTCTTAGCATTGTGAATAGTAAATATAGAATACCAAAATATTTTTGTGACAAATTATTGTTAATAGATGTGGAACCAATTATAAATCAAAAAAAAAAATGCAAAGATATCCAATTTGTATTTTTTGTTTATCGTGCTCTAGCAAAATACCCAAATTCTTTGCAAAAATTTTCGATCTTCCTAAAAACGTGGACGAATTTTACCCCAGTAATTTTGTTGTATAAGTTTGCATGTAATTTTGCTATTTAAGTGTGAAGAGCTTTGTTTACAACTTTGGTGACCCCAAATCTTCCAGAACAAGTAAGTAAGATTTTATTTTACATAGGATATAGACAATTGTGTGGGAGATACTTGAAGGGGCGTGGCTAAAACGTACATATTTTTTAGGTTTGAAGTGATTATAAAAACATGGATGTTATATAGGTTTTATTTCAAACAAAGTTTATGCCACTTTGTGAGGGAGGTACCAAAAGGGATATGACAATATCGTCCATATTCCAGGTGAATCCAACGTCTATAAAAGCATTGCCTATTATCACATTTCAGACGGACATGGTTCAAACACCTTAAAATGTTGTGAATCGGATTTGGTCCAAACATACTTAGGGTCTTAAGTCACTCCTTCAATGCGTTACAATTTTCTCTCCCCCAAATGATATATACCCTCCTACTCTGTAGAGTGAGGGTATACAAATTATCCTCATAAAATTACACAATATAGTTCTGACAATAAGAACTCTATCAGACATTAACATACAACATTATTTCAATTAATATACTGCTCCCTTCGACCAAAAAAAATGAAAACATTGACCCACTGTAAAAATAAACTTATCTGGACTATAACAAACATGATCTACTCAACATGACCTTTCAGAATAGTGGGGTCGCTACTCTGTTCCAAAAAAAAATGCTGTCAGACAGTGTTATTAGTACTACATAATATTAATAACATTATATAATATTAATTTAATAATAATTCAATTTGATACACTGAAAGAATTTTCCTTTATAATATTTATGAAGCAATTTCATAAATTTAGTGAATTTCTTCTTAATATGTATGAAAAATGCATACATAAAATGAATTGTTTCATACAATTTGTTCATAAACAGTGAAAATTAGTTTCATAAGATCAAAGAAATTTTTCATTGTAATAAATAAAAAATTCTTAAAGATTATGAAATATGTCATAACCAATAAAATATTTGTGTTACGAAAAGTCTTCATAAATATAATGAAGGATTTTGTTGTTTTTATGTAACGTTTCATAACTTACAAATAGATTTTTAGTGTATAGACTTTAGTCGGTTGAATGCTAGAATTCTCATTTCTCCTATGTTAACACTGACATAAGTATGTACCCGAATTTTGTTCAAAGACATATTGATTGCAAATATTCTCGCAATGGTGGTACATCGACTGATTAGTCAACAAGCCACACCTTTTATAGCTTTTTATATTAGAAACTTCAGTATAAAGTATTAAAATTTATAACACTTTTTCATAAATATAATAATAAGAAACTTTTCGTAGATTATTCGTTTTCATAATACGAAAAATAATAGACTTGTATGACAAAAGTTCATCGAATGAAGAATTGCATTTCATAGAGTCTAAGAAATTTCATAAATTCTATGACACTTTTCACTGATTTGTGCTTTATGAAACATGTTTCATGCATTTTAGGAAGTGTTTCCTTTATGGCTTTTTAATGAAAATTTTCACTGAGGTTAAGACAAAATCATAAATAGTATGAAGATAATTCGTTCAGTGTATTAAATAAATATTTTGTTATGTTTCCTATTGTCAGTTCTAACGAACAAAACGGTTTGCTTTAGTTGTTCACCACTCACAACAAAGGATAGCTGAGATGGTTAGAGTGCCGTGATAGCAAGCAGAAGCTCCACTGTTTTACCTCCGGTAGAGGAGGGAAGCATTCAGGAAATGGCGTTTAAATAAAAATGCCACAACTGATCTGCTACGCAAGCAGACAAGAACCATGTGTGCCAGGAGTTACATGAGATTAGCACCCACTGCACATTTATAACATAACATGTTATATAATATACATCTATGTAATCATAATGTTATTAAGTTAAGCAATATTCATGTTAGTAAGTTAAGTTATCTTTATGTTATCATTTAATATGTTATATTTAAAAGCTCACACACATACGTGAGAAAGTTGTGTTAAATTATCTTTGTGATCTGATTTGTTCTTAGACATTATTTAATAAGGTATCAATGTAATTTGGGAGTCAGTTCTTCTTGTGTGGTCATTGTTGACATATCTCTATTTAAATTTGAATTTATCTTTACTTTAATACATACATAGATATTGAAAACGTGGAGTTATATAATAAATCATAATTAAACACAAACAATGTAATGTTTTATTTCCAACAATAATAAAACATAACTGGCGCAGTCGGTCTACGAACTATCATTGTGAAAATTTTAAATCATTTTCTTGTAAAAAAATCTTTAAATCGATTGAAAAAAAGACACGGAAAAGTGAGAATAGTTATTGTTTTCGCGACGTGTATTGAACATAAAGACACGGAAAAGTGAAACTAGTTATAGGTTTCGCGTCGTGCAATGTGAAAATGAATATTTATATTCATCAAATAAATTAATTAAAAACTTCGTGATTTTTCATAGAATCCTTGTTCAAGTACACATTTGGTACATAGATATTTGGTACAAGCAAGAAAAAAATAACAATAGTGACTTGATGTGTAGTAACAAAATATGTAGCACAACTGAAAATAAATGAAATATTAAAACAGTGCTTTACGTCAAAACTTACTGTTACATAGATCGTCAAATAAATTCATTCGTGACCTTGAGAAGAACACAAAAAAAGAAAAGAATATGAATACAGAATTTTGAATGCAGTTACACAAATTTGCAACAATGACCTTGAAGACTTGGTAGTGCTTGACAACAACTCATCATTAGCTACAACACGTTGGAGTAACGAGGCAGGAAACATCATCATCATCAAGACTTGTAGGAGTAACAAGGAACGTACACATCAGTATCACCATTTAAGAGAGTCAA
Organism: Polietes domitor; assembly: GCA_947397865.1. Classification (NCBI taxonomy): domain Eukaryota; kingdom Metazoa; phylum Arthropoda; class Insecta; order Diptera; family Muscidae; genus Polietes; species Polietes domitor. Next base: position 155,110,155 of record OX377619.1, on the reverse strand, counting down.
CTCATCATGGCGGCTTACAACATTTTCGAATTTCTGAAGAGTGTTCCCGAGTTTGACGGCAAAGCAGAAGAACTTCCACTCTTTATAAGATATACAGAGGAAGTTCGCCAATATGCGGAATCTATTCAACTCGTTCTCTTCGATTTGAAAATTAGACATAAGATAATTGGTAAGGCAAATATTGCATTAATAAATAATAATAATCCAACAAATTGGGAACAGATAAAAACTGTTCTTAGGACAAATTTTAACATAACAGAGAGTATAGAGAGTATAATAAATAAAATAAAAACAGCAGAATTTAGAGATAACATTGATAATTTTTATGAGTACATAATGAGATTATTAACTAAACTGAATTTGAAGGCAAATGTAAACGGAGATGAAAGATGGTATACATGTGAAAACAATGAAAAAATGGTATTGAAAATCTTTATAAATAAATTACCTAGTGAACCAAAGTTAATTTTAAACGCTAGAAATCCTAATTCACTCTTACAAGCTAAAGAAATTTTAGTGGAAACTGAATATTTTTATAAAAAATTTAATACTAAATATGAGAGGAGCAAGTCTGTTTTTCAACCTTTGTTGTCGAATGTCGCTGACAGGTCAAAGGATCGAAATGTTTCCTTCAGTAATAACAATAGAAATGACAACAATGTTACGAGACATCCAAATAGTTTTCAATCACGGAATCATAACAACAGATCTGGGAATTTTTCTGACGGAAGTAGAGGATTTAGCAGAGAGAATGATCAGAATTACAACCGACAAAATCAGAATGATGATGATCAGGTTCCTATGGAAATAGGCATTGTTAGATCATCAAATTTTCAGTTGACAGCCGAAGATCTCTTCCCTACATAATAGTAAGGACTAAGACCATTCCTATTAAATTATTGGTAGACACTGGTGCCGTGGTTTCTTTAATTAGAATGGGTTTATTTCATAAAACTTTTCGGACGGAACTTAGTCGACCTATTACACTAAATACTATTAATTCGAAATCTATAACTACATCTAAGATAACAATACCCCTTTTTAAGGAATTCAATACTCCGAATGTTAACATTGAAATGTTGGAATGTGATTTATACGGCGATTTTGACGGCATAATAGGCTGTAACATATTAAGACCGTTAAAGGCGAAGATTGATTTTGACCAGAACGTATTATTGACTGCTAATGCCAACTTTCCTTTGGTATTTGACACCTCGGAGAACGGGTTATCTGAAAGTGAAGCGGGTTATTTGGAAAAGGTAGGAATTGACATTAATTTTCATAGACCTGAGTTAAATGTTCTGACTGACAGATTAAATCTTGATCACTTGAATAGAGAGGAAGTTTCAGAATTAATGACTATAATTAAAGATTTTGGGTCTGTTTTTTATGTTGAGGGTGACAATTTATCGGCTGTGGGTAAATATAGACACAGAATTCCGACAATAAATGACATACCTGTTTATTCAAGAACATATCGTTTTCCAGAAATCCATAAGACGGAAGTTGAGAGACAGATTAATGAGATGATGAATTCAGGTATTATTAAAAAATCTTCAAGTCCTTACAATGCCCCGATTTGGGTGGTTCCTAAAAAAATTGATAATTCGGGAAACCAGAAATGGAGAGTGGTCGTTGATTACAGGAAACTCAACGACTTGACAATTAGTGACAAGTTTCCTATCCCGAACATGGACGATCTCTTTTCGAAATTGGGGAAGTGCTTATATTTTTCAACGCTAGATTTGGCAAAAGGATTTCACCAAATACCTATATATCCTGGTGACGGACACAAAACGGCATTTTCCACACATACTGGTCATTATGAATTTACACGAATGCCTTTTGGATTGAAGAATGCCCCAGCTTCATTTCAAAGGATGATGAACGAGGTCTTACATGATTACATTAATAGTATATGCGTTGTGTATCTTGATGACATACTGATATTTTCCACGTCACTTCAAGAGCACATCGTTTCATTGCGAAAGATTTTCCAAAGATTGATGGAGTACAATCTTAAGATTCAGATAGACAAGTGCAGTTTCTTTAAGCGAGAATCCGAATATTTGGGACACATTATAACACCTGATGGTATTAGGCCTAATCCGGCTAAAATTGAAGTTATTCAGAAGGTCCCTCTCCCGAAAACTGTCAAGGAAATTCGTTCGTTTTTAGGTATAACAGGTTTCTATCGTAAGTTTATCAGAGATTATGGAAGGATTGCATTACCAATGATAAAATATTTGAAGAAGGATACCAAAATCGATATGAATAATTCCGAATATATAGACTCATTTGATAAATTGAAGCGACTCATTTGCCAAAGTCCCGTATTGGCATACCCCGATTTTGACAAACTTTTTCATTTGACGACAGACGCAAGCAATGCAGCATTAGGGGCAGTATTGTCTCAGAGTGGACACCCCATAGCTTTCAGTTCTAGAACTCTGGACAAACATGAATGCAATTATAGTACTATAGAGAAAGAGTTGCTTGCAATTGTATGGGCAACAGGATATTTCAGGCCCTACTTGTTTGGTCGGAAATTTAAAATTCAAACTGATCATAGACCACTTGTGTGGCTCAATTCTTTGAAGGAACCTAATATGAAACTGCAGAGGTGGAAGATGAAGTTAAATGAATACGATTTTGAAATAGAATACATTAAAGGAAAGACCAATCAAGTAGCGGATTTCCTCAGCCGTGTGAATATAAATAAACTTGACGGAACTGGAGATTGTTTGAATGGAAGTAATGCGGTTGCCGAATTGGCTTCAGACTTGGCTACAGTGCATAGCGGCGTTGAAGATTTACATGACCATATTAGGATAAGCGAATTACCTGTAAATATTTATAAAAACCAAATCGTGATTGTGATGGGAAATAAGTCCAAATGTGTTAGAAATATTTTATACAGTAAGAAAATTAGATTCACTATTACTTTGAAGGAATATCATGAGGACTCTGTTTTGACAATTCTTCGTGATATATTTCCAATTCATGGTAAAATAGCAATTTTTTGCGATAACTTCAAAATTTTCAAATATTTTCAAGATACAATTGTACGCTATTATTCAAATGCATCGGATATGATATTTTACAAATGCTCCACATTTCTCAAGGACATTTTCGACAAGGAGATTCTATTGGACATAATCGAAAAGTATCACGAAGAAAAGAACCATAGAGGTATCCAAGAGACGTACATTGAGTTGAAGAATATGATATATTTTCCTAATTTGAAGATGGAGATCCATAAATTTGTAAATAATTGCACTATTTGCAACATGTGCAAATATGACAGGCATCCTATAAAATCGAAATTTTGTCTTACGGAAACACCTATGAGTTCTAATGAAGTTATACATATTGATATTTGGTTTTTAAATAAAACCCTGACCTTTTTAACCTGCATAGACAAATTGACGAAACATGTTTCGATTCACTATTTACCTGATAAAAATTCTTTGACCATTGTTGATAAGCTTAGAGAAAGGTTTGCTATTATTGGAAAACCTTGCAAGATAATTGCTGACAATGAGTTCAACACGGCTTATATAAAGAATTTTCTGAATTCGGAGAATGTTGAGTATCATTATACTTCTCCTAACACACACACTGGCAATTCAGATGTAGAGAGATTTCATTTAACATTAAATGAACACATACAATTATTCAAACTTGACTCAAGGGATTTACATGTAGATGATAGAACTATGGTATATAAGGCTGTACAGATATATAATGACACGATTCATTCGACGACCGGGGAGAAACCCACGAATTTATTACATAATAAAGTTGACAGATCTATATGGGAAAAACTTCATGATAGGGTCGTCAACTTTAAAAGGAAGAGAACGGAGAATTTGAACAAGGACAGATCTCAGTGTGAAGAATTTCGTGATAGAGAATTCGTTAAAAATCTTGGTTTTCAAAATATTAAACAGAAACCGAAATATATAATAAAAGACGTAAAAGAAAAGGGAAATCATAATTTCATCGATGACAAAGGTTGCAAAAGAGATAGACAAATTGTTAAACGAAACTTTAAATATCAAAATGAAGTACAAGACGTGAATTTTGATAGAAAATTAACTGGTAGAAATTATTTAAAGAGAAACCAAAAACATAAAGATATTACCAATACATAGCTTGTTATAAGTTTGTATGTGTGTACAATGTACATGTCAATACATATGACACATTTTTTCTGTTAAAAATTTTAATGCTAAGTATTCATGTTAATTTGTAAAGTACATTTCAGGGGCAATGTATTGTCAAAGGGTGGGGGAGTTACATGAGATTAGCACCCACTGCACATTTATAACATAACATGTTATATAATATACATCTATGTAATCATAATGTTATTAAGTTAAGCAATATTCATGTTAGTAAGTTAAGTTATCTTTATGTTATCATTTAATATGTTATATTTAAAAGCTCACACACATACGTGAGAAAGTTGTGTTAAATTATCTTTGTGATCTGATTTGTTCTTAGACATTATTTAATAAGGTATCAATGTAATTTGGGAGTCAGTTCTTCTTGTGTGGTCATTGTTGACATATCTCTATTTAAATTTGAATTTATCTTTACTTTAATACATACATAGATATTGAAAACGTGGAGTTATATAATAAATCATAATTAAACACAAACAATGTAATGTTTTATTTCCAACAATAATAAAACATAACTCAGGGTACTTAGACGTGAAAAGTTTCTGTACGAACAACGTCTTCGTGCTAAAGTTCTTGCTTCTCCCAGGGGAAGTAAGAGCTTTTGGTCATTTGTGAGAAATGATAACTCCTCATCTATCCCAACTCTTGTTAAAGATGACCAGATATTCACTAACCCGGTTGACAAAGCTAACCTATTGGCTGAAATGTTTGCAAGGAATTCATCCTTGCCGGAAAGCAATCAACCACTCCCCGTGATCGAAAATGTATCTAGTTCCATGCCTCAGATATTTTTTCGAACACGTGGAGTTAAAAGGGTTCTCGCAAATCTCGACGTAAATAAATCTTCAGGCCCGGATGGCATTTCAGCACTTGTCCTATATAAGTGCTCTTCGACGCTTGCCCGTCCCTTCGTAATCTTTTCAACCTTGCATACCGTGCAGGGGTTTTCCCAGCGCGTTGGAAGATTGCGAACATAGCCCATCCCTAAAAAAGGTGATGCTAATAATCCTGCTAACTATCGACCGATCGCGATTTGCTCAGCGCTTTCGAAGGTTATGGAGAGTATGGTTAACCACCATCTTGTGAGGTATTTAGAAACTAATGACTTACTTAATGATCGACAGTATGGCTTCCGTAGGAATCGATCTACGGGAGACCTGATGACACTGCTATCCGAAAAGTGGAATCGATCTATTCACAAGCTTGGTGAGAGTAAGGTCGTTGCTCTAGATATCTCCAAGGCCTTTGATAGAGTTTGGCAAGGCGCACTCATATCAAAGCTTATCGCATTTGGCGTTGGTAGTGACTTCTCTCGATTTATATCGAGCTTTCTCAGAGATCGCACTATACGTGTTGTTGTAGATGGGTTCTCATCCGACGAGCATAGGTTAACCGCAGGAGTACCACAGGGCTCTGTCCTTTCCCCCTCCCTTTTTCTAATTTTCATCGTCGACCTCTTGGATCGGACTGTGAATCCAATATACTCATTCGCGGATGACAGCAACCTCTGTCATTCATACTCATTCGATCATAGACCAAGTCGTCAAGAAATTGAGGATAAAAGGCGATTGATGGATGAGTCACTTAGCCAGGATTTGATGGCCATTTCTGAATGGGGTCGAGAGAATAGAGTAGATTTTAATGCACGCTCCTTGTTGTCTCACAAGCGATTCACTGATCCAACGGTGTCGTCGATTTTAATGAACGGTGTAGATATTGAGCAATCAGATGCTCTCGATGTTCTCGGCATGAAAATACAACGTGATGTTCGTTGGACAAAACATGTATTTGATGTGTCGAAAGAAGCATTCAAGTGTCTAGGCTTCTTTAACCGGTGTAAGAAATACTTCACTTCCCCTGATCTTCTCAATACATCAGACCAAAGATGGAATACAACTCCCATATATGGTCGGGTGCTCCAGCTTCATCACTGGAGCTACTTGTCCAGAGGAGGGCGATGGTGTTGATAGGTGACGGTAGGATATCCAATTCTATTGTCTCCCTTGAACACCGTCGTAATGTTGTTGTGTGTTATTGTTCTACCGATACTTTCATGGTGTTTGTTCTTCGGAAATTCGTGATCTTATACCGCCCGTGAGAACGTTCGGTAGAGATACGCGACTCTCCAGGAACGCTCACCCATTTGTTGTCGATTGGACAACCGGCCGCACTACACATTACAGAATAAATTCGTTCTTCGCCCGTACTATCCGTATGTGGAATCGACTTCCGGCAAATATCTTTCCCTCCAATTACGACATCCAGAGATTCAAAACAGATGTCAACAGACACTACTCCCTCTTTCCTCCTTCCAATACCTTATCTTCCTTCTCCCAACGCAATGCACTGCATTTATAGGGGACATCCCCTGAGTGTTGGTTCAGTGAAAAAAAAGAAAGGATAGCTGAGATGGTTAGAGTGCCGTGATAGCAACCAGAAGCTCCACTGTTTTACCCCCGGTAGCGGCAGAATTTTTAAAATAGAAAAATATCTACTACCTTCAAATAAATTGTAAGTCTTTCAAAACAAAGGACATCGTTCATATGACAACTCCATGTTAAATTCATTGGTGAAGATGCCAATTTCCACTACTTCTGACAAAATGAACACCATTTTCACTTCTTTGTATGCTCACTTTTTGCTGGGAGGTCATTGGAAAAAATTAATTTATTAATTTATCGAAATTTTTCTTAAATAATTGTGTAAGTCATCACACTTCATTTCAGTGTGTAGAAATAAACTCAATATATCAGAACCATGTCGTTGATGTGGCGTATAATAATATCGAATAATTTTCAATAAAATAGTGTATACCCTACAAAACAAATAGTTTATCAGGTGCAATAAAAAAGCCTATGAGGTGTGCTTGTGTTTCGAATTGTATAATTGTGTTCTTAAAGGATGCGAAGAAAATAATAAAATTATTCATTCCAGGCCGATTATATGATACACCCACTTTCTACACCATTACGATTCAATTCGGTGAAGATTTTGGCATGTCTCCCATATCATGGACCGATGAGACCCAATGTATGTTTCCACGTAGATCAAATTGGAAACTACATTTATATGGGAACTATACCTAAATCTTAACCGATGTAACCCACTTTCATAGCAGATGTTTTTAGTGTCATTGAAAATTGTGCCATTGTGCCAAATTTGAGAAAAAAATCAGTTAAAATATATGGCTTATTCAGCAGAAGAGATCAAATCGGCAAGCAAGATCAAATCAAATAAAAAAAAGAAATTTGAGAAAATATTCAGTAGTTTTTTTATAGAATTTTCAAAAAAAAAAGTTAATTTTTGAAATATGTGGTTTCTAGAGCGGGGTCCGCCATCTAACGTTTTTTTTTCAACTATTCAACCGTTGGACAATTATTTTCAAAAAAAAAGTTATTTTGCGGACCCTATACTTCCAATTTTTATGCTGGGTATGAAGAGCGCCTAATTTAAACTTAATTTTCGTGGTTTTGGATCAAACGTAATAACATAGAATTTTTGTAGCAACGGGTTGTGCTGTATATTATAAGGATCAGGAGGAATCAATGCCAGTATAATTGTGGTGTAAATATTACGTTCTGTATAATTTGGTTTTGTTTCGACATTGAAAGATGACAACAAAAGCCAAAAGTGTGGAGCGGAAACTTGACGGCATTTGCTTTCTATCCATTCCTATACGCATTACCTTTCTGTGTTTTTTTCCTCACAAAGTTGTCCTCCACCATCTTCTCCGGCACGCACTTCGTCACTTTCATACGCGGCACATTTTCTTCTCAGTTGTCGAGAAATACAGGCCAAAATAAAATCGAAAGTGAACTGAGAACACCACCACCACCAATGTGGAAGCAAAACATCAGAAAAAAAAGCTCTGTGAAGTTCATTGAACTTTTTTTCGCCGACTGAAGAGAGAGTATAAATTATGTTTGTTTCAATGGACGATGACACAAAGCAAGGCGGGAAAGGAGGGAATGAAAGAAACGTCAGGCATTATTTGGCTTTCTAAATATCCACAATTAAGAAAAACCACCAAGAACCACCATACTCATCTCTACCCGGTCATCCCACATGAAAACACCGGCAACCGAAAAAAAACTACCACCATCGCCGACACTGCAGTAAACATTGAAGCATCTTACAATACTTCCCGGTATGGTCTTGAACGACATGCCACCCACACCAAATGTGGGTGAAATGAAATGTTATTAAGTGAAACAGCAACAGCAAGAAGGGATAACAAAAACAACTTAATAATAACAACAACATTAAATACAAGAAGAAAAAATGGTGGAGAAGATGTCTGTGTGGAGAGTTGGTACAGTGGGATTGTGGAATAAAAGCAGCGAAAGTTAGTTGGACATTTGTTACAAGTTGCTAATGTGTTCTAATTATTATGGCTGAAAATCTTTTTCCTCGGCTCAACATTCAAGATATGGGCTAAACTTAAAGGAACTGAATGTTAACGTGGCCCGTCGGTTGGTATACGAATCATATTAACATCCTGTAGCGTTACCAAGCTATATAGGGTGGGCCATTTAAAAATTACCGATTACTTTGACTTTGAAAGGTAGAATAACATTCATTTTTATTTTCAGGTTTATGTTTGACATTTACAAAATGGGACGCTATACGCTCGAATAAAATTGGGAAATATAATAAAAACTTACTTCCAAAGTAGTGAGTCTTTAACGCAAACTGTAAGAAATTTACGTGGGAAAATTTCGTGAAGAGATCGGCCTTCAGTTCAGCCGTCATGAAGCTCATTTTCAACTCGATGACTATGTCAATAAACAAAATTGCCGCATATGGGGTTCCGAGAACCCACACGTGACTATTGATAACCCAATGCATCCATAACGTGTCACTGTTTGGTGTGAATTTTGGGTTAACGGCATCATTGGGCCATATACTGGAAGATTGGGTTGATCGGATGAGGTACCGCCGAGCCAGTCATGGTAGTCATATGAATGATATTGTTTTCCATTATTAAATGACAAAGTTCAATCTTTCCAATAAAACCAGAAATTTTAAAAAATATCAGTACTTTTTCTAATTTAAAATTTTAAATGGTCCGCCCTATACAAGTCCACAGATCAATTCATGTAAAAATATAACAAGTGTTTCCAAATGTTTACATCTATTTTGCGTGTTTATGCAGTCAGATGAAGGTATACCCCAGAGATACAAGCCGACCGATTTTAAGCCGACAAGCCGCCGCCGCCGCATGATTCTGCACGAGCCGATTCCCACTCCAAACAAATAATTGTCTGGAATAATAATATGAAATTATGGGAATATTGGCTAATATTTACGAATATTGAATTACTTGCCAAAAAATAAAGGAAAAGGTATTAAAAACCAATACAAATTCTTCCTTCTCTTTTCCCAAAATTGTCAAATAAATAGAGGTGATCGAATGACAGAACGAGCCGGCAAATAAGCCGAAAGCCGTCGGCGCCCACCAATTTTGGGTAGCGCCGCCGCCGCCGATAATTATGGGTCGGCTTGTAACTCTGGTATACACCGAATGCCTATTTTTATCCCCTTTTTCCCATTTTACCCCCTTAAAAGTACGACTTTCGAAAATCTCTTTTTTACACACCAAATTTCATCATTCTAGCTGTAGCCGTTTAGTTGGTACCATTTGCATCCCTCTGTTCCCATTGCATCGCTTGAAAGTGTGAATTTTGAAAAACATTTTTATTTTTCGTGTCTACGCAGTCAAAGGAATGTATACTCCGAGTTTCATGACTCTAGCTGCGGCCATTTGGTTGGTAGAATTGGTATCCTCTTTTTATATTTTACCCCCCCCTAAAAGTACGAATTTCAAAAAATCCCTTCAGTTTACATGTCTACGGTAGGTATACCCCGTATTTCATTATTTAGGTGCAGGCGTTTGGTTGGTACCAGTTTTATCGCTCTATTCTCATTTTACCCCTTAAAAGTACGATTTGGAAAAAACTTTTTCTCCCTTAAAAGCATGTACTTTAGTTTTTTATTATTATTCATTCCCGTTATTATTCATTGAGGAACATAGGGCCGTTACAAAAGTATTCCATACAGTTCTGTTACAAGCTATTAATTTCACTTCGCTCCCTGATTTTCCAGTGATTGCAACCAGAGTTACAAGCCGAACCATCATTATCGGCGGCTGCGGCGCTGTTCAAAATGGGTCGGCGGCGGCGGCTTTCGGCTGATTTGCCGGCTCGTTCTGTCATTCGATTACCTCTATTTATTTGACAATTTTGGGAAAACGGAAAGAACAATTATTCTTTTATTTTTTGACAAGTAGTTCAATATTCGTTTATATTAGCCAATGTTCCAATAATTTAATATTGTTATTAGGGTATCCAATTATTCGGACTTTTATGTTATTCGATTTAGCGTTTATTTGAAAACAAAAAATTTCCAATTAATCGAATGATGAAGTCGAGAGTTATTTGATTAATCGAACAATTGTTCACTTAAATAAAATATAATTAATAAGAGTTATATAGACAAGACACGGCAGTTTACGGGTAGTTCCACTATATATTGAACGTTTATTACGTATCTGATTTTATTTCAAAATTGTAATATCAAATTCGAAATTCATTAGAAGTTGACAATGACATCTTAATATCATATCAAAATAAAGAACCTTCCCTTAAATGAGCACAATATCAGAAGTTATCCATTGATATTTTTCGAATATCGATCATATGACTTATAACAGAACTGACTTTATTATCGCGGTGCTAACCTCAATATTTCTATGAATTTACTATGAAATTACTATTCTTTAAATTTTAAATTAATTCGAAGCTATTGGCCAGTTTTTGCTATTTTTAAATGAAGTCGCAAAAATCGTTATTTTAATATCTGTGGAGCATACAAATCAAAAATCCGAAAAATTGTGGTTTTATAATTGGTGTTTCATAGTTTTTTACCCAAATGGAGCGAACTGGCTATTCAAAATCAATTTATTATACAAAGCATACGACGATTTCATTAATTTTTAAGGCAAAACTTATACTATCGATTATTTGGGACAATTTATTCGAATTATTCGTTATTTGAAAATCATGATTTCTTATTATTCGAACAAATATTTAACAAAAATTATTCGATTAATGGCGGTTGGACACCCTAATTGTTATCCCATACAATAATTTTTTGGGAGTGGGAATCCATTCCCAAAATATATAATATGGATGAATTTAATAAATATTTTATTTTAAATATATTTCATGTGAGGCTTGAATATCATAATCCTTCCAAAGAATAATAATACTCTACCTACTTTGACACACTAAAGAAACACAATAGAGGAGCTGTTGTTCATTGGTATTTATAGGAACGCATGTCCACACGTACTGGAATTGATTTATAAAGATGATAAAGATTGATTTACAAAGATGCTGTTGGACGCAACGTTACGGTGAATGGCGATCGCTATCGTTCGATGCTAACAAACTTTTTGTTGCCAAAAATGGAAGAACTGAACTTGGTTGACATGTGGTTTCAACAAGATGGCGCTACATGCCACACAGCTCGCGATTCTATGGCCATTTTGAGGGAAAACTTCGGAGAACAATTCATCTCAAGAAATGGACCGGTAAGTTGGCCACCAAGATCATGCGATTTGACGCCTTTAGACTATTTTTTGTGGGGCTACGTCAAGTCTAAAGTCTACAGAAATAAGCCAGCAACTATTCCAGCTTTGGAAGACAACATTTCCGAAGAAATTCGGGCTATTCCGGCCGAAATGCTCGAAAAAGTTGCCCAAAATTGGACTTTCCGAATGGACCACCTAAGACGCAGCCGCGGTCAACATTTAAATGAAATTATCTTCAAAAAGTAAATGTCATGGACCAATCTAACGTTTCAAATAAAGAACCGATGAGATTTTGCAAATTTTATGCGTTTTTTTTAAAAAAAAGTTATCAAGCTCTTAAAAAATCACCCTTTATAAATGTGACTTTCAAATCAAAATACAATCATTCAATTTTCTATAGCCGTCATCATACAGTGGGATACCAAATTCAAAGAAAGATCAATATATTTCACAGCAGTAGGTTGTCTAAGTCGACATTTATATTTTCTGTTGTAATTTTAAGTGGGTGGGTGGCTGGTAAGATTTGACTGAGTTAGAACTCTGTCAAATTTCGGCGGCGTGGTTGAAGTCGATATGAGTCGATGAAATCGGCGGCGTGGTTGATGTCGATTTGAGCCGATGAAATCGGCGGCGGCCCGGCTCGTGCGGAAACATGCGGCGGCTTGTCGCCTTAAAATCGGTCGGCTTGTATCTCTGCCCTCATTTACCTCGTCGTGTACACATTCTGTTCTCCAAAATTCGTCTACTACTGGGGTCTGCTTTCAACATTTCTGGTGTACTGTTATCTGTTCCTGTCGATTTATGAATTTTTTGTGCCTTTATAGCGCTTATAACTTCTGCGATCGACGGACTGTCGGTAGGTATATCTGACCTAACTGTGCGAAGAACGCAGTTGCATATGACAGAGTTGGCGGGTGGCGGTGTTTCTGTTTTCGATGTTACCAATTCACTAGTGCTGCTCCTAAGTGTCGATTTGTTAAGATTTTCGTTAACTTGTACAGGTTCCTGGTCCGATTTGTAGCTGTGGCAGCTTCGGCTTCCCCGATAATGCGTTACTTTATTTTGTACCGCGTTTATCCCTTTTCGTCCCGCATCCCGCATTATAAGTACAAATTTTGAAATATCCATTTATGTTCCGCGTTTACGTAATTAAAAGTAGAAATTTCGAAAAATCCAATTTTACTGGGCTTCTACATGGTCAGAAGAATTTACATACCAAATTTCACGATTCTAGCTGCAATACTTTAGTTGGTAGCATTTTTATCCCTTTTTGTCCCGCTCACTTTTTAAAAGTACAAATTCCAAAAAAATCAATTTATTTTTATCCCTTTTCGTCCCGCATCCCGCATTAGAGGTACAAATTTTGAAATATCCATTTATGTTCCGCGTTTACGTAATTAAAGGGCTGTACACCTTTTTTCTTTTTGTCCCACGCACCCCTTACAATTAGAAATTTCGAAAAAACCACATGGTCAGAGGAATTTACATACCAAATTTCACGATTCTAGCTGCAATACTTTAGATGGTACCATTTTTCATCCCTTTTTGTGCCGTACAAAAATGTATTTAGGCTGAGCTTATATGTGATGAGAGGAATTTACATACCAAATTTCACGATTCTAAATGTAATACTTTAGTTGGTAGCATTTTTATCCCTTTTTTGACCCGCTCACTCCTTAAAAGTACAAATGCCTACGTGGTCGGATGACTGTACTCGCCGAACTTCACCATTCTAGCTACAATACTTTAGTTGGTACCATTTGTATCTCTTTCTGCCTCGCTCACCCCTTATAAGTACAAATTTCAGAGGAATTTATGCATCAATTCTCACGACTATACCTGTAATACTTAAATTGGTACCACTTTTATCCCCTTTTTGTTCCGTGCACCCTCTAAAGGACATATTTCGACGAATCCGTCTTTACTGCGCTTCTACATGATCAAAGGAATTTACATACCAAATTTTACGATTTTAGCTGTAATACTTTAGTTGGTACGATTTTTATCCCTTTTTGTCTCGCTCGCCTCTTTAAAGTACAAATTTCGAAAAAGCAATTTATGTTGCAAGTCTACGTTGTCAAAGAAATGTTAACACCGATTTTCACGAATATAGTTGCAATACTTAAATTGGGACCAATTTTATTCCTTTTTTCTATTTTCCCCCTCAAAAGCACAAATTTCGTAAATTCCCTTTTGGTAGCTTTTTCAAATTTAATAAATTGTAATTCTGGTCGCACATTTATTGCAAATAATTTATACTTATTTGATTAAGAAACTACACGTAAAATTGCATGAACAATTCTGATAGTGGATCGATAATTTTTTTGAAATATACATACATACGAACACATTTATTAAAATACATATTAAGTTCATAATTGACTTAAATCTTTACAATTTATCATCGGAAAATGTAAAATATACAGTAATTACAGCTCTTTCCCTGCCCTGAGCAAACCAGCGTGACACTATGCCATAATCCCCAGGTGGTATTGGTATCCATTTTACTCTGTCCATATCAATGCGTACACGATCCACCAGTATGTAGTCCTCAAAATGGGGAAAAATGTTCTTAAATTAACTATTGTTCTAATAGCTTAGTTGGATATCTAGGGACAGGAATGATTCAAATTTGTGTAATCCTCGTAAATAGTAAATAAATAATTTGCAATTGGTGATGAGGAAAGCTTTTTCAAAAATTTGCAGGCATTAAATGATCCACTCTTGAACAGGTAATTGTTGTATCTATTGTTTGACTTTTTCACAAACTCGAGATTGACCTACAGGGGGATTTACTCAATAATCGGTATATATTAAGAAATATTAAGTTCATATATCATGTAGATGTAGATGTAGATGTAGATGTAGATGTAGATGTAGATGTAGATGTAGATGTAGATGTAGATGTAGATGTAGATGTAGATGTAGATGTAGATGTAGATGTAGATGTAGATGTAGATGTAGATGTAGATGTAGATGTAGATGTAGATGTAGATGTAGATGTAGATGTAGATGTAGATGTAGATGTAGATGTAGATGTAGATGTAGATGTAGATGTAGATGTAGATGTAGATGTAGATGTAGATGTAGATGTAGATGTAGATGTAGATGTAGATGTAGATGTAGATGTAGATGTAGATGTAGATGTAGATGTAGATGTAGATGTAGATGTAGATGTAGATGTAGATGTAGATGTAGATGTAGATGTAGATGTAGATGTAGATGTAGATGTAGATGTAGATGTAGATGTAGATGTAGATGTAGATGTAGATGTAGATGTAGATGTAGATGTAGATGTAGATGTAGATGTAGATGTAGATGTAGATGTAGATGTAGATGTAGATGTAGATGTAGATGTAGATGTAGATGTAGATGTAGATGTAGATGTAGATGTAGATGTAGATGTAGATGTAGATGTAGATGTAGATGTAGATGTAGATGTAGATGTAGATGTAGATGTAGATGTAGATGTAGATGTAGATGTAGATGTAGATGTAGATGTAGATGTAGATGTAGATGTAGATGTAGATGTAGATGTAGATGTAGATGTAGATGTAGATGTAGATGTAGATGTAGATGTAGATGTAGATCATAGGGCCGAGCTCAGGCTACTATGGGGGTCAGCGGGTGGCGGATAGCTGGACGGCCTGCAGATATGTAGGTTCGCTGCGATTAATAAGCAGTCCCCGACCAAGAGCGACAGATTCCCAGGGCGTACTATAAAAAAGTACAAGTGCCCAATAAGGACTCTGCGACATGGCGAATGGATACCGCCAGTAAATAGGTATCTCCCACAGGGGTGCCCTCATGAGAGGTGTATCTAGGAGCCTGACGCCTCCGTGGTTTCCCCAGTCAATGCAAATCCAGGAGCGACTGACCCAGAGTGGGCGGCTCCCTGGTCAGCGACTGCCCCCAGGTTAGGGGCGGCTGTACAGAACCTGGCGGAAGGTCTAAAACGCTAAGGGTAGGATCCCTGACAGAAAAGTCATTATGGAAAGTCATGGAAGCAGAATAAAACTTACGGTGCAGGGAGTTAATAACCCAGTGCCGGCGGCAGAGGGGGGTGAGCAAGCAGGCCCCCGGTCGTCGCAATCCTAAGCGAGCAGTATAGGAACAGAGATACAAATATATGGGAAAAAGACTCGACAGATAGAGCAGCCATATGGGTCTGTGGAGATATGGCAATAGAAGCAGGCATGCAAGAACCACAAGAAGGTTTCGTAAGAGTCAGAGTAAATGGAATATATATCTATAGCTGCTATGTGTCGCCGAACATTCCAATACAAGATTTTAAGAGGATGATATGTAACCTGACAAGGGACGCAGCTCAGCATAATCCAATAGTGATCGGAGGAGATTTCAATGCATGGGCAGTCGATTGGGGCTCCCAAAGGACAAACGAGAGAGGGCGAATACTTTTGGTAGAATTTTCAAAACTCGACGTGATACTCGCGAACAATGGAAATGTTCAGACGTTCAGAAGAGCAGGACACGGATCTATAGTGGATCTTACATTTGTAAGTTCCTCACTAGCTAGGAATTTACAATGGCATGTAAGCGAACCTATACCTGCCTATACGGACATGTACAGATAAAGTCTCATTTATAGGATGGGCTAAGGATAAACTAGATGAAACAACATTCGTGGAAGTATTCTCTCATCATGTAATAAATGAGAACAGTGAAATGGAAATGACAGATAGCGTCTTGAAAGCACTCGAAACCGCATGCGACGCTGCAATGCCCAGAAGACGGCAGAGCAAAAGACATCAAGGAAATTACTGGTGGAACGAGGAGGTATCTTCACTAAGGAAAGTATGTCTTAAAGCAAGGCGTTTATATCAGAGGGGCAGAAACAGAGTAGATTTCTTGGCACGGAGACAGGCGTACCATGAGGCAAGAAAAAACCTACAAATTGCCATAAACAAAAGCAAAGCAGAAAGCTTTAAAACATTGTGTAACGAAGCAGACATTAACCCCTGGGGCAATGCATATAGGATAGTTATGTCCCGCATAAAGGGTAGGAAATCAGCGCAAATTACGTGCCCAGTACTGTTGAAAAGAATTATCGGTGTGCAATTCCCTCAAGGGGAACCATATTCTGAACAAATGTCCAATCCCCCAGCTGACAACCCGAGAGAAGTGACGGTGGATGAAGTCCTGGGGCTATGCTCAAAAATTGGAGATAACAAGGCTCCAGGTTTAGACCGTATCCCATAATAGTCCAAGCTAGAGAGAAAGAAGAAGTTGAACTCTACGCCAACGAAACCATAAGAGCCATTAAAATCTGGTTGGAATCTGTGAACCTGGAACTAGCAGCACATAAAACGGAGTCAGTCCTAGTAAGCAGCAAAAGAAGGAAGGAGTCTATAAATATCCGCGTAGGGAGTGCCGAAATCACGTCTACAGATCACATAAAATATCTCGGCATTATACTAGACGACAGATTACAATTCAAGCAACACATGGAGTATACCTGCAAGAAAGCTACAGACGTGACGAATGCACTGGCTAGAATGATGCCGAACATAGGGGGTCCCAGACAGAGTCGGAGAATGTTGATATCTAGAGTAGTTGATTCAATAATATTGTACGGAGCCCCAGTATGGGCAAATTCTATAAAAAGTACAGGAAAAAATATTAACTCAATTTACCGGAGAAGTTGTCTAAGAGTGTGCTGCGGATACCGCACAATATCCTTGGAGGCAACATGCGTCATGGCTGGAAAAATACCAATTGATATCGTAGCGACCGAACTCGCAGAAATATACGAAATGCAGAGAAGAAACCCGGATACAGACATGAAGGTGCTAAAACAAACAGAAAGAGACAACTCTATACAGAAATGGCAAAACAGATGGCAAAACACGCCAAAGGGTAGATGGACATATAGGCTAATCCCGGACATTCACAAATGGATTAATCGGACACACGGAGAAATTAGCTATAATCTTACACAATTCTTAAGTGGTCATGGAGGATTTAGGAGCTATCTTCACAGATTTGGGCTCGATAGCTCTCCATTTTGTCCATCTTGCTCTAATGAAGAAGAAAACGCGGAACACGTATTTTTCAAATGTCCCCGTTTTAACGACGTAAGACTTACAACGGAGCAGCAGGTGGGCATAGGTCTCACCCCGGATAACATAGTTGATAAGATGCTTTTTTCGGAAAGCAACTGGACCGCAGTGAACAACTTTGTGAAGTGTGCAACCCAAAGACTGCAAGTGGAAGAAAAGGCCCGTAAGGCCAATATCCGACAGTAGAGAGAATAGCAACTAGCTAACCCCCCCGTGACGTAATACCACATGGCAGTACCGCGGGGAGTAGGGTCGACGTTCCCAGGGGGTGTGGCTTAGTACGTAAGAATCGTACATGTTTTTCCACACGGGTGGAATACATCTTTTGAAGATTCCACACCTCCAGCGTAACAAAAAAAAAAAAGATGTAGATGTAGATGTAGATGTAGATGTAGATGTAGATGTAGATGTAGATGTAGATGTAGATGTAGATGTAGATGTAGATGTAGATGTAGATGTAGATGTAGATGTAGATGTAGATGTAGATGTAGATGTAGATGTAGATGTAGATGTAGATGTAGATGTAGATGTAGATGTAGATGTAGATGTAGATGTAGATGTAGATGTAGATGTAGATGTAGATGTAGATGTAGATGTAGATGTAGATGTAGATGTAGATGTAGATGTAGATGTAGATGTAGATGTAGATGTAGATGTAGATGTAGATGTAGATGTAGATGTAGATGTAGATGTAGATGTAGATGTAGATGTAGATGTAGATGTAGATGTAGATGTAGATGTAGATGTAGATGTAGATGTAGATGTAGATGTAGATGTAGATGTAGATGTAGATGTAGATGTAGATGTAGATGTAGATGTAGATGTAGATGTAGATGTAGATGTAGATGTAGATGTAGATGTAGATGTAGATGTAGATGTAGATGTAGATGTAGATGTAGATGTAGATGTAGATGTAGATGTAGATGTAGATGTAGATGTAGATGTAGATGTAGATGTAGATGTAGATGTAGATGTAGATGTAGATGTAGATGTAGATGTAGATGTAGATGTAGATGTAGATGTAGATGTAGATGTAGATGTAGATGTAGATGTAGATGTAGATGTAGATGTAGATGTAGATGTAGATGTAGATGTAGATGTAGATGTAGATGTAGATGTAGATGTAGATGTAGATGTAGATGTAGATGTAGATGTAGATGTAGATGTAGATGTAGATGTAGATGTAGATGTAGATGTAGATGTAGATGTAGATGTAGATGTAGATGTAGATGTAGATGTAGATGTAGATGTAGATGTAGATGTAGATGTAGATGTAGATGTAGATGTAGATGTAGATGTAGATGTAGATGTAGATGTAGATGTAGATGTAGATGTAGATGTAGATGTAGATGTAGATGTAGATGTAGATGTAGATGTAGATGTAGATGTAGATGTAGATGTAGATGTAGATGTAGATGTAGATGTAGATGTAGATGTAGATGTAGATGTAGATGTAGATGTAGATGTAGATGTAGATGTAGATGTAGATGTAGATGTAGATGTAGATGTAGATGTAGATGTAGATGTAGATGTAGATGTAGATGTAGATGTAGATGTAGATGTAGATGTAGATGTAGATGTAGATGTAGATGTAGATGTAGATGTAGATGTAGATGTAGATGTAGATGTAGATGTAGATGTAGATGTAGATGTAGATGTAGATGTAGATGTAGATGTAGATGTAGATGTAGATGTAGATGTAGATGTAGATGTAGATGTAGATGTAGATGTAGAGGTAGATGTAGATGTAGATGTAGATGTAGATGTAGATGTAGATGTAGATGTAGATGTAGATGTAGATGTAGATGTAGATGTAGATGTAGATGTAGATGTAGAGGTAGATGTAGATGCAGATGTAGATGTAGATGTAGATGTAGATGTAGATGTAGATGTAGATGTAGATGTAGATGTAGATGTAGATGTAGAGGTAGATGTAGATGCAGATGTAGTTCACAAAAATAAAAATATATTAAAAAATACCCACCGCTGCCGACTTTACTTCCTCCAACAAGGTTATATTGATCGTAGTCTCTGACATTGTTCTCGATACACGTTTCGTTAAGCATTTGGTAATTTTCAAGAAATTTTCATCCAGATTTTGACATTCCAGATTTGTAATAGTGATTACACTACCATAACCCTAAAATATGATGACAATAAAACGAGAAAAACAACTGTCATAGTAATCCGAATCAGGGAAATAGGATTCCCTTACATTTACAATGAACTGCAGACAGGTGATCAAAATTAAAAAATTCCGTGCACTTCGTACACACGACAACATTATGGATTATTACTGGTTTCCAAGTTTGAATTTTCAATATTCATTTTCATTTATATCAAATATAATTATTTACAGTGGACTATGTTTTTATGGTTGAATTGTAAAAGCTGGTATCGGTCTTATCTGTCCCCAACAAACACAAGAAACATTAGAATAGGTCGAATATGACATCAGATGTCGATTTGATGATTAAATTATTGCAGTGACCACCGTCAAGGTTATACATAGATTAGAATGTCAATTGTCAACTCTGTACCTGCTATGGCCGAAAGACGATTATTTTAACTGGATTCACCTATCTTTAAAGACATTATGAACTTCGGAAGATAATATGATTTGTCAGTTACCCATATTAGTTGTAATGAGCGGCATAAACCCCCGTAGTATCTTACAGGATTACTTCATGTCTAAGTAAGTTATTAGCAACGCTTTACATGTCATCTCAGTCTCGACGGCCGTTGAGTGCTCCTCAAAACCATCATACTGGTCTTGCTTTCATTCACTATCAGACCCACTTTATTGTATTTATCCCATGGCATAACATTTATTGAAACAAAATACAAAATAATTATAATTATAAGGTATGATGTCATTTTTCCGCTCTAAAAAAATTGTATCAAACTTTTATATGCTTCAATAATTAGATGTTGTAAAATAGGCGAAATGAAAAACGAGTAAAGTAAATATAACATGATCTGGAAAAATTAATAAAGATCCAAAGACAAATACAGATTATACAGCGGTAATAGGATGAATCGGACGGACATTTGAAGGGGCCTATAACAACATTTCAGGCCTGTGCCGAAACATGCGCCCATATATTTCTCATTCACGGTAGGTATTCCTAGTTGAAACATATAAAGATCTGCAAACTTTGATGAAGATCCGATGTAAGATGTAGTTTCTAGAACTGTAATAGAGCAGAATGGGGCCCCATTTGGGTTATACCAAAATATAGACATATGGGTATCTCCCAAACAAGTAAGGAAAGGCTATAGACGGACGGAGCCGACTATATGATACACCCCAATCAGAACCGAATCAGAACTTTCACCAAAGGTGTTTTTAGTTGGATTATAAGATGTTGTGCCAATTTTAAAGAAAATCGGGTACAATATGTGGTTTCTAGAGCGGAAAAAGTCAAATCGGGAGCGACATTTGTAAGGGGGTTATTTCTAAATCTGAACCGATCTTACCCACTTTCATCAAGGGTGTTTTAGTTGGGTTATAAGATGTTGTGCCAATTTTAAATTAAATCGGTTACAATATGTGGTTTCTAAAGCGAAAAAGTCAAATCGGGAGCGACATTTGTATGGGGGCTATATCTAAATCTGAACCGATCTTACCCACTTTCATCAAGGGTGTTTTAGTTGGGTTATAAGATGTTGTGCCAATTTTAAAGAAAATCGGTTACGATATGTGGTTTCTAGAGCGGAAAAAGTCAAATCGGGAGCGACATTTGTAAGGGCACTATATCTAAATCTGAACCGATCTAATCCGCTTTCATCTAAATCTGAACCGATCTTACCTAATTTCCGCATATGTGTTTCTAATTGGATTATAAGCTGTTGTGCCAAATTTAAAGAAAATCGAGTACAATGGTTTTAAAGCGGCAAAAAAGTATGGGGGCTATATCTAAATCTGAACCGATCTTACCCACTTTCTGCATAGGTGTTTCTAGTTTGATTATAAGATGTTATGTCAAAGTTAAAGAAAATCGGGTACAATATGTCGTTTCTACAGCGGTAAAAGTCAAATCGGGAGCTACATTTGTATGGGGGCTATATCTAAATCTGAACCGATTTCCTCCAAATTCAATACCGATCGTCCTTGGCCAAAAAAAGTAACTTCTGCCAAATTTCATGATAATCGGACAGCAATTGCGACCTGTAGAGTTCGAACTCGACTCAGCTGGTGATTCTAAGCCGATCCGTATACTTAAAGGTGGGTCTAGCTCGATTATTTCTTGGTGTTACAAACATTTGGCGGAAAACTAACTTATAATACCCTAGTCCACGAAGTGGTGTAGGGTATAAAAACAATATCACGCCTTTTTATTAGCAAGGACCTTGAGTCGAACTACAACCTAAACAATTTAACTCGAACTTTTCTGGACAACAGGTGTAATGAATACAGATTTTATTTATTTATTTTGTAAATATACATTTTATTTGAAATTTCCATAAATACATAAAGTAAATAAAAAATAAAGCAAACATAAAAAGACTTTGGAAAATATAAATTCAGGTGGCCATTATGCATATTCCAGGATAATT